>CM062811.1:1167692687-1168035187 GCA_031772625.1 Pinus tabuliformis
TATCAGCTCATAAATATATTCTCTTTAGAAGAATTATGATTCTGTTCTTCTAGATGTCTTGAAAAAACTGAAGCCGAAAAAGTTTTGCAGGAACTCCACGATGGACCAACAGGCGGACACTATGCTGGAGATGCTACTGCACATAAAATTTTATGTGCAGGATATTACTGGCCTACGCTGTTCAAAGATTCACACAGTTACGTGAGGATGTCAAGTCTGCCAAACTACTGTGGAAAACAAAAGAAGCCGTCCCTGCCACTACAACCGGTAAACATCGAGCAACCATTCAACCAGTGGGGCTTGGACATAATAGGTGAGATCGTTCCTCACTCTTCGAAGCAGCATAGATACATCCTCACGGCAACAGATTATTTTACTAAATGGGTAGAGGCGGTTCCTCTCAAGACAGCTAATTCTGAAAATATTATCGAATTCATAGATCAATTTATAATCACTAGGTTTGGATTGCCAACGGCTTTAATATTTGATAATGCATCATACTTTTCTGGAAATGCAATGACTGAGTTCGCACTTAAAAGGGATTCAAACTAAAATATTCGGCCAATTACTATCCGCAAGGTAATGGGTTAGCTGAGTCAACAAATAAAAACCTAATCAGGATTATTAAAAGAACAGTTGACCAGAACCAAAAGAATTGGCATAAAGCTTTGATAAATGCTTTATGGGCAGATAGAATAACAAAAGAGCTTCGATCGCACTTCCCCCTTTAATTTAGTTTATGGGAAAGAAGCGGTTCTTCCAACTCACTTAGTCATTCCCTCTTTGTCTTTAATACAGTACATTGATGAAGTACCTACTTCCTCCATACAGCTAAGACAAATGGAAATAATCAAATTAGAAGAACAGCGAGAACAAGCTAAAAGAACCCATGCTCATCATCAAGCGCTAATAAAATCCTCTTTTGATTCAAACAAAATGACCAGAAAAAATTTTCAGATAGGAGATTTAGTTTTAAAATGGGATAAAGCTCATGAAGAAAAGGGCAAGCATACAAAATTTCAAAAGATGTGGCTTGGTCCTTTTCAGATTGTTGAAGTCATAGGTCCATCAACATTTGTCTTACAGGATCTAGCAGGTAGAAGGGATTCTTTGCCTGTGAATGGTCAAATCCTTAAAATATATTTTCCATAGAAGATTATTCTTCTATTTTTGTAGGATAGTTTCGTTTTTTTTCTTTTTTCTTTCATAATAAAACCGGTTGTTAATGGTTACTATCGGTATTCGCGAAAAAGGCACCAATTCTCTTTCAGATTTTGAGCTTTTCCGCTTGTATAAATAGAAATTTTTGAAAATCTAATCTTTATTATTGACAGACACAGTTAAAAAAAAAAAAAAAAATTAGCCTAGATATGATATTAGTTTCGACTTCAAAAAATTTGATGAAAGCAACCTTTAGCGAAGGAATTGTTTTATATCAGCACAATGAAAGGTATCAATAAAAAAATAAAGATTCTCTGTAAAACTGCTATTTGCAAACTCTATTGTTGTCGTCCAGAGCTTTCTTAAGGAAAACAATGATATCCTCCCTGTTAAAGAAAAATCGCAGCATTCAGAGGGACAATCCAAGAAACACTATATCTCAAAGAATAAGAGGTCTCATCACGAGCCGGCTTATCATGATCACAGATATTATAACTTTGCTGACTTTGCCAAAACACTGTCCATCAAAATAGGGCAATGACTCAAGATTATTGAAATCAAAAGACAAGGGGTCTCATCACTGTTGACACCTAATCCTCTGCGATTGGGTAAATTTGGAATGTGAACAGTCATCAAGAAGATGAACTGATCAGTCACATTCATGTATATAGCGATAGCTACCTAATGAAATAAATGAATCAGTTTTTCTGCCAAGTCTGGAGTTACTCCTGGCCTGACATGGTATCAGAGCCAGCTCCTTGTTTTAGCTATTATGCTGCTTGTAACTCCTCTGTCCTGACCTCTGCCATATTCACTTTCAGCGCTGCCTCATAACGCATCTGTCCATGAAGCGTTGTACGTTAATTTTTTTTTGTAAATAGCGCTGCCATACTGCCATACTGACATTTTTATTCATAATACTCTGCGCTGCTCACCTTCTGAAATATCCCAACATCTGGTAATACCTTCTGGACGTTGCCAGAGGTGTTGGAGGATTTGTCAGTAGGCGTTGGAGGCAGAAAGAAGCTTCCTTCAGAAATCGATGGAACGATTTTCCTAATCTCTGTTTGTTGTTGAGAATGTGCATTCTTTTTCGATTGAACGCAGATAGAATCTATCCGATTGCTGGCGATTTCAATACTGGAAGCTGAGCCGCACTGCAAGGCTTATTCCTGCAACTGATGAAGAGACGCTGATGGTATCAAAGCCCTTCATGAGCACGTAGCTTTGGCTGCTATTCCTGTATGAGTATCGGAATGACCATAACTTTCTGGTGTTGTCTTCAAAGCTGAGCAGCAGTCCTCATTTTGGGAACGGCGGGGCTGCCGATTACGTTGTTCGCCGGTCAGGAAAGCCGTGTCCACTGCGGGCCCTTATGAGAAGTGACAAGCTGTTGGAAATGGCAGCCTGCAATTTTATTAGTGGCATCAGGTGCGAATTGGAAAGGGCTTCTCAATAGACATTTATAAAAGAAATATTTATTGTGTGATTGTATTTACGCTGCCATCGAAATCCTTTGCCTTCTACTCATGCATCGAAATCCTTTTGAACCCTGTTCATATAGTTAGAGCATGCAATAGCGGTGGATACCTGTGGAGACTACGCTGCTTACTTTGATAGACAAATAGAACTCTATCTGCTATCTATAAACTAGAGTTTTATACATGTCTGCGGAATAAGGATGATTTGTTTGCTGTATTTAAAAGCTGACTGTTATATGGTATTAAGGCGAAGCGCTGAAAGGTGGATGTTCAATTAAAGGTGGATGTTCAATTAACGGTGGATGTTCAATTAATGGTGTCCACGGTGCCCGGTGTATTGTCATATCTGTCTCTATTTAAAGTCTGGTCAATATATTAAATGACAGAGATGTGAAATTGTTGTATGGTGAATGGTGTCAAATACATTTTCAAATGCTGTTGTTTCATGTAAAAACATTGGTGGGGTGAGAGAGGCATGAAATTTTATTAAGTTTTTTTTTGGCAATATGTTATATGCTTGAGAAGTGGAAGGTATAACATATATATTGTTTTCTATCAGCATAAGTAATTTCTTTTCACAATGCATTCAATCATCTCCATGATAGGAATAGTTCTCACTGGCAAGGAGAACTATCCTGAATGGTCCCGAATGATAAAACACACCCTCATCTTCAATGAGTTGTGGAAAGGAGTGTGTGTCGGAGAAGGAGACAATGACCCAGTGCAGCCTACATCAGACAAAGAGCTCGTCATTTGGGAAAACAAGAACAGCAAAGCCTATGCATTAATCGCAGCATCTGTAAATGAAGAAGTAAGTCGCCATATTTCATCATATTCAACTGCCTTTGAAGCTTTACAAAAGCTCAAAGAACTCTATGACTCACATTCTGCACTTGAAGTTGTTCAACTCATGATTAAACTCTTCACTCTTGAACTGAAAAATAATGATCCTCTTGCTCTTGCATCTGAAGTAAAATCCATAATGCATGATATCAAATCCACTAAGGTTGAGCTGGATATCCCTCTTATTTCTTTTCTCAAGGCACTCTATCCTACTTACTCCAAGTTATCTTGAGTCTTTACAAGCAAATGGAAATCTTAAAGATATAACCTTTGACTCTCTTGTGAAAAAGTTTGCTAAAAGAGAGAAAGCCTTTGGAAAGAAGACAGTCCCTGAATCTTCTGAAGAGACTATTTGCCTTGCTCATAAAGAAAAACATCCTGCTCAAGATTCTACAAGAGGAAGAGGTGGACGAAGAGGAAGAGGAAGATACTTCAGAGGCAGGGGGGCAAACATTCTCAAGGAGAAAAGGCAGATCTGCATTGCATTCACTGCAAATGAAATGGATCACATGATGCTTCTACATGCAAGCTACCATGGAAAAAATTGAGCAGAAAAGAAACCAGCAGAAAGGTAAAACTGATGATACAGACAAAGGTAAAGCACCTGAATCCGCTCACTATATTGAGGCACAATGTAACATTGGAGTAAATGAAGATTTGTTTAATGCTTCACTTTCTTCTTCGAAAAATGATTGGTTGCTTGATTCAGGAGCAACCTGTCATATGACTCATAGGAAAGATTTTTTTGAAGATTTCACTGACAATGTTGATGGAGCAGTATACTTTGCAGATAGTCAAAAATCAAGCCCTCAGGGCTTGGCACAATCAGGCTTAAACTGCCTGGTCTTCCAGACTTTCTTCTGGATCATGTTCTATATCTCCCACAGCTCAAGAGAAACTTGCTGTCCTTGGTCCACATCTGCCAGCAAGGTCACTCCATTCATATGTTTGATGGCAAGCTTGAGGTAAGAAAAGCATCTGACCACTCACTTGTCATGAGGGGAATAGAAGAAGAAAGGCTTCTCAAACTGCAAGGAACCTCTGCTCATGCACAACATTTCTCATATATTTCTCATCATGAAGAAGGTACACTTCCATCAAGTTTATTATGGCATGCTAGATTTGGACATTTAAACTATGACAGTCTCTGCTTATTGAAGAAAAATGGTGTTGCTGGTTTGCCTACAATTCCTAGGAAACATAAGCAATGTGATGCTTGCATTCTAGGAAAGCATAGCAAACAGTCTTTTCATGATTCACATTCAAGAGCACATAGGAAGCTTGAACTCATTCATTCAGATTTATGTGGTCCAATGCCTGTTCCTTCTGCAAATGGAAATAAATATATCATGACATTTATTGATGATTACACCAGAATGTATTGGGTTTATTTATTGAAGAACAAATCTGATGCTTTTCAAACATTCAAGAATTTTCATAAATGGATTGAAAATGATGCACAATCTCATATTGGGTCTATTCGCACTGATAATGGAAAATAATATACATCAAATGAATTTGAAAACTATCTTCGCCAACATGGGATCAAACATCAAACAATTGTACCTTATAATCCCCAACAGAATGGTGTAGCAGAAAGAATGAATAGAACAATTTTGAATATGGTACGATCCATGCTTTTCTTCAAAAATGTAAAGATAATGTTTTGGGCTGATGCTGTTCTATGTGCTGCATATATAAAGAATAGATGTCCATCTAATGCTATAAGAAACAAGACTCCTTATGAATTGTGGTATGGACATGTTCCTTCGGTAAAACATCTCAGGATCTTTGGTTCCACCTGTTATGCTTTGATACCAAAGGTACATAGAAACAAACTTGGTGCTAGAAGTCGTAAGTGTATCTTCCTGGGGTATTCAAACACCTCCAAAGCATACCGTCTCTATGATGAAGTAAATAAAAAGTTTGTTGTATCTAGAGATGTCATTTTTCTTGAATCATCCAAATCTGACAATGTTGTTGAGCGGCAACTTGATTGCTTGGATAGATTCACAAAAACGAAATCATTTCAAGAGTTTGATAATCAGATTCCACATCTTGAAGGGGGGATTCCTATACTAGATCAACATGTGGAATCTTCTTCTGAAGAACAATCTCCCCTGCATGAAACTCCAACAATGGATGATGCTTTAAGTGATGTAATTGATAGAATTGGGAGACTCAATCTTGATTCAGTCCCAACTCAATCAACAAAGCAGCCTGGACCATCTCAGAAAGGTCCCCCAAAGTGGCTGACAAAGACACTTGAAAGTGTTCATCCTGATGAAATTGGAAAAACAGGAACCAGAAATTCAAACCGACAAAATGGAGGTGATGTAGATGACTCTAATTCACCTGTTGATATGGATGTTACTTATGATTGTGAATTGAACTTGTCTACAGATTTTGAACCAACTTCCTTCAAAGAAGCTGCTTCTCATGATGAATGGAAAGAAGCGATGAAAAAGGAGTATGATGCCCTCATAAAGAATGGCACTTGGAAGCTGGTTGATCCTCCATTTGGAACCAAACCAATTGGCTGCAAGTGGGTCTACAAGAACAAGTAAAAAGATGATGGCTCACTTGACAAGCACAAAGCTAGGCTTGTAGCAAAAGGTTTTGCACAAAAGGAAGGGGTCGATTATGAGGAAACTTTTGCCCCCACAGCAAAATGGGCCACCATCTGGACACTCTTTGCACTAGCTGCTCAGAACGGTTGGAAAGTCCATCAAATGGATGTAAAAACTGCATTCTTGAATGGAGATTTAAAAGAGAATGTTTTTATGTCCCAGCCTGAAGGATTGCTGTGAAAGGACATGAACATAAAGTATGCAAACTTGTGAAGTCCTTGTATGGCCTCAAACAAGCACCGCGAGCCTGGTATGAAAAACTAACTGAGCATCTTCTGAAACTCAACTTCAATCATTTTGATCTTGATGATGCAACCTTATTTGTCAAGAAAATTGGCAAAACAGTTGTGTATCTTGTGGTACATGTAGATGATCTTTTAATGACAGGGAACAATGAAAGCTACATTTCATCCATAAAGAAGGAATTAGGGAAAAGTTTTGAAATGACTGATTTGGGCTATGTTCATTACTATCTTGGCATTGAAGTAACCCAACATCCAAAATCCATATTTCTTTCTCAAAAGAAATACATTGGAGATCTGTTAAATAGATTTGGCATGACAGAGTGCAATCCTCTTTCTACTCCAATGGAACAAAACTTAAAGCTCACATCTATTGAAGGAAAGGAATTTGAGGATGCAACAAAGTATAGACAGCTTGTAGGAAGTCTCATCTACCTCACTACTACCAGACCAGACATTTCATTTACTGTTGGAATCCTCTCCAGGTTCATGCAAAAGCCTTGTGAGGGACATTGGTCTGCTGCAAAAAGAGTTCTAAGGTACTTGAAGGGAACTCAAGACCTTGGAATCAAGTATACACAGGTGGACGACTTCAGCTTGATTGGATACTCTGATTCAGACTTCGATGGAGACAGAAACTGGGGTATCTACTTCATGATATGCTATGAGTCTTGGATCAGGAGCTGTCTCCTGGAGATCACGCAAACAATCAGTTCCAGCAGATTCCACAACTGAAGCAGAATACGTGGCAGCAGCTGAAGCAACAAAAGAAATTGTGTGGCTCAGGAAAATTCTTGAAGATTTGCAGGTAAAACAAGTACAATCAACTCCACTCATGATTGATAACACCTCTGCAATAAAGTTGGCCAAGAACCCAAAGTTCCATGATCGTACAAAGCACATTAATACTAAATATCATCTGATCCGACATCATGTTGAGGCCAAAACAATCCATCTCCGTCATTGTTCCACAAATGAGCAAATTGCAGACATCTTCACCAAAGCGCTTGGAAGAGAAAAGCTTGAAAGATTCAGAACGATGCTTGGACTCACGAACATCCCTTCAGATTAAGGGGGGGAATGTTGACACCTAATCCTCTGCGATTGGGTAAATTTGGAATGTGAACAGTCATCAAGAAGATGAATTGATCAGTCACATTCATGTATATAGCGATAGCTACCTAATGAAATAAATGAATCAGTTTTTCTGCCAAGTCTGGAGTTACTCCTGGCCTGACAATCACGAGCCAGCTTGTTCAGCAAAAGTGTAAATCAAGTGAATGACTGTGTCATAATTTGGCTACCAAACCAAGACATTGTTCTTTAAGAATAAAAAAGGAAAAAGTGTCAAAATGGATTTTTTCTTTGAGGGTTGTAGGTAACCTTAAACAGGATAAAGGATCATTGTTGGGTAACAGGTAACCCTGTCGAGGCTATGGACGCCTGCTGGCAGCAGAGGCTCTACCTACGGCAAACGAGCATATTTTAAGGCTAGCACACAGAGAAAACTTTATTTTTTCTTTACATAACCAAGTAATGGCTGATGTAGATACAAGGACAAAACTGAGGAAGCAAACAATTAGAAAAGAAAAAAGTTGAAACAAAATATCATTGATAGAATAAGGCATAATGTACTCTGTCTGTCCATAACAAAGTTTAGATTTATGAAAATTGTTCTGTTTTGGAAGTTCAAAGAATTCAATAGAAAAGCAGAGATAACTGGTTCTTCCAAGTGAATCGCCATTGTTGTGACCACCAACAACCCCCCTCCTCCTTTAGTATTAGCAATAACGCTAAAGAAGTGGGGACCCTTAGTAATAAAAAATCCAAAAAGATTTTATAATTTTTTTTTTGTATTATACTCCTCAAAGATACATCATACGGGGAAGAGTCAAGCATTCCTTTATGAGCACATTAAAACAACTGCGAAGAAGCGGCGCGAAATTCATCACATCGCATACATTGAGAAGCGCCCATAAATGACTAATCTTAAGAAAATCTCCGATGGCCGATATGCGATATCGCATATCGCAACGTCGCATAAGCAGCACACGAATAACTTAACAATCTGCGATGCTGCGATCAATGCGATCTGCGATCTGCGATGCCGCGATGTCGCGATAACTGCGATCAATGCGATCTGCGACCTGCGATAACTGCGATCTGCGATCTGCGATCTGCGATCTGCGAGTCGCAGAAATCACCCATCGCAAGTTTTCCTCGGCTCAGCACCCAAGAAAAGCTGTCCCTAAACCAAAAATTGAGCGCACGGCTTAAAGAAAATTAATGAATGTACGCCAAGGTATTCATGAAGGACAATTTTGTGTTTTTTTTCAAAGAGTCAATTCACTGTGGGTGTCATGATTTTACACATTCGTAGAACTTGAAGCTTTCATGTCAAAATTTATTATCATTACTTTTTCCTTTGCGTGAACTGCAAGAAACATCTAAAGAAAAAAGGGGAAAGTGCCAATGCTCGGAGAACAGAGAAGAGATGCTCTCATACACGGATGCCGCATACAACAGAAATGTAGATTTCAGAGTGTTACTGAACAGATACTGATATCAATAGGCGATTCGACACTCAAGGTCAATAAACTCACAAAAGTAGCATGTTTACAAAATTCTGAAGCTCATGCCCAGTAAAGGAAAAAGCGCTAAAGGCGGAAAACGCACCAGAAAGGCCCGGCTCAAAGAACGGAGGCAGTTTTTGATGCGCGATTAGCGCCTAGCGCTAATCGCGCATCGCTAAGAAAATTGTTCAGAAAGCAAAGTCCCTAACTTGCTTAGTCATCCATGAGTCCGAAGCCTAAATAGCAAAAACAGAGGCAACTAAGAGGAATCTGGGTTGTTACCAAGCATACACGCAGTAAATTCGCTCAACCAGAAGATAATTCTCAAAAATATCTTCCAGTTTACTAAAAAGAGGTGCCAGCACTTGTCATTTCTATTTTCGTAGCTCAAACAAAAGCAGAAGACGACCAGCCGACTCTCCCCAGGCAAATGTTGCATACTCACAACACTAAGGAGCAAATGCAGAAATAGTTAGAAATTAGATTCAATTTTTAGAAATAAGTTTGCTTAGATAAAGGGCGGTCATTTTGAACCGTATCCGAAATTTATGTAATTAAGTTGTTTAGTTAGCAGTATTTAAACCCTTCTCATGCATTTGGAGAAGGGTCCAGAAATTTGTCAAAAACTTGTCCTCAGAACATGCACTTCTGCACCCTCAGAGGAGGTTTTGATGAATGAATGGATCAAGGTTTATTAATTTTTGCATTTGATGTCTGCTACTGATGTTGCACTTCTGTACTCTTAGTAGATATCAGAACAAGGAGAGATAAATCATTATTACTTGAAGCTTATGAGTAGGACCAGTCATAAATGGTACTTTTATCTCTTGGCCATTTCTGCTTATATTCTTGAAGTGATATACAGTTTTTAGTTGTTTATATGTTATTGCGTGAATGTGTGAGTTACCATTTGGCACTTTTGTACGGTGGAGTCATTTATTTATGTTTGATATATGAATAACTTATTATGCGATATGCTGTTCACAACTGTTTTGCCTAACTTTTTATGCAAAGTGGTTCATCTTAATTGATTTCCATTCTTATGATATCTGAATGATCTTTATTACCAGTTATTGTTTGAAATCTCTTAGATCGCATAATAGAAGAAATACACCCCGGGTTAGCATAGATTAGATGTGTTGTTTTCATTAGATTACAATAGCATAGAATTAGATTAAAGTAGCTTAGATCAGAACTCTTAGATCAACATAATCCAACTCTGCACACACACACCCTTAGATTGGGAAACCGGTCCCATTATCCCTAGTCAGACCTGCTATACCAAACGGATAAGGAGCTGCCAACCAAGGTCCGGACCGGGTGGGTATCCCCCTTGTTGTCGACCCGATTTTTGGGGCTTCAACACAAGGTAGGGCCCAGAATTGGAGAAGAGATTAAGAAGACATTGCACTTATCAGAGAAGACCAAGACTGGTGACTAGTACCTCTACCAGAACTACACTGAGATTAGGATATATGGCAATGAGTTGGCTCCATACAAACCGCCTAAGTATGTTCCAATGATGATATTCTCACTGGAATACATCAGGAAGATGATAAATATGGATGAAGTCCATTTTGTCTCAAGCAAGAAAAAGTCACAGTTCAAACTCAAAGCCAAGGTAGGGACATTCATTTGTAATACTAGGTCTGCAGGTACAGAGGTAGAAAAAGTATTTAAGAGTATGAATCTCCAGCCAAGCTTCACCTGGTCTTATGATCATTTTGGGATCATTTAAGCCCTAAGAGTTCAGATCAAGGCAACACCTTACAACCATACTCCTAGGCCAGAATTGGAGAAGTTTATGAACCAAGGGTAGTGGCCTGAAGGAACTCTCACAGAAGTAGATGAACAGGTTATATCCACTCCACAGGTAAAGACTCCAGTCACTCAAAGTACTCAACACAAAAGATCCAGAGAGGAAACTGAGTCGGCTACAGAATCAGTTAAAGAGTACTATATACTACAAAAGATATTGAATACAGGATTGTCACTGTCAACAGGGAGCAAGCCACCAGAAATAATTGATCTTGGAGAATTGGAATATGTTTCATTAGCAGGGACCACTGATCCCAAACCTCTTTCTACTTCTTCAACTCCTTCAACTGAAACTGTGGAGATTATTCAATAAACTGAGAGAATCTCAGCAGAAGATACTAGTATCTTCTCAACATTTTTGGAAATCAAACAAAAGAATGAAAGTCTTAAATCACAAGTATACAGTCAATTTTGGAAACAGACATCCACTTCTCAGTACAGACTTTTTTCTGCCTTTAACAGTGAAAGAATAAGGATGCAAATGGAATTTTTGCAAGCTCAAATTCCATTTCCCAAATCCACAACAGATTACAAGAAGACAATATTTTCATTTGATGTAAACCAGGTACATCCTATTGACCAAATGGATTTGCATAGGCAATCAGGGGAAATGTTATTTTGAACAATGACTACAACTGCCATGCCTCTTTCAAAGCTCAGAACTACCTTGTCAAATGTGTAGTCACAACTTAAGATTGAAAAATTGTCATCTTTATCTAAAGATAACAAATTAAAATCTTTAGAAGATATTATTATTAAGATTGGATATGATCCCCAAGACTATAAAGCAATTGAAGAAATGCTCAAGTAGAAGAATACATAGATAATAGCCTTGAAGAAATAGTTGAAACTGCGTTCAACTGAGGATCCACAAACCAAAGAGATGGCAGAAAATGAATAGCACAGGGAGGAGATGTTGAAGCTCATTATTGAGCAAAACATATAGATCAAGAAAATGGAAGAGCAAATAGAACAACTGCTCAAGGAAAAAGAGGCAGCACAGCTTGTTGTGACCTCAGTGACAACAATTCCCATAACAAGTACAAATCTAAGCTCATCTCCTATTGACATTGCTTCATCTTCAACAACAGTTGAAACAACAAGATTATCACAGGAGTTACAGGTATAAAAACAACAAAATGAAAAGCTACTCTGGAAGTTCCAAGCCCTGGAGTCACAAAAGGTAAAGAATGATACCTTGTATGTAGAGGAAATGCAGAAATCACACAGGTTAGAACAAAGGGTCAAACAATTAGAGAGTAAGACTCTAATGGCAGACACTTTGGCCCAAGCCAAAGAAGACATTTGGTTAGATATCAGCCACTCCATAATAGAAGTATGGCCATCCAAACAAATCATTTTTGAGTAGCAAGAATTGATTGCTAGATGTAGGACAAAGATAGATAATTAGAGGGCATCATTGGGCACAAAACCCAAAGAAGCAATAGGGATGATCGAAGTACTAAACTATAAGACAAGGCAACAGTTACAAGAGATAAATATCCCAGATAGGACAACTACTATTTTGGAAATTAAGAAAGTCCTAATGAAGAAGAATCTACTAACTCAGTTGAAGGCAAAGTGTGAAGCATTGAACATTGTACTCAAAAGGTTTCATTCTAAATTCAGTATTTTGAAAAAGAAAGGTTTACCAGAGTTAGTAACATCAGATGATCAACTAGTAAAATTGGATGATTAGTGTGAAATATTATATACTATTGCAGTAGACAACAGTCAATTTGCAGGGATAAAAAGGCATATTACTAGCAAAGAGTTTTTGGAAGCTTTGAGAACTGACCTCATAATAAAGTATGAAGTTGGACATCTTTTTCTCACTAAACCCAATTTTGAAAGATACACTGAAGTTGATTAGATATTAAGAAGGATGGTAAATCTAGAGATACCAAGTGAGCAGAGGTGGGATCAATTGTGTGAAGCAATTGATTATCTTTCCATCCCAACAAGAAGACAGCACAATAATTTTTGAAGGAACAATCATCAACAACTCCCTACCTAATAGGGACACCTCATTCAACATTTTTTTTTCCTATTTTGTTTTGGGCTATTTTTGTAATCGGTTTAGGATATTTTGTTTACTATCCAAACTAGTATAAATAACTCTCTTCTACAAGTTATTAAAGGTGGTTCCTTTCCATAAGAAATTTTGTAAAGCATTGATGTACAAGCTTTTTCTAAGATCACTAATAATAAGGCAAAGGATTATGAATTTGATATCATACAGTCTCATTTTCTTCTGTAAATTTTTCATGTGTTCCATTCATTTTGTTAATTTTGCATATGTTTAATTTTTACAAAGATATCAGGTAAGAATATAAGTGTTACATTTATTCTTAAAATTCCTTTCTGAAGTTATTACTACAAAGAGATTGAGAGATTGGATTGTCTGTCTAAAATGTTCCCTCTAAATCATAAAAGTGCCAGTATCTTATGTAATTGTAAGCATATTTTGTTTAACTTCTGAACATCGGTCAAAGGTCTCCCACTTATGATGATTTGGCTTTCTATCTGAAATTTAAAGTAATCATATCTCCTTACTATTCTTTCTGCACATCTTATCAACTTAAATAATTGTGTGAAGTTAAATAGTAGCCCTCTGGTTATTTATTGGTACTATCTAAAAGAGTTAATACATCATGCTTATAATTTGTTTTATGTATTGGTCCTCCATAAAAACCAAAACCAAAACACCAAAACATATATCTTAGATGCTCTAGCATGATCAATTGACCATTATCATCTCAGAGGGACAACAAGTTAGATGACTTTGCATGTGGCTGAGATGAGTTTGAATCAGTTTATTTGGCAGTGGGTGTCTTCTGTTGTTGTGTATTGTCTTGCTTCTAAGCCGAAGTATTCTTGGATCCTTTCGTTTACTTTAAATCTTTCCCATTACGGGAATTTTGAGGTCTAAAATGGGCCTCCTAAAAAAATGTACAACCAATGTAAACTTTATAAGAACCAATAAGATTCAAGGCAATGATGTCAACCATGGGGGACGATTCACCATTTTTGGAGTAAAAAGGTAAAAATATTAAAAAATAATAATAATAAAACTACTTTTTCAATTAGTATTTTCAACTTATCTCCCTAAGTTTTTACTCAGATTTTTAGTGGGAATACTAGTTGGATGCAAAATTTAATTCCTCATCCAAAGAGTATCTATGTTGCATACTTTTGACAAACCCTTCTATATGAAAAATGAAAAATACATGAAAAACGTGATTGCAATCAAGTTTTTCATGTATCTCTAATTTTTTCATGTAGTAGGGTCTATCAAAAGTATGCAACATGGGTACTCCTTGGATGAGGAATCAATTTTTGCATCCAACAAGTGTTTCCACTCGAAAATTGAGTAAAACCATAGGGAGATAAGTTGAAAAATAGTTCTTTCTTTTTTCCTTCTAAAATTTGATGATGTAATCTAATATTATTTTATTATTTCCACTATTATTTTATAATTTCCTTAGGATGCCCATTTTAGAACTCAAAATTCTCCTAATGATCTATGGCTCTTTTTCTTAGCATTTAGATGGGTATAGGGCCCTTGCGAAAAAAATGCATGTGTTTTGAAGATGACCAAGATGTTGACAAGTCTTGCCATAGAAAGCAATTTTTTCATAATCTAGTGGTTATGAATAACCCTACCCCTCCACTTGAGAAGGATTTTATCAGGAAACCCTTTACTAAGGTCCACTTCGATACAAATGCAAACAAATATGACAATTCCTTTTACAAGCCTTTCAATGTCTAATTTGATGAAGCAGCCTAGTAAGTTACCCACATCAACTAAGATATCTAGTTGTCTCAAGTGAACAGAAAGTTAGGAAGCCTTACCCAGATTGGGGTTTCCATAGCTGTTATGAAAAGAGGATTAGAATCAAGAAATTGTTATGAATACAATTTATATAAAAATAAAAACAATAATGTAAACAATAATAATCATAATTAATGATTAATTAACTAGTAGTTAATAATGAAGAGCCATGTTCTAAGGACATGACCATTCAATGAAAGGCACCTGCCTAGGTATATAATTGGGCCCTCATTTGTAAAAATAAATCATCTCACTTGTATTAAAATATTCTTATATAATATATTACCATCCTATCATGGATATTTATATATTTCAGATATTCCAAAGTAGATTGTTGTGTATACAAACTTTGTTCGACATTGGTATCAGAGTGTTCCTCTGAGTATACAAACCTTATTCATTACATTGGTATCAAAACATTCCTCTGAGTATACGAACCTTGTTTGTTATGAAAACCATGGGAGAAAACAGAGACCAGAACGGACCCAGAAACAAGGTCCCTAATCAAAAATCTTTTTCTAGTCCTCTAAATTTTTAAAGAACACAATAAAGATCCTTTTGAACAATAATGCGAAACTGTATTTTGAGACTAGTTCTAGTGCTCCCATTCCTAAAGAGAAGATATTGATAGCTAAAAACTATTAAACTAGAAAATAATCGCTTAATGTTCATAATCTATAACCATGAAATAGGATAATCCACTTCAAGAGATGGGGTTTCTGCTACCTAAACCACAACAAATTTTGGCCTTGAGATATCTTTAGGGTTTGGGGGTGAAATTCCTGGTTGTAGGACATCCTTAAAGGATTCAGGTCAGGAGGAGGAGGATGCACCCAAGACTTTTGATCCTCATCTTAATATTGAAACTAGAGAAGTCAAGGCATCCCTAGAGATGCCATACTTGCTGAGGGATTTCAGATATTGAAGTTGCCTACCTCCATGTAGGAATCAAATACTACCATATAGTATTCCCATCCAATCATGTGTCCTTGCTATGAGTGAGGCGATGAGATCTATGGCTTTAGCCTACAAACAAAGGGAACCCCCTGAGACTAATCTCACAAAGATTGTAAAATTCGTCAGATCTAGGGAAATGTCATCATCTTAGAGGCAAGAAGAACTCTATAGTAGAAAAGGTTTCCCCTAGTTTTCCAAATCTTGAGGTCAGAAAACTTTCTTCAAACCTTACTATGGAAGCTAACTAGCGCCATCTAGATTGAGAACCCTTGGGAGCTCTAGCCTAACCTTTAATGGGTCATTCTTCTTCAAAATATTCACCCGCTTCCTCAACTAATCCTCAATAAGTTTCTCAAGATACCACTTCGGCACTTTAGCCTTACACTCCTCTATTTTCTTCTCGTCATTCACATGGTAGAGCCTATTTTGACTCATGTTGTGTTACGCATCGAAGTTTTTGGACTTCATATGGCCCACTTTGGAGGAAACAACCCTTAGAAGAGAGTTAAAACCCCCTTTTCCCCCTCTTAGCCAGAGGAGGAGATTAACTTGTTGGTACAGGCCATCACATGCGACGACCAAGATAGCATCATCGATGATTTGGTGGGTACCTAAGGTGAGTCTCAAAAGCTGTGAATAGATTTTAAATAGATCGAAGAGCCTATCCTTCAGTTCAAACACCGCGAGGTGAGGAGCCGACCCCTGCAAAGATTTTATTATGTCATCCAAACCCTTTACGAATATTTGATTTATGATGATCTCATTAAGGATGGTGGCAACTTATTTTCAATATTCATTAATAATATGGAAACAATGCAAAATTTGAAACGAGAACTATAAACTCAAAAAGAGAACTCTAGAAAAAAAATCCCCCAAAAACATGAGAAATCAACTCGAAAATGAAAAGTCTTGATGCTGGAATAACACCCTTTTTTTCTAGGGTAAATTTTCAACATGTTTTAAAAATGGCAGTGAAAACCAATTTTTTGTGCAAAGATTGTGCAAAAAACACCTTGAAAACAAAAAGTGTTGATGTGCTGATGTTGAAATGACGTCTGGTTTTTTTTTAGGATAAATTTTCAACATTTTGAAAGAATGACGAAAATATTTTATCATGACTCTAAAAAACATTAAAATTTAAAAAGAATAATGAAAACATAAATTTAAAAATGAAAACAATGAAAAAAAAAGTTGAAAAAAACAAGAAAAAGTAATAAAAATATATATTAAAAAAAAACATAAAATTAAAAAAATAATAATAAAAATAAAATCAAATAAAAAAAATCAAATATATAAAAAGACAAAAAAAAACATAAAAATAAAAAACAAAAACAAAAACAAAATTATCGGAAAAAAAAAGAAGAAATTAATTAATTAAAAATGTTAAAAAGGAAAAAAACAAAATTAACATATAAAACATAAGAATTAAAAAATAAAAAGTAAATAATAACAAAAATATATTAAAAAAAATGTAAAAGGGTAAAAAAAATTGAAAATAAAATAAAATGAAAAAACACAAAATTTAAAAAAACTATAAAAATAATAAATTTAAATAAAAAAAAATTAAAAACACTATGAAAAAAATAAAAATAAAAAACACTTCGTTTACCAAAAAAACTAGAAAATTAACTTTAAAACCACAAAAAAAAAAAAAACAAAATTAAAAACAAACACACACAAAAAAAAGAAAATGAAAAAACTATTAAAATCAATTTAAAAACATAAAAAAAAACATAAGAAACATAAAAATATAAAAAATAAATCAAATTTAAATAAATAAATAAAAAACAAAAACAAAAACAAAAAAAACAAAAACATTATTAACTAGAAATTAAACATTAAAATTTTAATTAAAAAAAATAATAATTGCAAACTCAAAAAAAAAAAATTGTGCGCCCCTCCCGGGCATCGAAAAAAGAAAAAATATTAAAATTTTGGTTATTAATTTTTTTTTTAATTAATAATGTTTTGTTTTTTGAATTTGATTTATTTTTTATGTTTTAGGTTTTTTATAAAAGAAATTATGTTTTTTAAATGTTTTGTAAATGTTTTTAATAATTTTTTGTGTTTGTTTTTATTTTTGTTTTAAAATCCATTTAATTTTTTTGGTTTTTTAAAGTTAATATTCTAGTTTTTATTGTAAATGAGGTTTGTTTTTAATAATTTCTCTTTTTTTTTTTTTTTTTCATATATATATATATATTAAATTTTGTTTTTTATTTTTATTTTTTATTTACAAGATAAAAGAAAAAAAAATTACATTTTTTTGGCATATATATAGATATATAGATATTAAGTAAGCAACATTTAAAAACAATTGGACATAAAATATTTTAAAGTGTTAAAAAATGTAACATTTAAAAAAAAAATTATCCACACTTAGTACATTAGAACATTTAAAGTGTCAAAAATAAGCTCTCTAAAAAGGGGTTGATGTTGCATCAATATGTTTTAAAATCAGCATGAAAATCACTAACATTCAAAAACGTATCAGTTCCCGTTTCAAAGTTTATATTGTTTGGAAAAAATTAAATATAAAAATACTTTCTATTATTATTAATAGTTGTAGTCTAATTAATAAACAAAATGGTCTTTTTTGGTCGAAATTAAACAATATAATTTGGAGTAAGATTGTGATTTGTTGTTGTTTAAAATACACTTCTGAATGCATAAATGGATTTTGCACCCTAAAAAACCCGAGACACTAGAACTTTGCATATTAAATCATTTAAACTTGTGATTCTTAAAATCTCTACAAAATTTTAAGCAAAAGTTCAAAAAAAAAACTATTTCATTTATTAATTAAAATATACATTATTAAATGTATTATTAAATTTTAGTATATTATTATTAAAAATTAATCAAAATATATTTAATTCAAGAATAATAATTTAAGTTCTCCCATGGGGCATAGAATAGACAGTGATGGGGTGTATTGTTAAGGTACTTTGTGATGTGAAGGTCATTGGTTCAAAATTTCATGGGCAAAAATCTAGCCATGTTAAAGGTTGGTGTGGCCCAAGCCGAGTGCGATCCCTAGGTGATTTTGATGGCTTAGATGCCCCTGGGTCATGGATTATGAAGCCAAAGGTTAAGTGTGTACTCATCTCAAGAATCACACAACTTAGCAAACAAAAACAAAATTTAATTTTAATAATATAACAAAAAATATTGTAATTTAGTAATACAATAAAAAATATTGTAATGTTATTATTTCTTTTCACAATAATAAAACATATCCGTTTACACTTTGCCTAAAACATTTTAAACCTCAGATAAACCAACGCCTAAAACCTTCACCATCATTTATGGTTGTTAGGGAAATAGGTCGAAATACTTAGTTTTTAAAACAAGAATACTTCATGTAGGATACAATTTATTTTAAACAAGTGCTACATAATGGTTAGTACCTACCGCTTAGTTTAAACATAGCTAAATTAAAGTAAAAAATATGAATTCAAGTTAGTGCTAAGGTTTAGAATCCAATCAGTTTAGGCTTACTTGGTAAATTGAGGTAATTTATTAATTTTAATTCTGCATTGTGGTAGTGGAGAATCCAATCCTACCTAGTGACTCTTGAAATTTCCCTTGTACCCTAGATCTGGTCTATGTCTAGACTTGTTCATAAACACACTAAAGATACACAACACTAAAAACACTTTACACAACAAAAAAATAATAGTTGTGAAATCAATAAAATACGCAAGTTTTATGATCCCAAAATCTCGTTTCTCATTAGTTAATCAATAAGAAAACATTAGGGCTCCTGTACCAAGGATCATGGCCCTTTATGAAACATGATACACCTAGTATACGTAGTATACAATAAAATACAACTAGGGCTTGAGATTTGCTTTTCAGATCTTAATCTACCCAATAAATCAAATGCATACAGGAGCTCGTCCTTCAGCTCACGATCCTTATATTGTTGTTATCCTTGGAAACTAGTCCCTATGCAATCATGATATAACTTCTTGATTTGATAGATCTACTTTTTCAAATCGCATGTCTAACATTCTTCTTGCAGATATGACCTTCCAACACTCCAATATGAATTTCTTCTTGCAAATATAACCTTACAACACTCAAATATTACTTTCCTCTTGCATATATGACCTTCCAGCACTCAGATATGACTTTCTTCTTGCAGATCTGACCTTCCAGCACTCAAATCTGGCTTTCTTCTTACAAATCTAACCTTTCAACACTCAGCACTAGCTTTCTTGATGTAGATTTGATCTTCTTATTGGCTCGATTGATTTTGCAAGTGAAATCAACCCTACCTTGGTCTACCAAACATGACCCGACCTTCCTCTTTGTGGTTATATCCTCTTACTTAACCTCCTAGCTATTATGACTCCTCTAAAGCAGATTTGTTGCTAGGTCCTTTAGCCTCCTTCTCTCCATAAGTGAAAGTCCTTCTCCACTTGTGTGTGTAGGCCTCTCCTTTGGCCTCTTATTTATACTTTTGTGTGAGTGATCTTGGGGGTTTTCCTTTTCCATCAAAAACACCTATTTTACCACTAATCAACAAATTAGATTAAATAATTAGTTAACTCAAGTCTCAAGCCCACAACTTTGGGTCAAAATCCCAACCACTTGGGTACTTTTCCCAACCCAATAACTTTTGGTGGGTTTTCACCATTTGGAAATACCTTCCAAGCTGCCCAACATCCAACAATTACAATAATAATGTCTTATTGTAGTGATAATGTTTTTGTTGAGAAGGTTGTCTAGAAGGTTTTGCATTTTCTATTTAAAGTATAGATAGATATATTTTAAAGGGTAGTTTTTTTTGCAAGACATATATGTGAAATATAGGTTGAATATATTCCTTGAAAAAATATAAATAATAAAAATGGCGTTGCTTTATTTACTTAGTTATTTGTTGTTTGAGTTGATAACCATTTTAGTTTATTATTAATATTTTTTCTCTGATTTATTATTCATATTAAGTAAAATTATATATTTTTTTACTATAATTTAATTTATTTCTTAAAATTCATTTCATTTTCATGTGCTTAAACCAAATTTTGTAATAAACAATAAATACCTAGGTGTGGCCCAAGCCTAGTGTGATCTTGATGTGATTTTGATGGTTTAGATGGTTTACAAGGTTGTCTAGAAGGCTTTACATTTTTTGTGTAAAGTATAGATAGATATATTATAAAGAATTGGTTGAATATATTCCTTGAAAAAAATATAAATATTAAAAATGGAGTTGGTTTATTTACTCAGTTATTAGTTGTTTGAATTGATAACCATTTACATTTATTATTAATAAATTTTCACTCGTTTCTTATTGATATTAAGTAAAATTATATAATATTTTTACTTGTTACAATTCATTTCATTTTAATGTTCTTAAACCAAATTTTGTAATAAACAATAAATACATAAGTAATATATATAGGTGGTTTTTATTTTTAAAATAATTATATAGTAATTAATTGAATGTGTACTAATTTTTGAAGTGTCTAACTATTTTTAATATATATTAAATAAAAAATTGTGGTTTGAATGTATTTTCACTTAATTATTGACGAGGTTATCTCATCGTATTTGTTTATGAATAAAGTTATTTAAT
Source organism: Pinus tabuliformis (assembly GCA_031772625.1). NCBI lineage: Eukaryota > Viridiplantae > Streptophyta > Pinopsida > Pinales > Pinaceae > Pinus > Pinus tabuliformis. The sequence goes on from CM062811.1 coordinate 1,167,713,815, forward strand.
TCAACCAATAATATTTTTTTCCCTAGGGAAAAATCGCAATTTTCTATTAGTTGAGAAAATTACATGTTGTAGATGCCTGAACGACATATGTAGTAAGTTGGGCAATGGCCATCAAAAAATATGTCTATACACAATTACCCACACAGGGTATACTATGACTATTCATGTAAATGATATATACATAATATATAAAACCATAAACGGATATAGATCGTTGATATATACTGCAAAATTATGGCCTATCGACCCTCTGGTAAAACTGATCAATATAAGGCCAATGATACTATTGAAAATTATCGGCATCCTTCTGCTCCTGTATTAGCCAAATCCCCTAGGCTGGACCGTGACCGCCTTGGATAACTAGTCGGCAGCCTGATTTTGCTCCCTGTAAATGTGTTGACAAGAAATATATTCAAATTGTGATTTTAAAAGAATAACTTCATCCAAAATTTTTCTAAGAGAGTGCACATGACATATAGATGTATTATTGAACTAGTTAATGATGACTTTTGAGTCCCCAAATATTTGTATATGTCTGCATTCATGTGCTAGTGCAAAATGGAGCAAGTGTCTAAGTGTGATAAGTTCGGAAAAAATATTAGTGCGAGTCCCCAAGCCCATCTGTATATGGAAAACATGATTTTTAGATTGGTGCAATAGTATAACCCACCCACACCCTTGTTCTTGTGTAGCACCATCAAAGTACGACCATGAATGATTGTGGTTAATGACTTCAGGTGTCGCAACCCGTGTAGATGGAGTGGGGTCATCGTGTGGAATATCATGATAGGCATTGATGATCTAGGCAATGGACAATGGCCAACGAGCATCTCTGTCTCTGAAGATGATATCATTCCTAATTAGCCAAATGGTCCAACAGATGATCAGGGGAAGACACTGATTTTTCAAGTTTGTGGTCCCCTCCCTCCAATGATTCCAAGCCTCCACTGTAGTATTGGCATGCCATCTAATCATAATGGATAGAGAAGTAAGAACCTGTGACCAGATATCAATCATTGTGGGACAATGGAGAAAGAGATGGTCAATTGTTTCCTTCGCATGTAGACATAGTACACACCAGGAGGGACCATTAAAGGTTATTTTCATTAGATTGCTCTCGGTAGGTGTCTTGTTCATTAAGATATTCCACATAAATAGTCTTATGCATGGGTGAGGTTTAAGCTTCAGATAGTGTCGTGCCATCTGATAGTAATGGATAAAGAAGTAAGAATTTGTGACCAAATATCGACCACTGTGGGACAATGGAGAAAGAGATGGTCATTTGTTTCCTCTGCCTGTAGACATAGTACACATCAGGAGGGGGCATGAAAGGTTCTTTTCATCAGATTGCTCCTAGTAGGTGTCTTGTTCATTAAGATATTCCACATACACAGTCTTGTGTGAGGAGGAGCTTTAAGCTTCCATAGTGTCTACCACCAGCCTATGAGCATAGGTGGCATGTGAGTAGCAAAAATGAAAGGATAACCTTCTTTGGGTGTGTATACACCATGCCAATTTGGTGCCCAAATGAGTTCATCATCACCCTCCCTGATGCGAAGATGGGATTCTAACAGTGTGGATATGTAACCTTCCCATGCCTGGTGCCATTGTATAGGGATGCCAAAAATAGTAGTTGATTTCCAATCTTGAACAAATATGGTAGTGTTCTCCAAATCAGCGATATTGGCAAGCATATGTATATCTCTTTTCTTAAGGAAGTGAATGAGTTTAGGAGGAATTCAGTACATCTTGCCACAACCAGTCCATGGATCCATGCCAATACGCACAGATTGTCCATCTCTAATGCGTCATGCAAGACCGTTTCTGATAGTGTGTAAGTATATAATACAACTTTCTAGATCGAATATATGCCAGTTCTTTTCCATGAAGGGAGTAAGATCCAATCCATATTGTGTAACGGCCATATAAATTTGTAGTGCACCCACTTCAGTCCATAGACTGTGTGAGGTAAGAATAAGCCATCCCATCTTGGCAGCGAGTGCATGAGCAAAAGATGGAAGGTATTTTAAACCCTAGCCACCCCACTTCTTTGAGAGTAAAATGTGGCTCCATCCTACCCAAGAAAATGGTTTCCCTTCCTTGTATCCATTCCAAAGGAATCTACAACGTATTTTTTGAATCCCTGAAAGAATTACTTTGGGGATCCAAGCTAAAGGCATCCAATACAATAATGTAGCCTCCAAGACTGATTTGATGAGGACTAATCACCTTGCTCTGGATAAGAACCTATGGTTCTAATTGTGTAATCTATTTTCAACCTTGGCCACAAGCCATATCCAATCTGCAATTTTGTAACATTGAGGTTTGATTCGAAACGCAAGATATTTGACCCCATCTTCCAATTGTAGTCTTAGAAATGGAAATTTCTATGTAGCAATCTGCATTTCCTGTGGAGAGAAATATGAGAAGGTAATAGTAGATTTCATCCAATTAGATTCCATACCTGTAGCAGCTGAGAAGAGCATCAAAATATCATTGAAAACTGAGGAATCCTTAATACTACCATTGAGAATAATGAGCACATCGTCAACAAATAGGAGGTGGGTAATATTACATTGATCAGTTATCTTGAGGACCTATAAACACCATGCCCTTCTAGCCTGTAAAATTAATCTACTAAGTCCTTTCATAACCAAGAGAAAAAGGAGAGGGGAGAGACGACATCCTTGTCTGAGGTCGTGCTCAACATGAAAAAATTTGGGGTCCGAACCATTAATGGGAACACTGAAGGACACAGTGGTAATGCAACACATGATCTAGTTAATAAAGGATAAGGGGAAGCCCAAATGGGTGAGGCGAATTCTTATGTATATCTAGCTAACCCAATCAAATGCCTTGGAGAGATCGATCTTGAGAATGGCTCCTTTAAGTTGTTTCATCTTAATGGAATGGAGGGCCTCTTGTGCAATACCAATAACTTCATGTATTTGATGATTATGCAAGAATGAAAATTTCTCATGCAATATGTGATTAGATAAAATGGGCTTAAGACGATTGGCAATAATCTTAGAAATAATGATCCGGATTTAAACAAGAACACAACAAATTATAGATAATGCTCTAATACCATTGATCTGAATTTAAACAAGAGCGCCATAAAGTACATAAATAAACACAAATACAGAGATGTAGTAGAAATAATACTTCATTTCATTAATGGTGAATACTGAAATATGCTTACAAACAGAAATTGAAATAAACTAGCTCGGTCGATGGTAGCTTATCTCTGAGAAGAGATGTGGAGGCTACATGCCTCTAAACTCCTCTGAACTATGTTACAATGAGGCTCAAAGGCCTATTTATTGTTGAGAAACAATGGAAACCCTGAACATCCAAAAACATAACCCTAAGAGATGAAACGCCAAACTGTGGGCCCCGTTTTGGGTAAATCGGTACATCAACTTCCCGGGGTCATAACTTTGGCATACAATTTCAGTTTGATGCGCACAATACCTCGTTAGAAAGATCTATCCAAGGACTACAACTTTCAAAAGTGAAAAATTTGGCCATGGACCCAGGTTGCTCCCATTTTTCCCAAAAAAACGTTGTTTAGGGCTTCAAAACAACTCTGAAAGTTTAGGACCCAAAAAACTACTAAAAATAGTAAATTGTGCTATAATTAAGGAAACTGAAAAACTGAAAGAGACAGTTTTGGGGGTCCAATTGGGATAGGTGGGCGGCCACCAACATTCACTTGGATCAAATAATCTTGTAGAGGCAGTTGCAAAGGGAAATAGGTCTAAAATCATTGAATGAGCTAAGGGAATCCACTTTAGAAATGAGGGCCATGAAAGTATAGTTGATAACCTCATACATGCGTCCTGATAACCTGCATTTCTCCATAGCCTTGAGCAGATCCTATCCAATGGTGTCAAAAAAGGTTGTATAGAATTCAACAGACCACCCATTTGGACCCGGGATCTTATCCTTTTTGAACCATTTTAGTGTGATTTCCAGTTCCCCCATAGAGACATTTTTGATAAGATTATCAGATTCATCTTGGTCAACATAGCGAGGGAAAATCCTTTCATTTGAACAATTTCGGCAATTGTGGCACCAGGAGGGGCCTTGAATAGATGTTGGAAATGTGAATTGCCTAGGTGGGCAAGTTGATGGAAGGAGTGCGCAAATTGTCCATCCTCAATAAGAATTTTCCAAATAGTGTTGTTGGCCCTTCTCCCCTTCATGAAATTATGAAAAAAATTGGTATTACCGTCTCCAGCCTTTAACCAAATTTCCTGACTCCTAAGGCACCAAGTTTCCTCACAATCTTTGAGGATCTTGCATCTTTGAGTATCCAGATCAGTGAGATTGTGTTTCACTTCTTCAGATGTGAATCCTCTTCCCTACTCATCCAGGAGATAAGCCAACATATTTTCAATGATCCTGAGAGTCGGTTCTTCCCAATCTCTCTTATTCTTTCCCCATTTGATATATAAACTCTTTATCTCGAGAGAATTATGGAAAAATCCTTCCGTTATTGATCTCCCCTCAGAAGGTGGGTGTGCTTGCCAGTAGTCATTGACCATTTTGGTGTAGTCACGGTCATCAACCAAGTAGAGTTGAATTTAAAGGGGCCCTAGGCTTTGGGAAGGGACCAGTCATTTTAAGGAAGATAGGAGAGTGATCAGATGTGCCACCAGATCCCACCTACTATCGATAATTAGACATAGCTCTTACCATATTTTCCTTGATTAGAAATCAGTCCAATCACCTAGCCAGGGCTACTCCAGCCATTCTTCTGTTGTGCCAAGTAGGTTTTGACTTGTTCATGGGGATATCAATCAAATGGTGTTGCTGTAGAAGTTGAGCCATGGTGTCCTATAGGGGATCCAGCTACGTATTGCTTCCCCAAGATTCCCCATATTCGATAGAAAAATTCAAGTCCCCACCTAGGATGAGACTATTCATGTTGTCAATTAGGGATAAATTGAGAAGATGATTCAATAATTCAACTCTGTTGAGACAAGGAGAATATACATTGATGATTCTAAAATCCATGCCTAGTTCCGAAGAATAAATTTCCATGCCAATAAAGCCAGTCCCCCCCACCCCCAGGTAGAAAAAATATTGATAGAGCAAGGATTGATGCCCAGAGCAATGCTAACAGATCTTCCATTGACATCATGTGCATGGAAAATCGAACTTGGCTTCGGAGATTTCATAACACAGATAATCTGGTTAGCCCTTCGAAGGGTTTCTTGAAGATATATAATGTTGATAGGCTCAAAATCCAATAGTCTTCTGAGGGCTAGTTTTTTACTAGGGCTAGCCTTCCCTCCACAATTGAAGGAGATCCATTTCATGATTGCGACTGAGGGAGGGTGTTTGATACTCTAAGAACCCTGTTGAGTGTATATTGTCGGCCCAGAGCCACATCCACCCCTGATTGGATGATAGCTTTAGAGATATAGGAATACCTACCCCTGGAGATCTTGGTGGTTTTGGGAGGGGAGGTCAACCAAATCCCAACATTCTCAGGGAGATGAGAGACCTGCGAATGGAGGTTGTAGGAGTGAGAGTGTCTAGAGGTGGCCGAGAGATTCAGAGAGGGGAAAGTATCCAAACCAGGAATAGAGGGCGGGGTAGTAGAGATAGATGGAGAGTGTAGTTCCAATGGGTAGGAAATATTGGAAGATTAAATGCATGGTATGGATGCAAATGCAACATGCAAGTGCTGTGCAGAATTAGATAAATTAAAAGTGGATACAGAGCATATGAGAGGAGGAGTACCCGATGAGCGAGAAGCCGCAGCAACAACCCAGGATCTCATCATAGGTGGGGAAGGAGGCCTGGGAGACGCCGAAGAAAACATCTAAGTTGTTTCGCAATCTGTGGTCTTTGGACCCTGTGACCAAGGAGTCTGGCCTTCAATAGATGAATGTGCAATAGGAACCGAATTATTCGTGGCTTTAGAGGGAGAAGTAGCGTAGGTAACGAGTCGAAATTATTTGAATAGATGACCAACCTTGTGAAACCTTCTGCACCTAAAAGGCACCCCTTCATAGTCCAGTAGTTGGATGCGAGTGAATGTTCTCCAATGCAATGTAATCTGTTCCTCCAATTCCTCTCTAGTGTCCAGGTACACTAGTATATGAGCCATGGATTTGTTGCCTGACGTTCATATGATTTTTCATAGTCCAAGAAGGTTCCAAGTGCATTCCCAATGTGGGTGAAGATATCCTTGCACTAGAAGTGTAGGGGGAGACCAGGTAGCTTGACCGAAAGTGGTCCAACACCCAGTTGTCCTTGCTCAGGATTGAATAATGGGCTCCATCTCTTGAGAAATACAAGGGTCATCTCAATGTGCCAATAGTGCGAAAGGACCCAAGAGGTGTAATCCTCCTGCTGATATCTTAGTGTGAACCATCTCCAAGCCAGAGTTGTGATAGTCGAGAGCTCCATAAGTATATTCCAACAGATTTCCATGACCCATAGGCACAATCAGACAACAGTGTACACTCTCCCTTTGACTTTGCCCCACCAAGACCTTATTAGTTGTATTCATAACATCCCCCATTTGCACCACTTCACCAAAAGAGAGTGCCAAATTCTTACGGGAGGCTTTGACACACTTCAATTTCTTGTGTTTGCCAGAGCGCGGAGTTGTCGGGTGGTCCTCCAGGGGGTTTTGTGTACCCAGGGTGTCCTTCTGAGATTGTGGGATATCGGTTTGAGGGTTCACAACTAGGATGTCGAAACAGCCAGATGGAGAGGTAGAACATTTGGGCTCAGCGAAGGAGTGCGAGAAAGGTGGAGAGTTCGGTGGGAGTGGAATAGAGGCCAACCCTACCAATGAAGGGATAACAGAGGAGGGTGTCAGATGTGGATATTCTAGTGGCACTAAATCAAACGATGGGGACAAAGGAATGCAAGAAGCGAGGATATATAGGGTGGTCAGTGAGAGGGGAGGGAAGTCAAGTCCTGGAGAAGCAATAGAGAGAGTGTAGAATGAAAGGCTGTGCGTGGAAGGGTAGGGATAGGAATGGATGGCAGCAAACCCGACTGCAATGGAAAGGGCATTCTCAGAGGCCTAGAAGCTGAAACCTCTAGAAAATTTCTAGGACTTGACCAGATGGACTCATAGGGGTTAGGATCCACCAAATAGTCGACCACGTCCTCATCCATAGCTGACTTGTTGTAGTCAATCCTAGAGATAGCTAGAAATGGACCGTGGAGCCAGGTGACAATGAAATTGTGATGGTTTCCCAGCAGATCGTGACAGTGTAGATGTCAACGCAACAAGGGATAGAAGTGTGTAGCAGCAGTGTCTGCAGTAGGGCTGATGTACAAACCCTAACCATGCTCCTTTATGGTTTTGGATCAACGCTCCATTTTTTTCTCTTATCTGACTAATAACATTCTAAATTGTTAACTAACCATATTTATTAATTTTGAACTTATTAATTAATAATATTTATTATAAAAGTAGTTTAAATATTATAAAATAATTAAGTTACATTTTAATTAATTAATGGTTTCTAAAATTTCATTTTGTTATTACTGGTTATTATTAGTTCAAGACTCTAATCATCAATTTTCTTTTGACCACTATTAGTTTAGCATTGACCTCTGCAACTTATAATGTTTAACTTCAAAAAATAAATATTTGTTTTTCAATATTATTTAAAAACTAAATTTCAAACATCTGATTGGACCATAATTTGAAGGTCTTATTACAATGTTTGCACAAGATAATGTCATGTGGACAACGTCCTCATATATTTTATACCATAATTTATATATTCATGCATTATTTTTAGATATTTGTGTAGTTATTTTTTATTCCCAAGCATTAAAGGAAGTAAATAACAAATTTACCATTAGTTACTTCCCAACATAATTTATGCAAGTCTTTGCATAAAAAATGGATAAGAACAAGTGATGCATGTCATTTAAGAGGAAATTATGCTTTCACAAAAATTGAAAATTGATATATGAAACATAAAAATTAATTGCCTACTAAGGGAAAGATATTTTCAAAGACTTTACTTGGTGTTTTTCTATGAAGCTTAACAATGAAAAATATAAAATTGTCTAAAAATCATGGCATAAATATTGTAACTGCATCCATTATGACAGAAAAATATGAGGCAACTATCCACATGAAATTGTGTTGTGCAAAAGCTGCAATAACAATCATTATAGAATAAGACCTTAAGCAATCATATTGCAGACCACTAATTTTAAATATTAATAAAACTCAATCCATAATGTTAAACTATGGAGAAGGTGCAAAACGTTTTGGTAAAGTAATACCCAATCAAAAAAAAATTGAATGCATAATACATGCCTAGAAATAGGTATAATAATAAAAAAATATTTTTAAATGACTCACAACAAAAAAACATAAATCCCCCAGCAGGTATTTTATTAATATATTATCATAAATTACAAATGACATTATAAAACCTTATCAAAGTGTTCTCTTCAATATCATTATCAAAATTATTAAAAAAATGGGGTCAAAATATCTTTAATTAAAAATGATTATGTTTACGTCAAAAATATAAAATTTTGTATTATTAAAAAGAAATTATTAATTTTAATTATTATTTTATAATTAGATAAAATAATCAAAATATTAGTATAACTAATACATGAAATGATTTTTGGCTAGAATCTGGAAAATTTCAAACAAGATGGTGATTTATTGTTAGTCCCTGCCAATGTAACACTCTAGCAATCTATTTGCTTGTTGATTCCTATCAGTTTATAATATTTAACTTTGAAAAAACAAATCAATATTAATGCAAAAAATAATTTTCAAATATTTGATTGGACCATAATTTGAAGGTCTTATTGTAGTATTTGCCCCATGTGGATATTTGGATGCAATTGCAATATTTATGTCATAAATTTTATATATTTGTGGAGTGATTTTTCATTGTTAAGCTTTATAGGAAAACAACCAAAATTAAAATATTTGAAAATAGGTCATACTCATAAATAACATATTTACCATCAATCATTACCCACCATAATTTAAGCAACTATTTGCATTAAAAAATGGATAAGAACAAGATGTAAATAAATATACTTATGAATTATTGCATGCTATTATTTATGTGTTCTTTAGCACTTTAATAAGTATGGGTCCAAATGTAAATGTTTAGACTTACTAATGGTTACTACCCACCAAAATTTATTCAAGCCCCTGTCCCTTAGTTCGTAATTCATTTTTTCATTTCATTTATCAATTTGCAATTTTTATGAAAGTATAATTTCCATTTAAGTTTCAGGAACTAAGCTACAACACTTGTTATTTAAAATGCACTTTTGAATGCATAAATGGACAAAGACCATTTCATCTACTAGTTATATTATGCTATAAAAAAATATTCCATTTAAATTGACATATTTAATATTTTAAATAATATAAAAAGATTGTTAATTTCCACTATCTTTATAATCAAAAATATCTTTTTTTAATTATTAAAATATTATTAATTTTCATTAATATCTTATAATTACAAAAAAATAATTAAACTTAATTGGATGTAAAATTAATATAATTAATATATTTAATAATTTAAATAATATGATTATCTTTAATTTCCATTATTATTATGTTAAGATTAGAGAAATCAATTCAAACACGTTCAATCTAAAGTTATTATATTTCATTGTTAAATTGATAATGTTGGAAACACTGAGAGGGGTGAATTAATATTTTATTATTTTTAACTATTTTTATATTTTAAAACATTTTATGCACATTAATCATGAAACACATATCTTCATAAGAACACTTATACAACTTTTCTTTGTAAATATTTTATAAACTTCCTTGTACAAAGTAAGCACCAACATACACTTCCACAAACACCAACCTATAGGAGATTTTATTCCCCTAGTTGAGCACCAACTTAGCGAATTTAGGCACCAACCTACAAGAGATCCTAATCCCTTAGCTAAGCACCAACTAAGCAAACTGTAAGCACCAACCTACACCTTCAAGTTGTTCCTTAGATCTATCGTCAATAACGTCTGGTCATTAACAAATTCTTCAATGAGTTGTCATCTAACCATGCAACCCTCAGGTTTGTACCGTCAAGATTGATCATGGCCATTTGAATTGTACACCTTAACTTTCTACTGTTGAACTAGGATTCTTAAGTTGGCTCTTCAGACTTTCTCTGTATTTGATCAAAAAGAGGTCTACCCATCTAGCACTTCAACTTCCTCAACTCTTGTTGTTCATTGTTCAACTATCACTGTTGGGCTCATTATATGTTCAAAGAGAAGGTCTACCCACCTAGCAGAATGTACTTAGCACTATAGATTTATTTTTGTTACATAGGGTCTTCAAATATCTTGGAACCAAACAAGATTTACAAACTTGAAGGTATGCTTATTGTGGCCCACCAACCTTTGCACTAAACACTCCCTTAAGTAACCCATAGGCCAACCTCAAAAAAAATCCACAATAGCCTTGTTCTTAACTCCTGTTGTAATGCAACTTAAAACAATCGCACACCTTCTGCAGTAGTATACTTTAAATATTTTCTCATTATAAAATATCCCTTAACTCATCTTGTTCTCATAGAGATAGTCAACAATAGACTCAGCCTCCAAAGATCCTTATAATAGTTCTCTAACAGCGCTCGACCACCTTAAAAATTAAACCAAAACTTGGTCTATAAGAGGACTACAACTTTAGCCTCAAACCAGACTTAAACTTGGCCTTCAATGCATTTGAATAGCCCTCAAGACATGCTTGTGATGAACCCCATAAATGGGTAATTATATGGGCTCATTTCGCCTCCTAACTTAGCTTAATCCACCATTCTCATTAGTTTATTGCATGTTTTTTATTATATTTATGCTAATAGAGTGAGTTGGGTTGGTCATTATGACTTGAAGTCTAATGTGTGCTTAATGCAGTTTTTTGGTCAATTTTGGAGACAAAGTCAAAGATTTAATGAACATTTGGCAGCAAATAGTCGAAGAAAACAAGGGAGAGGATTTATAGGAGGGTGTTCCCCTCATTTATGACTCCCTACTTCGAATTCTCCTTCAGAAAGCTCGAAGCACAAGCAGCCACATCAATGCACCAAAGAGGTAGTTGATCAAGTGGAGTATAACTGTTGTCTATCTCACGTTTTGGGAGCCAAGCCTTCCTGATTTTAAGGGAGCTGTTGGGAGCTCCAGTTGTATAAGTAGAGAGGCCTAGGGCCTCATTAGGTTGTTGGATGTTAGTCGAATTTTCTCACTTTTTTTGCGGCTTTTATTGGCTCAACTTCGAGCTTACTTTTGTAGACAGTTTCATGTAATCTTACTGTTATTTTGATAATGAAGATGAGATTGTTTCTGAGCTATCACTAAGTTACCTTAGAGGGCTGAAGCTCTTGGGTTAGGGCCCAATCCAAGCAGCCAAGCACCTCTTATTTTATATTTATATGCTTTGTTTCAATATATGAATGAGTTGCTAATAAATAAGTTTCTTTCTTAGTTAAGAATAGGTTGTTTGTGGTAATTTAAAAGGTTGTTTCCATTTCAATTTGCTATAGTAGGTTGAATAGTGATAGAGGAAGATACAAAAAGGCCATCAACAGAGCCTTGGCCTCCTTTCTCCCCTTTGGGACCATGAACTGAGGCCAAGACCCTATTGCGGCCACAAAAAACATAGATTTACCTTTGCCATAGGATTTCTAGTGTTGCAGCTTGTTAGAAGGTTAATGCTTTGCTGTAGATCTATTTCATCATGCTCATTTCTATATTTACAATAAATTTCTTTCCATGTGTTCTTTCCATATAACATTGTTCAGCATTTACTTTCCTAGATCAGAATTTAGACTAGCTTGATGAACAATTCTGTTTTTTAGTGTAGCTAGTTTCTTTATTTGCTTAGTTTCACAGCTTGATTTTCAGTTCTCTTGTAGTACATCTATTGGGTAGTGGAAGCCCCAGGCAATGGGTATGGGGCCCGAAGCTCGAAATTTTGGGTAAGAGCAAGGTAAAGACTCTGCGAGATGCGCAGAGCGTGATTTGTAACAAGTCAAAGTCAAAAAGGTAGTCCACCCAAAAATATTGTAAAGAAATGTAAGTTGACTCAGCCCGCTTATGGATCGTTGTCCATGGAAAGGTATAAATAGAGTGAGGCTCTATGGGTAGAGTAGCTAAGTTTTGGTATGATTTTGAGATCTAAAATGTAATGAGTGTCTGAGAAGAGCATTCTGAGAGCATCTGTAAGCCCGAGTGGGGGTTTTGGGTAGGGGATAGAGGCTCTGCAGCTGTGTGCGCATAGGCCTGTAAGAGTCTGTAGTTATGTGCGCGGACCCCTGCAGCTGAGTGCGCAGGCTAGATTTGGATGTAAGGGTGATAAGTGGAAATAGAGATAAGTTTCTTCTGAATTCTGTGTTAATTCTGAACTGTTGCAACTCTGTTCTTTTATGGTTAATGAAACTGTTTTGATCTGCGCATGTATGCTTATTGAGTACTTGTGAATCAGGTTTAATCTTAATATGTGAACTAAATGAAAGTAATAAATGTTTGCTTAAAGACCTCTCTAAGTAGATCTGGGTTATAATACTTAATCAAATAAATTAGATCTGTAATCAGCGTGGTAAGAGAAAGCTAAGGTTATCTGGATATGTGCGGATCTAGCGTAGTGCGAGGTTGCAGAATGGTGCGCGAACCTATCAGACCACATCTAGACATCCCAAGGGTGTGGAAACCTGGTTCCAGCACCCTCCCCTGCTACCTCGGGTGAGACCTTAGTCCGCGCTTCGCGAGCTATTGCCGAAAGGGCCGGTAGCTGTGGGATTTACTTGGATAAATAATTCTTCTGAACCTAGGTCAGGCCCATATAAGCCAACAAATGGTTTTGTTGCCAGGACCGGGTTTTCCCTAAGGGGTGTCTGATGTGGGAACACTAGAACCCTACAAAGAAAGAGATTGAAGTGTGGTGGTTGTTATGGTCCTATACCAATAGGTGTCATATATCATGATTGACTCGATGTGCTATGTAATATGTTCATACCTTTACTTGTTGCAAAGGTTTTCCATATTTTCAAAAAATCAAAAAATTTAAAAAATGTAAAGAGGGTATACCCTAAAAAAAAAATAAAAGTGTAAAAAGAATAAAGATGGTCAAAAAAGTGAAAGAAAATGAACCCCAACAAAAAGAAAAACCAAGGAAAGTGTGCAAGTCCAAATGCCACTACTTTTTTACTCTTGTATAATAAACAATTGTGTGCAACTTGTTAACTTATGCCACAATTGATGAATAGTCAAACAGCTTAAGCTTGGCTAGTTCATATTTCAATTTCATGTTTTAGATATAGAGAATAAAATCTGACCAAACAGTGTAATCTTGGCAGATAATTAGATAGGTAGAGTAAATAAAAAGAGCTCAACAGTTTAATCTGAGCCCTTGGATGTAATAAGGCTAGACTTAGATAGATATCTACATGTAAAAGAAAAGAAAGTGTGATAAGGGCTTGCCAATTTAAGTGCACCCTAATAAAGAAGAAAAAATGCTAGGTTAAAATAGGTAGGGTAGGTAGATGATGTTGCAGAACAAATGTGTGGTGAATGGTTAAGTTTAATGCTTAAATCTCTTGCTTTCATCACAAGTCTAAGGCATACGGCACATTGAAAACATCTCAAGCAAAGCAAAGTCAAAATAATTAACGCCCCTTCTCATTTTCCCTAAATTTTTACTAATTTCCCCTAAGTGCTAAGGCATTTGTTAAATTATAGGGGCTTAGAGCATTTCTTTGACTTCTAGAGGGACCGGACCCTCGGCCCAATAGTTTATAAAGCCTAAGTACTTAAAATCATTCATAAATCATTCATTCACCCTCACAAGTCTTTTCCTAAGTAAAATCCTATTTTACTTAGGAAAATTACAAAATTTCTCATATAAACCTTTTTTTCACTTTAAGCCTAAGTTTAATTACACACATCAAATGTTTTTATACTTGGCGCTTTTTCATTTCATTTATCATATTAACTTTTAATTTATATTATATAATTCCCTTATAACATTTACCCTTTCCCGTATTATATAATTATATTAAATATCCCCAAAATTTTATATATCCCACCCCTGGTTAATTATAACCATAATCAGTGTTAAAATAGGATTAATGAGTTAATCTGTAACTCATTAAGAACCTTAATCCCCCGCCACATTAAAATGGGATTAATTAACCCTCATGGTTAATTAATAACCTCCCTGACCTATCACACCGCTCCCAATATGATTAAATTAACCCTTAATTATATCGGGCCTGCCTTTGTTAAACCCCATCATATCGCGTCCTCCGTCAACCGTCTGATCAGGTACTCAAGATGTGACGGTCATTATGAATATCGCACGACCCTTTGTGACCGCATGTTAGCACGCGATCACAAAGTGGTTTTTGCACAGTGCCTCTGCCACGCATCAAATGCTCTATGGAATCACTGGCTTGAGGTCTATTACCACCCTTCCATACAAGTGTTGTGATATGAAACTGCTTAACGCCTTCCCACATACGAAAGAAACGTCATATCATTTGCCACTGACGTTACCCACCTAAAATCCATAACCCCACCAACCTTTGACTTTGTAAATAAAATAAACAAGTCATTTTCAGTGCTTTATACTGTAAACCTGTGCGCCCATGCAAAAGAACACTGAGGTCAACCAGTTCAAGCTTCCAGTCGCCAACCTACTCCAAAACCTTGAAGTCATCACTGACCAGAACCCTCCAGCCACACCCAGTACCTGCATTTCATTGCTCATTCCCCAAAAGAGGTATTTATCAAAATCCCGACTAAAACCCTACAAATACTTCTTTTCCACTGTTAATTGATGAAAAGGCCCAAATTCATAATAATTCAGTCAATATTTTCATCATTTAAGTTTCCTATAGCCTCTATATTGCCCATTTCACAAAAGAAAACCACAATTTCCTTCTGAATCCACAAGAACCAGACATGGAAACCCCATTGGCTTTGAATGTTGCACCCCTAAATGCCCCTCACTGAGATTTAGACTATCTGCCTTTGACAGATAGGGACTTTCAGATAAAAGACCTGACCACCAATAAAAATCACCTCAAAGTCTTTTTCCAAAGTAGAGATGACTACTTGAATGGCTCTGATATCCTAGGACTATGGGAATCCAATCTTCCCATGTACTTTTTACACTTAGTCCATGTTTTCCCTAATATAATTCATCAATGCCATGCCAATTATGACCCTAACCACCGAGCAGTTATGTCACCAAGCCAAGTGGTCCTTTTCCCAATAATTGTTGAATCAATCAACAAAATGTTGCAATTTCACTCCAGTCAAGCTCTCACTCCCCTTTCCATTGGAGATTTACTTGAGAAATCAACTAAATTGTCCCAAGACGAACTTAATCGCCTCTATCAAACTTTCATACTGTAGAAACATCAGCCTAAGGGCCCACCTCCTTATATGCAAACTTTCTTCACAGATATGGGAAGACTCATAGTTGATATGATATCTTTAGTAATGGGTTTCAACACCAGTGAGTTTGTTGATGAGTTAACCCTAGTGTTGTTATCAATCTTTACTCCTGGACAGCCCCCTACTATCAAGTATGACTATGCCTCCTATATTGCTAATAAAATTCATGACCAGTTCATGACACTGGTGAATGAAAGAGTTTTCAAGTATACCACCTTTATATATCATCTCATGCTTTACTATTAGTTAGATAATTTCCCATTCCCTGTCATGAAACTTGATACCAAAGGCAATCCTAGGTCTGTTATCTTCTAGTCTTTCGTCTTCCATGAATCCTTTGATACCCCTTACTCCTATAATGAGTTCATTGATCAATTTCTTCATCCAGCAATCACCTTATTGACAGAGATTTCTCCTCCCAGGATCAGTGGTGACATTAAAAGGATCCTTCAACTTTCCAAGTAGCACAGAGTGCGTGACTAGTATCTGTACCAGAACTTTACAGAAGTCAGGATGTATGGGTGTGAACATTCCCCCTTCAAATTACTAAAATATGTTCCAATGCGACTATTTGCATTGGAATACTATAGGTAGATGTGCAATTCAGATTTGATCCATTTTACTAAAGCCAAAAAGAAAGCACAATTTAGGATCAAACATCAATTAGGCCCTTTCATCTGCAACACTAGAGAAGCAGGGAATGCAGCAGAGAGAATTCTAGAATATTACCTTAGATTACAAAAAAAAATTGGTTGGGCTCCATATGACCCTCATGGCTTTATCTGTGATAGAAGAATGAAGAATAGGTTGTCACCATATATGCACCATAGAATCCCAGAGATTGAACAGTTTGCCAACATGGATGAATGGAAAGAAGGGACCTTAATAGCAACTGATAGTGAGCAGGTCAACATAGAAAATGTAATGAGAGATCTTGAAAACACTCTTGACTTAGATTCTTTTGGACTGGTACATTTTGAGACTTCTCAGAAGTCAGCTTTAGGAATAAGTGCCTCAGTAGCTGGGACCTCTGAAAGGCACTCACAGCAGACCAATACACCAATTACAGGTACTTCCAAAGGTAAAGAAATAGAGACAAACACTCAGGCTATAGAATAGTCCATAATGTCTAAACAGCCTGAAACTTCCAAAGAGCAGCTTGCATACACACTCCTCCAACCCAAGTCAATGTGGGAGAACCACTGGTGGGCTCCAGTATTGTAGCAATAATGCTACAACTCCTAGAGCTTCCTTCTCTAATTTTATCAACCCAGTAGTTCGTAACAAACTTGGAAGCGACGGTGCTGTATGCACAAGTACTAGCTCTTGTCGCAGTTGTCACTTGGTCAGCTGGCACAAGTCCGCTAGGGCTCAAGCCAACTTCTATATGTTCTCAGAAGAAGCTTTCTAAATGATGAACGAAGACTATCTGAAAGGAAATTAACCTACTTTGCAAGAATGAACCAAAAGCCAACCAAACATGGAAACCCTAGTAAACCCTAATCTGACTAGCTTAATCCTTACAATGCAACGATGAGAATGCAACTTCTAACAATGATGCCATTACTTCTAGTGATATGAGATGCATGAATTTAAACTACTTCCATTGAGGAAAACATGTTTTTATATTTTTGCTTAAGTGGTTGGAGTTATTATGATTTTGTTTCTGATTGGGTTTTGACTGTGCAGGGGTAGTTCGAAGGGAAAGAAAGCTTGGGAAAGGTCAGGAGGGCTAGGAGAGGTTCCAGGGGATCCAAAACATCATTCCACAGAAGTCCACAACGTTCAGGTGCTCGGCAACCGAGTTTGCAAGCTTCTACAGGATGTCTGCAGGGGATCCTACATGAAGCTTGGGATTTCTGCAGGAAGTCTGCTAACTTCTACAGGATGTGCTATAGTTGGAGTTTTGGGTGATGGAGGAGTCGAGGAGCTGTATGGGTGGATAGGTAGGATGAAAAGGGAGCTTGTGATGGCTCAGGGACAGAGATATGAGATGGAGAAAGAGTGGGTACAGTTGGTTGGTGAGTAGAAGGGTGGAAGCAACGAAAGGTTAAAAAGATGGAGCTACGTGAAAAGTAGAAGGGTTGGAAGGCAAACGAGCTGAACAGAGGATGGGTAGGTGACTTGGGCGCGGTTGAGAATAAGAAGAAGATAACAGAGTGATGAAACGCAGTGTAAAGGAAACAAATTTGCACAAAACCGAGAATTCATTCACCTATTCTAACTGTGTTATTAAACCAACGAACAACAATGTAAGATTCAGAGAAAAATCGTGCATGGTGTTGGAATGAAAAAGTATTGCTCCAGATCAGAATGCATGGACGGTTCTATGACTGAAATGATTATGTTATAGCTTGCATGAACGTATAAGACTGCGTTTTTGGTGGTTGGTACGGTCTACACCCCAATCTCTAAACATAGATGGCAGTGAGTGCACTGTCAACCTTTTCTTGGAGCTCTAATGAATGCTAATCCTCCTACTCTAATCTAAGCTATTGAAAGCACTTTAACCATGAACTAATCCTACTCAATCACATTAAAGAAATTAAATCAGCAGACTGTGTTTTTCAAATGCATGTCAAAACAAAGAAATGAAGTGCCGAAAGGAAAGACAAGTAACAATACAAGGAAAAGGAGGTCTATTGCTCTCAGTTTGGGCCCTAACCTGAGAGCTATAGCTCCTCTTAAGAACTCAGGATTGGATCCAAATCTGCCTGCATTTATTAAATAATCATGAGTCTAACAACATGCCAAAACTGGCTTACACAAAGCAAAAACCGAGTTGTAGCTCGTGCTTAGAAATTGCAACAATAGTTCAAGGGTTCAAAAAGCTCCTATCAAAGGCTTCGGCCTTAATATTTATACATGATGAGGACCACGCTGGCTTCCTCAATTAGTGGAGCTTGGCTGTCCAACTGAAAGTTAAACTGCTGTTCCTGTAGAATCCGTTGGCTGCCTTTAAGCTCGGTGGGGAGAGCTGTTGGAGCTCGGAGTTAGGGTGGAAATCACGAGGAAGGTCATCAAGACTGTGGACAACCTCCCTAAAAACCCGCAATGCCACCTTGGCTGTCTCCTTGTCTCCATTTGCGTGGTCTTTTTCTCCCTTTAATGCCAAAAAACCTGAAATCATCATGTATTAGCCACATAGATATAATGCCTGCCCTTCTTCCTACAAATAATACGAATATACCAAGAAATGAATGCATAAGTGATAAAAGATGAAGGGTTGAGCAAGGTAAGTAGGCCAAATGAGCCCAAATTGTTACCAAAAATTGGGGCTCATCATCACCCCCCAGCTAAAATATTTGCTCATCCTTGAGCAACTTAGTCCAACTCTTCATCCTTCATTGCTTTTACTGCTACCCTTACATCCCAAGCCTCTGTAGTAGTGTCCTCCTTGCTGATATGAAACCCAGCTTTCCTGTTCACCTCTTCCCATTGTTCACTGTCATCCTTCTCTGTGCTGCCTTCAATCAATCCTAGCAGCAGTGGTGGGCTGAGTTTAAGGCCAATCCAGCTGGCCTGGAGGTTTTGCATGGATTTCTTGTAAAGGTCTACCCTTACCAAAGCTTCCCTCATCCGAGTTGGGGTATGGTACTCTCGGATTTTCAAACTGTGTGCCAATGTATTCCACCTGCGTGTGCATGCTTGGGCAGCATTTTCTCCTAACAGTCTTTCCATGTCTTCAAAATGAGCTATGGCTTGGGCCTGTTGATCCATATATCTTAATGAAGCTGTAGGATCAGTAGACAAGTGTTGGTGTGCTGAGATGAGTGCAACTGGATCCTCTGGTTCTGCTCGAATGAACAATGGCTCGTTCAATTCTCGGTTCATGACCGATTTTGCTTCTGCTGCTCTTTGATCCTCATGGTTCAACCATGAAGTGAACGCCATCAATTGCATATCACCCAAGGCAGTATTGGGATCCCAGGAAACTACATTAGGCAAGGCCAAATTGTGGAGGTAGAACTCCGCTAATTTAGCCTTATCCTCGGACGAACTAGTACTGCACAATTCAGAAAATTGTTGTGGGTCTTGGATCTGAGAAATACCTCTTTGTGCCAAGGTATTTATTTGGAACTGCAGCCATTGGTCTTTCAAGTACAAACCATAGGATTTTGCAGGTTGTCTGCACTGTATTGCCTCCATGGCCCAACTGGCCATGCAGGCCAATTGTGCCTCTTTTTGCTGCAGCTATTCTTTTAGAGCTTTCACTTCAATTTGTGCTTGTTGTTCTGCTTCCTGTAGAAGTGTCATTGGCTCCTCAAGACCGGTGGTCAGCTCCTTTTTGCCTTGTTGTTCTTCTGTGGTGTCCTTGGAGGATGTACCTGCCCCTGCCCTCAGCTCCTGTAGCTGCAATCTTAGCTTCTGGTTTTCTTCCTGTAGGTACACTCTTTGGCAATTAGCCACATGTTTAACCATGGCTAATTCACTCCTGGCCTCCTTGAGTTGCTCTTGTAAAGGACCTATGTCCGCCACACCCTTTGACTTGGCGATCTTCATCCACGTGTGTGTACGGACTCTTTCTTCCTCTAATGCAAAAAACAGGGGTACAGTAAATTTCTGCAGTATGATTTTGCCCGCCTCTAAAAAGGTGTGGTATGAACTCAGACTAGGCTGAGGGCTGGGCTCTACCTCACCCTCCCTTGGTGGTGATGAGGGTCCTTCTCCTTCCCTCTTCTCTGTTTCCTGTAGCCGGGCCAGAGTTTCCTATAGAACATTTTCAGCCTCATGTAGCTGAGCTTTTTCAGTCAACAGGTCTAACTTTTCTTGCCACGTAGTTTTCTTTGGGCTCCCCCTCTCATAGGTGACTGATATCATCGAGGGGGACGTTTCCTTGGGCGATGTAGGGGCATCTTCAATAATAATCGGGCTGCTGGACGGAGGCTGTGGCTTGCCCGTCTTTATCCTAACACTTCTTCGAGCTTTAAAGTATAGAGGGGTCTCCCTCTCTCTCTTCTCTTTTGGCTTAGGTGGCGAGCTGAGGGTGGCCAGCACAGCTGCTGCCTCCCTTGCTAGAATGTCCGCCTTCTTCTCCTTGGGCTTCACTTTTTCAGGGCTTCCTGTAGAAGACCCTGTTTTAGTCAATTTCGGGCTTCCTGTAGAAGACCCTTTTTCTGTTTTCAGGCTTCCTGTAGAAGCATGTTTCTGCTTTCCTGTAGACACAGGTGTCACCACCTTGGCTTGCTTTGCTGCATGAGTTTTGCTTTTTGGTTTGGTTGCGGGTGCTGATGAGGTACTTTTGCTGATGTGGACCTTCTCAGCTTTGTCCGTTCTGCCTTGCAACCTTTTCTCTCTTGCTGACAAGATGGGTGTGTCACCTTTTTCTTTGTCATCCTTTTTCTCATGCTTCCTCCTTTGTTCTTTCTTCTGCACTGTGGTCGGGGTCTTCTCGCCTGTTTCTTTCTTTCCCGCGGCCACTGATTCTTTTTCCTCACTGCTGGAGGAACCACTTTCTTCAGTCAACATCCTTATGTCTCCATCTCTTGTCAAATTTCTGAATGCTTCCCATGAGAGGGGAACCTTGTATGAATGAAGCGCATCCTCCACGAGAAGTTTGATCAATCCATGGTGGGCTACCTGGTTGGGCATGCCTTCTTTTAACTTTGTGGCACACTCAATTAGAGACTGTAGCAGGAAATAAGGGATGCTCAGTTTGTTTTCTACAGGAAGATCAATCTGGTGCCTTAATTCAGTGAGCAACCGAAAGTGATACCCGTACACAATGCTAAAATGGCCTTCACAGGTTATATACTTCATGATCTGCAGGCTAACTTCATTCCATGGTGGCAGCAAACTGGTTCTACGCACCCCATTTTTGGCCTCTGAGAATTCCTCCTCTGGGGGAAAGAATTCTTTCTTGGCCTGCTGGCTCAACTTCCTTTCTTCCTTATCCCATGGCAAACCCATTGGAAGTTCAGTAATTCGACTGATATATTGCGGGGTGAGCTTGAGGCTTAGGCCCCTGAAGTTCACGGTGGCCAATGTTTTAGATTTCGGCCTCAGAGCTTGTAAAAATTCTTCTGCCACTTCGTCGTCATAACCCTGCAATTTGTCACAGAAGGATATCCATTGCACCCATGTGAAGAGCTCCACTACCTCAAGATTTTCCCTTAACTTGGTTGAATCAGTGGGTTCCCATCTAATAAACCCACCCGGCATGATGAAAATTGTTGCTTTAACTAGAGGTGGCAAATGCGGAGGAAATTTGGTCTACTGAGACAGAGCGTAGAATTACGCTTCTGTCATGCACATAACCCACGAAGCTTATCTCTGAGGACCTTAACATAGCTTAATTACACTAACATCCTGTAGAACGACAGTTTATGCACAACAGACAACAATTGCAACAATTTCCTACGACCAGACTGTGGACAACGATTCTGCCACCTTCAAAAGGCAATTGCATGGAGAGTTCAGGTTTACCTTTTTATCTGCCACCTTTTTACGTGAGGAACCCGCCTTCCTGTAGAAACAGCTTTCCTGTAGGAGCAGCGCGCAATTTCTGGGAAAGACTGCAGTTGGTCTGCGCTCTCGGTGTTGCTTCACAGGCGTTCTGATAGCCAAAGGCTCGGCGTATCGAACTGCAAAGGGATCCGGATGATCACTCGAGTTCCAAACAGTGAATGATAAATGAATGGGGCAATCTAGCCGATTAGATTTGAATCGGCGGAATCCGTGGCGCGGGGGTGAGCTGTCCCCGCCGGACCGTTGGATGACGTCGTTCCATCATTTACCTGCGAGTTCCCTTACTACCGAATCATCCCCCCGCAGATCTGCCGCTGTCTCTCCTGTTAAACTCGTTTTTCCCGACGGGATTGCTCTCATGTGTGTGCTGCCCATTCCTTTTTTTCATGGCCGCCACCCAAACATCCAACTAGACCATTAACTGGTCGACGTGGCCAGTCAAATGGCCATACAGCCGCTCAACCCATTCACCTCACACTTTGCAAACAATTTCAAAGTAAAATTCATGCAATCTGACGGAAGAAAGGGTCGAGACACTTACCTGTGCGGCCGCAACGCGATTTTTCGGTTTTTGGACGATGATGAGTGGATCTATCTGTCGCTGATGAATTTGCACAGTCCCGAAGGTTCATGTTTACAGGCTGCCGACGATGGATTTGATGCTTGGCTGCATGCGCCCACGTTTTCGTTGCATATGGCCAGCGCTGTGATTGGTGTACACCCTAGCGGGCTTAACTGTTACAGGACTCTCGCAGGATGTCTTGTAACCGTTCTTCCTCCTCGGGTGCATGCTGCACGATGAAGGATTTGGCCTCACGATCCCGCTTCCAGAGCTCATGGATGACTGGGATGGATATGGTATGAGATCTCAGCGCTTTTTTCCATTTAAAAATTGCTTTCTCTTTGATACTCAACGATCTTCTTTGCTAGTGCAGGTAACTTCATTGCATGTCGACAAGGATGGTAGAACGAGGTGACAACAGTGTGCAAGGGTGACAACAATAGCTTGCATGCGTCCGAACCGATCCTTAGTCGTTAGATCTCCTCATAGAATGGATTCTGGGCCGTCCCGAACTTCTACAGGAAGTTTCCTGTAGAAATACAGAGCTTCCTGTAGAAAGTTTGCATTTCCTGTAGAAAGTCTGCACCTTCTTGTAGAAAATCTGCATCTTCCTGTAGAAAACTCAAGCCATGATGAAATTGTGCACATACCTTGGAGAAAATGAGTATTCTTGGAGGAGGTGCTGGTGAGGTCTCCTGATAACATGATAAGGATCCTTAGCTTTGAGTTGAGAGGCTTCCTCTCCTCCATAGAACACCTGCAACCTGCATGCAATTTCACATTATGAACTTGTTGTCCTTGCCTTTTTTCATTGTTTTT
This sequence comes from Pinus tabuliformis, assembly GCA_031772625.1. Taxonomy (NCBI): domain Eukaryota; kingdom Viridiplantae; phylum Streptophyta; class Pinopsida; order Pinales; family Pinaceae; genus Pinus; species Pinus tabuliformis. The sequence continues at coordinate 1,167,737,114 of CM062811.1, forward strand.
TTTTTTTTTTCTCTTTTTTTTTTTTTTTTTTTTTTTGAAAGATAACAGGGGCGCCTCAATGAGGTTTTCACCCTTGCCATCTGCCTTAAGCACCTCAGAGAGGTTTTCACTCAAGGATCTTTTTCAAATCTCTTTTTTTTTTTTTTTTTTTGAAAGACAATAGGGGCGCCTCAATGAGGTTTTCACCCCTACCACCTGCCTTGGGCGCCTCAGAAAGGTTTTCACCCAAGGATCTTTATTATTTATTATTATTATTATTATTATTATTATTTTTAGATCTTTCAGGGTATGCCCAAAGCAGAGGCAGAACCCTTCTCTATGACCAACACTGATTTCTCCATAGTTTTGATGAACTCTTGTCTTGAGAGAGGTTTCCTGTAGATCTTCAATCGATGCCCATTGACAAGCATGGGGATGGCTTCCTCATCAATGGTCCGAATAAGAACAGATCCATTGTCATGACATTTTTCCACTGCATATGGCCCTAGCCATCTGGTTCTCAGCTTTCCCTTGAAATCTTTGTATCTAGAGTCATACAACAGTGCCCAATCTCCTGGCTGGAATTGCTTGTCATTGAGGTGTTGGTCATGCCACACCTTTCTCTGAAGTTGAACCACTTCCGAGTGAAGGAGGGCCTGCATCCGGTGCTCATCCAGTCCATTCAGCTGCAATAACCTTTCTTGTTGTGCATGGCTGAGATCTAGGTCCAGCTGAGCTGCCATCCTCAAAGTGTTGTATTCAAATTCAATGGACAACAAAGCTTTCTTCCCATAGACCAGCTCATAAGGTGTGAAGCCGGTGGTGGTCTTCCAGGTTGTGTTGTAAGCCCATGTGGCCTCAACCAGGCGATCTGCCCAGTCCTTTATGCTGCTGCTCACCACCTTAGTCAAGATCCCTTCCAATGCTCTATTGGTGACTTCCACCTGCCCATTTGCTTGAGGCTGATAGGGGGTGGAAGTCCTATGCTTGATCTTGTGATGAGCTAGTAAGTCTTCAACCAGGTTGGATGTGAACTAGCTACCTTGATCGGTGACCAGCTCTCTTGGGTAGCCAAACTTGTAGAAGATGTTTTCTCTTAAGAACTTGGCCACCTTTTCTTCTGTTGCTGCTTTGATTGCTTTAGTCTCTGCCCACTTTGTCAGATAGTCAGTACACACAATGATGTAAGACCTTTGTCTTGAAGGAGGGTTGATTGGACCCACAAAGTCCATACCCCACTTCTCAAATGGCTCAAGAGTCACTTGAGGTTGGAGGGGCATCTCATCCCTTTGAGTCGGTTTCCCCATTCTTTGGCATTGGTCACATTGGCTGATATATCTTCTGACATCTTGATGAAGTGTGGGCCAATAGTAGCCTACCTGCAGGATTTTGAAGGCAGTCCTCTTTGCTGCAAAATGTCCTCCACAAGGCCCATCATGACAGGTGAGGAGGATATCAAAGACTTCCTCCTCCCTTACACAACGCCTTAAGATCTGATCGGGGCCAAGCTTGAACAGATTGCCCCCGATCCAAGTAAATGAGGCACTTTTTCTGATGATTCTGCTCTTCTCTCTTGAAGATAGGTGCGGAGGGAACTGTGCTGAAACAAGGTAGTTTTCTATATCAGCAAACCATGGAGAGAGTGCTGAGATAGCAAACAAATGCTCATCGGGCATCTGGTCATCCACTGTTCCATCCTCATCTGCAGACAAATCCAATCTAGATAAAAAATCAGCAACAACATTTTCTTTAACTGGTTTGTCAACAATGGTCAAATCAAACTGCTGCAACAAAAGTAACCATCTAATAATATGAGCATTCACATCTAGTTTATTAATTAAATATCTAATTGCAGCATGGTCAGTATGTACAAATGTTTGATAGCCAGTGATATAATGTCGGAACTTGTTCAATGCATGGACCACAGCCAAAAACTCTTTCTCAGTTACAGTGTAATTCAGCTCAGCCTTGGACAAGTTTTTGCTAACAAAGTAAATGGCATATGGAAGTTTTTGTTCAACTTGTCCTAAAGCTGCACCTATGGCTTTGTTCGAGGCATCAGTGTGGATGTGGAAAGGTAGGGCCCAGTTTGGACCTCTCAAGATTGGGGCTGACACCAACTTGTCCTTTAATTCATTCAAAGCCCTCTGACAATCGTTAGTCCATTTAAACTCCACATCTTTTGCCAACAGGCCAAACAATGGTGAGGCTAGCTTGCTGAAGTCTTTAATGAATCTCCTGTAATACCCTGCTAATCCTAGGAAACTCCGAACATCCCTTACCTTTTGAGGAGGTGGAACCTTCTTGATGAGAGCAATTTTGTTAGGATCCACCTGTAACCCTTGGCAAGAAATGGTATGGCCTAGCACGGTCCCTTCAGTCATCAGGAATTCACATTTTTTAGGACTAAGGGACAGGTTCATCTCAATGCATTTGGTTAGGACTTTTCCCAGATTGGACAATGCTTCCTGGAAGTTGGCTCCATAAGGAGTGAAGTCATCCATATAGATTTCCACTGCATCATGGACCAGCTCCGAGAAGATGCTTAAGACAGCTCTCTGGAAGGTAGCAGGAGCATTGCATAGCCCAAAGGGAAGAACTCGGTAGGCAAAGGTACCCCAAGGATAAGTGAAGGTGGTCTTATCTTGGTCTTCCGGGCTGATTTGAATCTAGTTGTACCCGCTAAACCCATCCAGGAAAGAGAAGAACTTCTTTCCTGCCAGTACATCCAACACTTGATATATGAAAGGTAGAGGGAAATGGTCTTTCTTGGTAGCTTTGTTCAGTTCTCGGTAGTCCGCACAGATTCTCCACTTCCCATTTTTCTTGGGAACCAGCACCAGAGGGGACACCCATTCACTATCTGAGATGGGGTAAATGAATCTGGCATCCAACAGTTTTTGCAATTCTTCCTTGACAATGTCCTTAAGGGCTGGATTCATTCTCCTCTGAGGTTGTCTAACCGGTTTACAATCCTCTTTGATGTATATGTGATGGGTACAGACCGAAGGATGAACTCCTTTCATCTCCTTATAGCTCCAAGAAAAAGCATCTAGATGGCTGGCCAACAGGCTACACAGCTCCTTTTCCTGGGAAGGAGATAGGGAGGAGCTGATCTTTAACGTTTTGTCAGGGCCGAACTCCACATTTTTGACTCTGGGAGTGACAGGGTTGGTTGTACAAAGATCCACTAAGGTGCTGGCTTGGGCATCCTCCACCAATTTCTCTAAGGATAGTGCACTGGAAGGTGGATTCTGGATCAAGGTCTCAATCAAGTCATCCTCGGTTGGGGGGTCTCTTCTAGTGGTATCTAGGGTGCACAGAGGTGCTGAGTACACTTCATCCTCCTCTCCTTCCTCCAACCAAAGTGGTAAGTCATGCTCTAAGGAGGGTTGGGCAGGAGGGTATAGGACTAGCTGCTTGGACATAGGACCATTTTTGATGGTCATGTTTCCTGCACGACAACTTATGTAAGCATCTGCAGTGGCTAACCAAGGCCTTCCTAGAATAAGAGGATATCCAGTAAGCTTTGCCTTGGGTTGCAGAACCAAGAAATCTGTAGGGTATTCCCAAGAGTCGACAGAGACCAAGACATCCTCCACAATCCCTTCGAGAGTCACAGTGGAGCGATCTGCAAGTTGCAGAACTGTCGAAGTCTTCCTCAAGGAACCCTGAAGATTGAGTTTGAGCATGGTATCCCTGGTCATCACATTAATGGCAGCCCCCAAATCAATCAAGGTGTGAGGTATGATGGTGCCATTGTTGTGGACATCTACTACAGGACTCCCATGATCTAGATACTTTGGGCAGATGACTTGTCCTAACATAAGGTCAGACAGTTGTCCTAAGACATTGATGGTTGAAGCATCTCTCTTTCGCCTGCCTGGGTTTTTGAAACACTTTTCCTTAACCAGTTTGTTGTATATTGGCACATCCTTGATGGCTTGGAGAAATGGTATTTTCACACACAACTGCTTGAGCTCACCCAGAAGCTCATCCTCCTCTGGGTTGGGTTGTGTGGTGGTTGTTAGTCTCTCAGGAAAGGGTGGAATAGCCTTTGGTTCACTTTCCTGTTTATCTTCCTCATCCTCTGGGGGAGGAGGCTGGCGATCCAGAAGAGTCTTTCGAGATCGAAGATTGATCTCCTGGATCTCCACAACATAAGTAGGGCATGATGTTTCCCCAGTGTATACCTGCTGGGCCTGTCTATTGTTGGGGTTCGGGTTCGGTTGAGCAGGTATTTGACGTTGCCTTGGAGGAGCAGGAGGTAATGGTTGAGGTTGAACTGGTGGTGGAGGCAAAACGGCAGGCGGAGTGTTGTACTGGGGCCTCCACCCCGACTGAGGTGCATTCCACTGAGGCTGCGGCTAGGCATGTGAGTGATATGAATGAGTAGTGGGTTGAGTAGGGTACTGAGGTGGGTAAGACCATGGAGGCGGCATGGACCAAGAAGGATGAGCAGGGGGACCCCAAGAAGGCATAGGAGTCGATTGGTTGGGGCTGTAATAAGCTTGGGGTGCCCCTTGCATCCCCTGCTGGTAAGGTCTAGGTCCTTGTGGCCTTCTTTGGTTGAGGAAATAGAGAGGTTCAGTGGGAGCTTCTGTCCCTTGGTACATGGCTTTAAATCCAGGTAAGGTTGGACATTGGTTTGTGGGATGGTCCTCCTCACAAACGAAACACACTTCAACTGAATGCAATGGGCATTCGTTCTTAGGGTGTCTCCTTGTACATCTAGGGCAGAAGATAGCCAAGGCTCTCTCAGCTTCTTCCTTCTTCTGCTGGATCCTGAATGTGTCCAACTGCATGGCAATGGTCTGTCTCACCTCACTCTTAAGATCTTCTAATTGATTTGCAAACTCATGTTTGGAGAAAGGGACACCAGCTGAGAGGAGGTTTCCTCTGCCTCGTTTCCGAGCTGCCCTGGAGTGGTTTCTAAACACAGTCTTGATGTCCTCATAAGGCAGTTGGTAAATGTCCCCCCCAGCTAACATGTGAAGGGTATTTAAGAGGTCTTCAGGGACTCCTCGGAGCAGAACCAACTTGAGGGATTCAGGGTCAAGTGTGCACCTGGCCCACTTATAGCTAAGTTGGAACCTCTCCTCATAATCCTCTAAGGACTCATCATTTCCCATAGTCATCCGAAAGATTTCTCCCTTGGTTTCATTCGACCTACAGTAATCCCGGTATTTGGTATTGAAAGCTTGCTGCATCTGAGCCCAAGTAGTGATACTATTCCCAGGTAAGCCCATGAACCAACGTAATGCTGCATCCTTAAGAGTTGAAGGGAAGAGTTTCAGCTTCTGCTCATCTTCAGTATAGTCATAGGTTCTACAAAGGACAGCAAACTCAAACAGGAAGGTATCAGGATCTTCAGTATTCAGTCCATGGAAGTGAGGTAGAGCGGAGGGACTAATGTTTTTCATTTTCATGTCTCCATTGGTCTCTCGGATGGGGAAGGCACCTTCTATCCTCTCATCTTCTCCTCTATTTTCAGCCATAGCTTCAGATGGGATGGTCTCTAATTCTTCTTCTGCTATAGGATCTTCGTATATCTCAGGAGGTTCACCTATAGGTTCTTCTGGATCACTGTCACCGAAGAAGAGAGAAGGGTGACTCAGTGATGTGGTGGGGGTGTTGGGTAAGAATTTGCCTGTTTTATCTCGATTCCTACGAGGCATGAAATGGAAAGAATTTTTTTGATTGCTTTTGTCTTTTTTCTTTGGTACCTGCAAAACTGAAACAGATTGATCTACAACTAACTATCTTACTGAAATAAAGATGCAGAATTGAATTGAAAGCAGGAAAGAACTAATCTACTTTGCTCAAATGAAATTTGCAGGAATGGAAATGCTAGTCTACGCTTGCAGAATTGAAATGCTAATCTACGCTTGCAGAATTGAAATTGCGGAATTGAAAGGCTAATCTATGAAAGCAGGAAATGTCTATGCTACTTTTGCAGAATGGAAATGAAATAAACTACTTGGCAGAAGGCAAGAGTAAGAAAGTAGAAGAAAAGAAACAATTACTAATACTCTGACGCTTCCCCGGCAATGGCACCAAAAAGATGGTGGGCTCCAGTATTGTAGCAATAATGCTACAACTCCTGGAGCTTCCTTCTCTAATTTTATCAACCCGGTAGTTCGTAACAAACTTGGAAGCGACGATGCTGTATGCACAAGTACTAGCTCTTGTCGCAGCTGTCACTTGGTCAGCTGGCACAAGTTCGCTAGGGCTCAAGCCAACTTCTATATGTTCTCAGAAGAAGCTTTCTAAATGATGAACGAAGACTATCTGAAAGGAAATTAACCTACTTTGCAAGAATGAACCAAAAGCCAACCAAACATGGAAACCCTAGTAAACCCTAATCTGACTAGCTTAATCCTTACAATGCAACGATGAGAATGCAACTTCTAACAATGATGCCATTACTTCTAGTGATATGAGATGCATGAATTTAAACTACTTCCATTGAGGAAAACATGTTTTTATATTTTTTCTTAAGTGGTTGGAGTTATTATGATTTTGTTTCTGATTGGGTTTTGACTGTGCAGGGGTAGTTCGAAGGGAAAGAAAGCTTGGGAAAGGTTAGGAGGGCTAGGAGAGTTTCCAGGGGATCCAAAACATCATTCCACAGAAGTCCACAACGTTCAGGTGCTCGGCAACCGAGTTTGCAGGCTTCTACAGGATGTCTGCAGGGGATCCTACAGGAAGCTCGGGATTTCTACAGGAAGTCTGCTAACTTCTACAGGATGTGCTATAGTTGGAGTTTTGGGTGATGGAGGAGTCGAGGAGCTGTATGGGTGGATAGGTAGGATGAAAAGGGAGCTTGTGATGGCTCAGGGACAGAGATATGAGATGGAGAAAGAGTGGGTACAGTTGGTTGGTGAGTAGAAGGGTGGAAGCAACGAAAGGTTAAAAAGATGGAGCTACGTGAAAAGTAGAAGGGTTGGAAGGCAAACGAGCTGAACAGAGGATGGGTAGGTGACTTGGGCGCGGTTGAGAAGAAGAAGAAGATAACAGAGTGATGCAACGTAGTGTAAAGGAAACAAATCTGCACAAAACCGAGAATTCATTCACCTATTCTAACTGTGTTATTAAACCAATGAACAGCAATGTAAGCTTCAGAGAAAAATCGTGCATGGTGTTGGAATGAAAAAGTATTGCTCCAGATCAGAATGCATGGACGGTTCTATGACTGAAATGATTGTGTTGCAGCTTGCATGAACGTATAAGACTGCGTTTTTGGTGGTTGGTACGGTCTACACCCCAATCTCTAAACAGAGATGGCAGTGAGTGCACTGTCAACCTTTTCTTGGAGCTCTAATGAATGCTAATCCTCCTACTCTAATCTAAGCTATTGAAAGCACTTTAACCATGAACTAATCCTACTCAATCACATTAAAGAAATTAAATCAGCAGACTGTGTTTTTCAAATGCATGTCAAAGCAAAGAAATGAAGTGCTGAAAGGAAAGACAAGTAACAATACAAGGAAAAGGAGGTCTATTGCTCTCAGGTTGGGCCCTAACCTGAGAGCTATAGCTCCTCTTAAGAACTCAGGATTGGATCCAAATCTTCCTGCCTTTATTAAATAATCATGATTCTAACAACATGCCAAAACTGGCTTACACAAAGCAAAAACTGAGCTGTAACTCGTGCTTAGAAATTGCAACAATAGTTCAAGGGTTCAAAAAGCTCCTATCAAAGGCTACGGCCTTAATATTTATACATGATGAGGACCACGCTGGCTTCCTCAATTAGTTGAGCTTGGCTGTCCAACTGAAAGTTAAACTGCTGTTCCTGTAGAATCCGTTGGCTGCCTTTAAGCTCGGTGGGGAGAGCTGTTGGAGCTCGGAGTTAGGGTGGAAATCACGAGGAAGGTCATCAAGACTGTGGACAACCTCCCTAAAAACCCGCAATGCCACCTTGGTTGTCTCCTTGTCTCCATTTGCGTGGTCTTTTGCTCCCTTTAATGCCAAAAAACCTGAAATCATCATGTATTAGCCACATAGATATAATGTCTGCCCTTCTTCCTACAAATAACACGAATATACCAAGAAATGAATGCATAAGTGATAAAAGATGAAGGGTTGAGCAAGGTAAGTAGGCCAAATGAGCCCAAATTGTTACCAAAAATTGGGGCTCATCAACCACCAATCTTGCAGACTCCTCTAAATGAGGAAAATAACAAAAAGAGAGACAGGGAAGTAGCTACCCCTGCCAGTGGACCTTCAGAATAGCCCGGTGCTAAGAGGCACACACTGAATCCTCTTTCAGAAGAAGAATTTTATGAAGAGACTATTGATAGTCAAAGAAGAGAAGGTGTTGATAGTCATCAGACTTTCCTAGTAGGTGGGACAACTTCCAGCTCACAAAGACATGAATTGGAGAGATAACGAAGAGCAGAAGTATCATCTTTCAGGCCCCCAAGAAAAGAAAATCCAGATGTCAAGAAAATGTTTAAAGAAATAAAAGCCAGAAACGAGCCATTGAGGATTCAGGTCTACAATCAGTATTTGAAAATGGCTCCCACTAATCAGAATAGACTGATGTCAGACTATGGCATCAAAGAAGGTAAAATGATAATGAGATTTTTCAAACCCAAGGTGCAATAGCCTCAATGAGCTGTAGATTACCTCAAAACTGATTTTGAGGTCATGGCAAAGGAGATTCACCCCCTGGACCAAATTGAGTTACATAAACAGACAGGGGAGATGATCTACTCTACATTGACTAGTAAGGCCATGATGGCCCAAAAGCTAGAAATTTCTTTGAACAATACAACTACCCAATTACAGCTGGAGAAAGCCTCATCATAGGCTAAAGACAACAGGACCAAATCATTAGAAGAATTGATCATTGGATTGGGTCATGATCCTAAAGATGTGAAGGCTACATAAGCCTTGATTAAAAAGAAAGATGAAGACATAGCTACCTTAAGAAAGTAGCTAAAGTTGCCTCCTTCACGGCACCCATAGACTGTTGAGGTCATACAACAAAGGTATGAAGAAGACCTTATGGATTTAGTCCTAAATCTTAATGAGCAGCTAAAGGAGACTGAACAAGAATTAGAGAAATCATTGAAGGACAAGCAGGGAGAGTCGACCTCCCATCCTCCCAATGTGATTCCAGTAGTTTCCATTGTAGTCCCTTCAACCCTTGGAACAGCTCTAGCACCAAACATTCTGGTGGTCACAGTAGAAGCAATAGCAGGAACAACAACAGCAGGTACAGCACAAGCAGGAATGTCAAGTCTTAGCACAGAAGAATTGATAAAATCAATGGAGGAGTTGAAGCTCCAAGTTACAGAGCTGCAAAAGGTAAAAGAACAATTTGTTACCTTAGAACAAAAATATGATCTTTCAAAGATAAATTTTGTAGAAAAGGTGAGGGAGAACAAAGGGTTAGAACAAAAAGTAAAATCATTAGAAAAATACCTCACATTTGATAGACCCTTAGCAGATATTAGGAAGATTCTTTGGACCAACATCACTCAGTCTATAAATAATGTTTGGCCATCTATACAAATAATTTTTTAGCAGATGGAGTTGATAAAGCTAGCTTTTGAAGAAGTCCAGAGAACAAAGGAAGAATTAGGAAGGATGCCTGAAGAGGCTACCAGACTAATTAATTTTTTGAATACCAAGAATAAATACTAGCTTCAAGAACTAGGCATTAGAGACAGAACAGGGACTATTTTGGAAATCAAGAAAGTTTTAACTAAAAAGTCTTTAATGCAGAATTTGGAAAGAAGATGCCTAAACATGCAGGAGTAAATTGATGATTTCATGAAAAAATTTGGCATATTGCAGAGTAAAGGACTTCCCGGTCCTTTAGTTATCAATGACAAGCTAATGACACAAATAGATTATGTTGACAAGTTGGCTAAATATGCAGACAACTAGTCCAGCTCATCTTCCAATGCAGCTAAAACAATACCTACAGGCAGAGTTCTTTTTGATAATCTTGAGAACCTATTCTATGTGGAGCATGAAATAAAACACCTGTTCCAAGTTCAGCCTGAGGTTTTTAGATATACCAAGGCTGATGAGATCATTAGAAAACTTCAAAGGACTAGAATACCACAGGAAAAATGTTGGGCAGAGATCATAGAAATTTTGTGATTTACCTTTGGTAAAAAGGTAAATTTCCATTTTTTACCATAGTCAATGATGGTGACAGAAGGTAAACGAGGATTAGAGCAGCTAAAGAGTATCAGTAAGAAGATCAAAAGCAGGGCAGCCAACACAGAATTACAAAGAAGACAGCAGCATGCCCAATCATAGGGCCTGCCTCCAACACATTCACAAGAATAGGAACAACAAGCCATCATTTTGCCTTTTCTTCTATCTACGAGACCATCTGTCTCTATTTTTCATGTAACTTATTGTTAGTCATCCTAGAATATATCTCACTTTGTTATGAGATATTTTTTGTAAGTTTTTGTATAAATACTCCCTCATTCGAAGTATTGAGTGTGGATTCTTAGACATTGCTGTAAAACTGATTATTTTGGAATAAAGTGTTGTTGGACAAATCTTGCATGGCTGGCTAGATGAAGAATTAATACAAAGGACTTTTCACAAGATTCATGTGTCAAACACCAAACAAATAAGTATCTTATATCTCATGTGTTATTGTTTTCTTGTTTATTATATCAATTGTGTTTCATATCTGAATATTAAAACGAAAAAGAATAATTCAGAAAGTGCTTAAGTGCAATCTGTCTTCAATCATTTTTATTCTAAATGTTTTCTTCTGAACTAGCATAAGCAGTGAATTCTTAATTTCTCCTATTTCCTAGTTTACCCATTTTGATCATTTAGAAAAAAAAAATTAATTTCTTTTTGTTGGTGATCATCCAAGTTCCTTCCTCTTAAAACATGTTGAAGGATTCTTAATTTCCCTTCATCCCTTTTAAGCCCATTCCATCTTTTCAAGTCTCTATTTTCTCCCTGTTTAGCTATCTTGCCCTGTGAAGCCATCTTTTGTTGAAAAACCAAATCTAGTTGAGCCATCTTCCTTTGACTCCATTGGCCCAATGGCCTAAAATATTTAGTCCTACCTATGCTATTGAATTTCACCACCCAAACACAATCAAAACCCCCAAACTTTCATAACTAGCCTTATATCTTCCAAAACAAAGCTAAACCTTAAAGAGAGAGGCCTCTCTGGATACATATTGGCTAGATTCTGTACCTAAAAGTTGGTTTGTGGTTACCTCAGACCCCTTTCCCTCTTCTTACAACTTTTGGGAAAATCTGAGTGATAACAGTGGGATATGAAATTCCACAAGTTTGCAGTTCAGGAAAAAAGAAACCCACAAATATTAGAAGAAGATTGGATGGACTGGTATATATTCACAGACATTCACAAGATCTTCTTTGCGTCATTCCCGGTAGAGCTGTATGAGTGGATCGCAAGGCTAGCTAACAACGTGGGAAGGTGCAGATTGGACCAGCCTATTGTGTGGACCCCGGAACTGGTGCGCCGGCTAGAAGCCACCGAGGATTAGATCGCAGGCATAGTAGATCATTGGCTGGATCGGGTAATAGGAGGATTTATCAATGAGTTTGTGATAGATACCACAGTGAGCTATAGTGAGATGGAAATTCGATTTCTTAAAGGACCACGAGGTAGGTATATCAAATCATTGAATATGTGGATTAAGATGATGTTATGTGAAAACAAATTATGCGCGTTGATTAATGTCTAAAGTAATGCAGAGCGGAAGAGGTTACCGCACAGTAGGAAGAGTAGAGAACAGTCAGTTAGCTTCCATTTCCCGGGAAAGCGAGAAGAACTCACAAGGTTCTCACCAAGAAGTGAGGTCCGGTTGATCAGAGAGTGCTTCCTCCTGATACCACCTCCGTCCACGCCACCACCCACTTCACCTACATCAAATCCATCCACTCTAGCACCAATCCCACCCCCAACTCCAACAGCCTCAAAGATTGGGATGGCAAGTTCAGTTAAGCTTCTGATATTTAAAGGTGCAGGGAATGAGGAACCAGGACGATTATGGTTTTTGATAAAGTCTGTATGGGATGCTTAGGGTATCACAGATGATAACATCAAGAAGGCTACCCTAGTTAGTGCGCTTCAGGACCACGCACTGACTTGGTACATGAAGTATTCAATTGATCATCCAACTGAAGGTATTACTGCAATCCAAGAGGCACTAAATAAGGAATTTGGGTGTCCAAGGTTAGGGGCCTAGTTGGTTATTGGGTTCAAAGAGATTGTAATAATGCCTGGTGAAACTCCGTGGAATTTAGATTAGAGGTTGAAAAGTGCTATCCACGAGGCCAACATGACACTGACAAATGAGCAACACTGCGCGTGGTTTGTGGCATCATTGACACCACATCTGAGGACAACCCTATCACAACAAAAGATCTCAACCCAAGTTGAGGCACTAGAGACAGCAATGGGGTTACATGAGACTCCAATACCGGACCCAAGGTTGGGAGTTCAACAAATCCACGTGCAACTTCAAAACTTGAATCTAGAAATGCAGAGCTTGAAGCAAGAAAGGGTATCCTGACTGGAGGTATGTACGGAGGTAGGATGTGTTAAATGCAAGAGCCAAGCACACAATAAGGACCATTGCCGTGTCTTCGCGAACTATCTAGCAAGGAGAGGCCAAATGCTGTTAAAAATGGAAGTACAAGCAGGACCAAGTGTCGCGCCTACTCTTTGGTGCACGATTTGTCAGGTGGGTGGGAAACACACAACAAATAACTGCCACCTATTACAAAAGTATACCCAAATCCCACAACAATTGTATTGTAACTTCTGTCGATCGGTGGGACACGATGAGCGAATGTGTCGAAGTTATGACTTAATGATAGAAAGAACCCCAGCTTATCGCATGCAGACTGAAGTGCGGGGAGGATTTCAAGGACGCAGCCGAGGAAGAGGAATGGGGCCCAAGCGGGATCGTGGACCGTCAATCTGTTATAATTGTGGCGGACCGGGACACTACACTCGCGACTGCACTAAACCAACTAGAACTTTGTGCCCCTACTGTGAACAATTTGATCATGAAATGGTAGACTGTCCTACCTTAATTGCCCAACTGCACGAAAAGGGAGCACTCCAACCTCCACCAACCCAAAATATCCAGATGATGCAAGTAGAGCCTCATGAAGAGGATCCCTATATAAATATGGTACTAAGAAGTGGTGCAACTATAGGAGGTCATCCACAAGAAGAACGTAAGGGGTATGATACACCTACAAAGGCACACGACTCTGAGCTAGAATAGGGAAGGATGATGCCGAGGGAAGCTCAGCGGGGCGGCACGGAAGCTTCTACCCCGGGTAGAAGGGATCAAATGGAGTCAGGGTTGGACCCCTCCATGATTACGACCTTTCTCAAAACCTGCATGAAACTACTGCATGATAGTAAGGCCATTCAAGGATTGCAAGAACTAATCACCAGGTGCACCAGATCTAGTGAACCGCATGTAGTCCAAAAAATAGGAAGACATGCTCTGCACACCGGACGGGAAATGAGACTGGCAACGCAAATCAGTGAATATGAGATGGATCAGATCATCTTGGACTTAGGCTTGGATGCAAACGTATTACCTAAACAAACATGGGAGCGCATGGGTAAGCTTGCATTGCAATGGTCCCCGATTCAGTTACGAATGGCTAACCAACAAAAGATCTTACCAATGAGTCGACTGCAAGGAGTGACAGTGGATATTGACGGTGTAAGTACGCCGACCGATTTTGAAGTTATAGAGATTGTTGATGACAATAATCCTTACCCTGCATTTCTCGAAATTGATTGGGCAACGGATATGAAGGGGATCATTAACTTAAAGAGGTGGAAAATGACGTTCGAAAAGAAGTCACTATGAGTACTAGTTCCGTTGGATCTAGCGGAAGGAGAACGCTACACCGAACCTATGCGTGATGAGGACAGTGACGATGAGATAGATTGCATCTAAGAGATAACAGTGTAGGACCAAGATCAGGTGTGTCCTGCAGATGGTGGAAGAACCTCGTGGGAATGCGATAGCACTTGCACAATGGATTCCGAGGAGGAGATTAAATGATGGCAGAACCGCTTGCAAAAAGTTACGATGCTTAACTGCAATATGATTCGGTCACTGCAACACGTAACCACCGAGGAGAGACAACAGCTAGTAGAGAGCACCACAACCGATGAAGGGTAGCTCATCTAGCATGGCACGGTGGACATAGCACAGGAACAACATGATGGGTTGGAAAACAAGTTGCACGTACCAGGGGGGCTGTGGAAGCCAAGATCTAGGAAGCGGTTCCAGGTACGCATTGGAAGAACAGTCGGTCATCAACGATGAAGGGTCCGAATGCATATTAGGCAACCATCAACCCAATCAGATCTGCATGGAACGAAGGTTCACACGGCCAGAAAAGAAAGTCCCTTGGATACAGCTCACCCTATCAGTGACAATATCCATGAGAGAATTCAGCAGCTTCAGGCAGCCATTTGCCACGGTAAGGTGCAGCTAGGTAAGTTAGAAGAAACAGGGGCCAGACTCTGTGCATAGAGTGCGAAGCTAGATAAAGCTATGACCAAATTACAGTTAGAAGCTACGTACATGGATCACGCAAAGGAGCGAATGAAGGAACCAAGTAGGGCTAGCTTTCCTACCCTGCTACAAGCAGCGACCTTGCTAGCATGGTTGCGCTGGCACCTGAAAGGACAAGACTGCACACACTGCAACTCATTAGCATAATCAACAGAATGCAGAAGGTGCTCACAGCTCGGGCTAGTGAGGAAATGGAAGATCCACATGATGGGTTCGCCCACCTGACTATCCGTAGGAGGTCCAGTCCCAGCACTCCCTGCAGTTGAAAGAGGGCGCGAGACTATAAACCAGGCTGCTACGAAGTTGCGCGATATGACCTCAGCATACATACAAAAATCGCATTTGCGATCCTAGGCTTTCACGGTCGTGAAGGAAAGGTGGAAAGCGACCGTTGCAGGTACTATTCATGACATGATGACCCATTTAAAGCACCATGGAGCAAGCGGCAGGCAATTAAGGCGGAACAATAACTGCCAAAATCGCATTGATGAGTTGTCGCAAGGGCAAGCAGCCAATATTAAATTCTAAATCTTATATATTCATAGTGAGGATCACACCACCACGTCTTACTGTCCTACAAGAAAGGCGTTGTGGGTTAGGAGCAAGTGAAAGATGCGTGATGAGCAATTCAAAGAAAGTTTGTGGTTTAACGCATTGTCGAAGCACTACCAGGAAGCAATCCTCAAAGCACACAATCCTACCACTGATAACCCACAGCAAGCATCACCGCAAACAACCAAGCTCCCGAAATCACCTCGGATGCCGAGGACTAGGAAGGACCCTCAAATCCTAGAATCAATAAGGAGGTCACCATGACACCTGCACTTTGGCAAGTTCACAATGGAGGAAGAAGGTAAATCTATTACCATTGATAGTGATACGGAAGTTGAAGACTCTCCCACGTATGTCAAAGAAGCCAACCCTAAGGAGGATCCTATGCAGCCTGTACGACGACCCAAGTATGTACCTCCAAGCAAGGGGAAGGTGAAAGTACCTACAAACATAGATGAAGTTGACACTGTCATTGCTACCCTAGCTCTACCAAAAGAAGTCCCAATAGAAAACTTGGTGGTTGGCCATGTGGCGGCAATGAAATTTGAAGATTGGGATCTCGCAGATATAGTAAAATTTCCCAACCTGGTGATGGATGCACTGATGGAGCAGACTGTAGAAGGGATGGTGACAATTCTCCAGCCCAAGGAGTGGTTGCGGAAAGTGGACCAAGCTAGGTTACTCTCTCTCTTGTCGATTCCCCACTTCCTCTAGCCCCTGATAACCATGTTGGTTATAAAACAGTTGCTCTATCTAATTCATGAGGAAATATTATGGGTCGGTAAACCCGTCAGTATCACACCTGAAATTTTTCATTGAGTTTCGTACCTTCCCTGCAACAGAAGAGATCCTCCAGAAATTACTGACAGAAGTAATGATGTCGTGATGATAGAATGATTAAAAAAGAAGTATAAGCTTACAAAGGGGCAGCGGGGGTACGTCATTGATAGTATCTCAGATAAAGAAGTTCGCGTCACCACTCAATTGTTGGTAGGGAAAGTAATGAGGAAGTGTCGTGGCACTGAGGTTCTAGTAATCATTATTGCACTCGCTGAAGAATGCGCCACCAGCGTACGGTTAAATTGGTCTGAGTTTCTCTGTGAAGAATTTTTGACCAACTACCGCGAAGTGCAGGAGGAGGGAAAAACTTTCCATTATGCATGGTTGCTCCTGTCCATCATGCTGGTTGCCATCGAACTACCCGAAGAAAGCCAATTTCTTGCCTTGGACTGGGAATGGTCTGAAGCTTCTCGATATGCTTCCTTTTGGGCGACATGGGACACGGGACGAATTCAAAATATCAAAATCTTTTGGGTATTGATGGACGCGAATGTGCATTAGTGGATTAATGCGTTACCACGCCTATCCGATGGGATCTATGAAAGCATGAAGCATATTGCTGAATTTAAGGCAGACATGCATCGTCTCTACATCAGGGCACGTAAGGACCTAGCCTAGGCATGGACCTCACTCCAATTTATTGCTATTGACGATGTTATCGATGGGATTGTGGATACTTGGCCACCAGCGTGGCACGGACCGGCGGTGGTAGAGTGCAACGAGGCCACTATCAAGTAGCAAAAGGAGGAAGCTAAGTGGGCTGCACACCAAAAGTGCAATGAACAATTTGCCGTGGAAGTTAAGGTAGCACGAGAGGCAGCTCAGGCAGCAGCAGGAAAGACACCACCAGGAGGGGCGGCGTCAACAACAGATAAGGACAGTCAAAAGGAAACCCCTAAGACGGTCACAGACAAACCACCAGCAATAGGCGCAGATTCACCTCTGAAGCGGTCAGCACCATTAGAGTGGCCGAAGCCATGGAAGAAGGCAAAGGCATATAAAACAGACAGCGGAGTGACCACGCTAACCAAAGGAGACTTAACTGACATCGAGAACACTGTTCGAGATGCCACTCGGGAGGCAGTCGATGAGGCCATGTCAGAGCAGCAGATTGTGTTGGGGGAACTCCGCACACAGCTACACAAACTAGGATCAAGAATTGTGCGGGTAGGCACCAGCGCTACTCTAGGGGTTTCCAGTATGACAGCTACGAAACCATTGGTAAAAGCCCAAATGGCTCATTCTATCCCAATTCCAACAGGAGCGTTGATTACCACCCAAACAAAGGACCGAGCTATGCTAAACGACTTATAGGACTAGGACTGAACGTGGCTGCTCTACCATGTGAAAGTTTGCAACAACTATAGGATAGCGCCACAATCAAACTCCATGCCAAGGCCGACCACGCTAACCAAGTACTCCAAGAGGAAAAAATTAATATCGAACAGCTGCAGCTCCAACACGACGAAGTAGTCACACAAAAGCAGCAGACAGAGAAGGTAGTAGTGGAAGCTTGTTCGAGTGCCCAGGAGTTAGAAATTGTGGAGGACTTGCCCATTGAGACACAAATCCGTACACTGGCTACTGGGTTCCGAAAGAGAAAGGAGGAGGCTGCGCAGATCCAACTAGATCTTAGTGCACAGATCGTAGACTTAAGACTGCAGGTTCCACCATCGATGCCACTAGAGATCCTAGAGCAGCGCAGGAACATTATTACTATGGGGCACGCGATGCTCACACGGTCAATGGTAGAATGTACTGAGCTGCTAACTCAGTCGATTGTTACGATCACCGCCCTTCAGTAGGATCCAACACTTTGTTGATTGGAATCCAAGGCCTAGGACCTCCAGCAAGCTTACAATTAGCTCAGAGGGACCACGCAAACTGTTGCTATCACGCAACACTTGGCTAAGATGAGGGAGGTGCAGGACATGATATCCAAGCCGATGCCACTAGACAAAAGGAAGCAGTGATTAAAGCCCGTCTCCAACCATGTCTGGATGAGGCATTTGCAGTTTCAACTACCATAGAGCACAAGGTATCCCACATGCAGGCTGAGTATGCCACTATGGAGACAGCCATGACAAGGACTGAGGTGTCAGAAACACATGTGGAATAGATGCAGTGCATGACAGAAGAGTTTGCTGATAGCACAAATGATGCACAGAAGCTGTTGACCGATCTTTGCACAAATATGGACGCACCAGATGAGTGACTCAAGATGGGTCATGATGATTGTGTTGGGGGACTGTTGGGTAGCGGAAGCCCCGCACAATGGGTATGGGGCGCAAAGCCCGAAATTTTGGGTAAGAGCAGGGTAAAGACTCTGCGAGACGTGCAAGGTGCGATTTGTAATAAGTTAAAGTCAAAAGGGTAGTCCACCCAAAAATAATGTAAAGAAATGTAAGTTGAGTCAGCCTACCTATGGATCGTGGTCCACGAAAAGGTATAAATAGAGAAAGGCTCTATGGGTAGAGTAGCTAAGTTTTGGTATGATTTTGAGATCTAAAATGTAATGGGTGTCTAAGAAGAGCATTCTGAGAGCATCTGTAAGCCCGAGTCAGGGGTTTGGGTAGAGGATAGAGGCTCTGCAGCTGTGTGCGCAGAGGCCTGTAAGAGTTTGTAGTTATGTGCGCGGACCCCTGCAGCTGAGTGCGCAGGCTAGATTTGGATGTAAGGGTGATAAGTGGAAATAGAGATAAGTTTCTTATGAATTCTGTGTTAATTCTGAACTGTCGCAACTCTGTTCTTTCATGGTTAATGAAACTATTTTGATCTGCGCGCATATGCTTATTGATTACTTGTGAATCGGGTTTAATCTTAATATGCGAACTAAATGAAAGTAATAAATGTTTGCTTAAAGACCTCTCTAAGTAGATCTGGGTTATAATATTTAATCAAATAAATTAGATCTGTAATCAGCATGGTAAGAGAAAGCTAAGGTTATCTAGATCTGCACGGATCTAGCATAGTGCGAGGCTGCAAAATGGCACATGAACCTCTCAAACCACATCTAGACATCCCAAGGGTGCGGAAACTTGGGTCCAACACCCTCCCCTACTACCTGGTGTGAGACCTCAGTCCACACTTCGTGGGTTGTTGCCAAAAGGGTCGGTAGCTGCAGGATTTACTTGGCTAAATAATTCTTTTGAACCTGGGTAGGTCAATATAAGCCAACAACATCTCTGCTCACAATAAGTCAACCAATCAGCCATCACCATCTCTCTTTTATCCATGTTCCATAGGTCATCCAAAGTCCCTCACATGTCTACCCTAATTTTCTACACTTTTCTCATGAACTTTCCTCTCTTTCCTTGAACAAGTCCAACCATATTTCTCTTCCCTAATCCTCTTTGATGAACCTTAGACACCTTAACACATCCTCTTAGCCATCAACTACCCTTTCCACCCATTTTCCCACCTTCAAAACCTCTAAAGCAACTCTCGGCATCCTCTTGTAGACCTCCTATAGACCTCTTGTAGGTCCCCCGCAGCCTCTTGTAGATTTTCCTGTAGGTGTATTTTTGAATTCCGTTGCAGGGAAAGCCTCTAGAAGGTCACCTGGAACCTCCTAGGATCCCTCCACACCTTCCTACACCTCTGCAAACTCCAAAGTCACCCTCCATTGCCACCTAATCACTGCCACATTCAAAAACAAATAAATTACATGCATGACGATTTCACCTAAAAATACATAAAAATTCAAAAAGATGTTTTTTTATCATTTCCTTCTAGAAATATCTTGAGTAGACTTTTTTTACTTCCTAAGTAGGTAATGGCATTCATTTTATGGTTTTTCACCTCTTTTTCTGCAAAAGTAGGATTAGCTAGTTAATTAGGGTTTGCTAGGGTTACTTCACATTTAAGTCTTCTTTCATTTTCTGCAAGTAGAATAGCCTCTGTAGGGTAAGATTTCCTTTCTTTCATCACATATAAATCTTCTTCTAGAATTCATAGAAGTTGGTTTGATCTCTTAGTGATCTTGTGCCAGCTGACCAAGTGATAGCCTACAGTAAGAACTAGTACTTGTGCATACAACACCGCCGCTTCCAAGTTTGTTACGAACTACTGGGTTGATAAAAGTAAAGTAGGAAGCCCAAGAGTTGCAGCATTATTGTTCCAATACTGGTGCTCACCACTTTTTGGCGCCGTTGCCAGGGAGGTGTTAGAGTATTTTGTGATTATTTCTTTCTTATATTTTCTATCGCAACATTCTGCTAAGTAGTTTATTTCAGAAAACGTAGAGCAATTGTTTCTTTCAATTTCTGCATTTCCTTACTTTCATTTCAATTCTGTAATTTCCATTCCAAAAAAGTAGATTAGCCATTTCCTTGCTTTCATTTCAATTCTGCAAGTTCCATTCCAGCAAAATTAGATTAGCCATTTCCTTGGTTTCATTTCAATTCTGCAATTTCCATTCCAGCAAAAGTAGATTAGCTCTTTCTTTGCTTTCATTTCAATTCTGCAATTTCCATTCCAGCAAAAGTAGATTAGTCATTTCCTTTCTGCATTTAATTTGCTTTCCTTTTTCAGATTTGCAATTTCATTTCAGCAAGTTCATTTCAATAGTTGCAAGTCGTTTGTTCAACCAATGTCAGTTTTGCAGGTATAAGC
The DNA here is from genome assembly GCA_031772625.1 of Pinus tabuliformis. NCBI lineage: Eukaryota > Viridiplantae > Streptophyta > Pinopsida > Pinales > Pinaceae > Pinus > Pinus tabuliformis. The sequence goes on from CM062811.1 coordinate 1,167,757,687, forward strand.
AGAAAAAAGCAAAAACCAACAAAAAACGATTTCCTTTCATGCCTCGTAGGAACAGAGATAATTTAGGAAAATTCTTACCAAACACCCCCACCACATCACATAGCCACCCTTCTATCTTCTTCGGTGGCAATGATCTAGAAGAACCTTTAGGTGAACAACCAGAGATATTTGAAGAACCTATAGGGGAAGAAGAAGAAGAAAACATCCCTCCTGAGACAATGGCTAAGAACATAAATGTTAGGGGGAATGGAGAAGGAGTAGAGGGTACCTTTCCCATCTGAGAAACCAATGGGGACACTAAAATGAAAAACATAAGCCCTTCAGCCCTACCTCACTTCCATGGATTGACTATAGAAGATCCTGACACCTTCTTGTTTGAGTTTGTTGTTATCTATCGAACCTATGACTATGCAGAAGATAAGAAAAAGTTGAAACTATTCCCCTCTACCCTCAAGGATGTAGCATTGTGCTGGTTCATGGGGTTACCTAGCAATAACATCAAAACTTGGGCTTAGATGCGGCAAGCCTTCAATAACAAATATTGAGACTACTGTAGGTCAAAAGACACCAAGGAAGAAATCTTCCGAATGACCATGGGAAGTGATGAATCATTGGAAGATTATGAAGAGAGGTTCCAGCTCAGTTATAAAAGGGCCAGGTGCACACTTGACCCCAAATCGCAGAAGTTGGTCTTGCTCAGGGGAATTCCGGAAGACCTCCTAGACACCCTCCATCTGCTAGCTGGGGAGACATCTACCAACTACCTTATGAAGACATAAATACTGTCTTTAGAAACCATTCTAGGGCAGCCAGAAAGAGAGGTAGGGGGAGTCAACCCATAGCCAGTACCTCCTCATCCAGTTTATCCATAAAAGGTGAACTTGCACACATGCTGGAAGACTTCAAGAGTGAGATGTTGCAGACTCTTGCCATGCCAATGGATACCTTGCATATCAAAAGGAAACAAAAGGAAGCAAAGAGGACTTTGGCCATTTTTTGTCCTAGGTGCACCAGAAGGCATCCTAGGAACGAATGTCCATTGAACTCCATAGAGGTTTGTTCAATCTGTGAAGAAGACCATTCTACAGATAAGTGCCCTTCCTTGCCCGAACTTAAAGTTGTATACCAAGGAGCCGAAGGAGCCACCGAACCACTCTATTTCATGAACCAAAGGAGACTGCATGGACCTAGACCATACTAGCAGGGAATGCAAGGAACATCTCAGGCATACTACAACCCCAACCAAGCCACTTCCATACCTTCTTGGGCCCCCCCTGTTCATCCTTCCTGGTCCACACCTCCTCCTTGGTCCTATCCATCTCAATATCATGCCCAACCAGCTGCTCATTCATTCCACTCCTATGCTCAGCCACAACCTCAGTGGAATGCATCTCATCAGGGGTGGAGGCCCCAGTACAACTCTCATCCCACTCTTTTGCCTCCACCACCTGCTCAACCTCAGCCATTGCCTCCTACTCCATTAAGGCAACCCTAAATGCCTACTCAACCGAACCCAAACCCGAACAACAGACAGGCTCAGCAAGTATACAGTGGGGAACCATCATGCCCAACCTATGCTGTGGAGATTCAGGAGATTAACCTACGATATGGGAAGGTTCTCCCAGATAGCCATCCTCCCCCTCAGGAGGTTGAGGAAGATAAAGAGGAAAGTGAACCAAAAGCAATTCCACCCTTTCTTGAGAGACTATCTGGGACAACACAGCCCACCCCAAAATAAACTAAACTTTTGGGAGAATTGAAATAGTTATGTGTAAAGATACAATTTCTCCAAGCCATAAAGGATGTGCCTATATACAATAAGATGATTAAAGAGAAGTGCTTCAGGCATCTAGGCAGGTGCAAAAGAGATGCCCCAACCATCAATGTCATAGGATAATTGTTCGACCTGATGTTGGGGTAGGTAATTTGTCCAAAATATTTAGACCTTGGAAGCCCAGTAATTGATGTCCACATCAATGGCACCATGATCCCACATACCTTGATTGATCTGGGAGCTACCATTAATGATCTGATAATCACCCTATGAGTGACCTCAGTTAAAGATTTATTACATGAAGGTATTACAGACTTATGTGCTGGTGTGTGTCTATGTTATTTAGGCAACGGATAGATCAGATTGCAAATACACAGACACTTGAAATGAAAAACAACAAAGAAATACAATAAGCAATCATAAGAACACAAGAATTTAATAAGGAGTTCACCCTATCCTCTAGGGCTACATCTCTGATCCAGCTCTCAATGGTGTGGCCTTCTTTTATTGTGTCTTAAAGTAGAGAATTACAATGAAGGAGCTCAATGTGAGTCTCCTAAAATGGAATTTGCTTAGCAGGGTGGTTCTTGGATGCCCCAAGCCACTAGAGTACACAGACTCTTTTCCTTACCAGCTCTATGACCATGGAAAAGTTTAGGGGCGAATGTTCGCCCTTTGGTGAAATTAAGGGATTTTAAATTTTTAGTGGGCGAATATTTTGTATTATAGTACATTTTTACAAATCACCTCAAATAGCCCAACTTATTTTAAGGCAGAGGGTAAAAAAGGTAAATTTAGCCCTTGAAATTAGGAGTTACAACCTTCCATTCACCCTAATTTTCAAGAATATGTTTTATTTAAGTGAATCCTATGGGCCAAATACCATATTTATAAAAGAGGTATGGTAAATTAATAAAAATATAAATAAATGAGAGGTATGGTAAATAAATAAAACATTTTTTATGTTTACTCCATAAGTCACCTTATATACATGCAAGGGTGTAAACAAATAAAAATACAAGTAAAGTGGAGGTATCGTGAATAAATAAAATGTTTTTTTATACTTACTCAAAAGGTATGGTAAATAAATAAAAATATAAATAAACTAGACGTATGGTAAATAAATAAAACCTCTTTTTATAAGAGGTTTTATTTAAGTGAATCCTATGGGCCAAATACCATTTTTGTAAAAGAGGTATGGTAAATTAATAAAAATATAAATAAACGAGAGGTATGGTGATCCAGATTTAAACAGGAACGCAATAAAACACAGAGATAACCATAAACACAAATATGCAGTTGAAATAATACTTCACTTCATTAATGTAAAATATTGAAATATGCTTACAAACAGTAATGGAAATAAACCAGCTAGGGCGATGGTAGCTTATCTCTGAGAAGAGATGTGGTGGCTACATGCCTCTGAACTGTCTTACAATGAGGCTCGAAGGCCTATTTATTGTTGAGAAACAATGGAAAACCCTTAACATTCCAAAACCTAACCCTAGAAGATGAAACGCCAAACTATGGGCCCCGTTTGGGTAAATTGGTACATCAACTTCCCGGGGTCATAACTTTGGCATACGATCTCCGTTTGACGCGCATGATAGCCCGTTGGAAAGATCTCTCCAAGGACTACGACGGAAAAGACGATTTTTTATCTAAAAAATCATGGAGGTAGATTTCCCAAAAAAAGTCGTTTAGGGCCTCAAAACGGCTCCGGAAGTTTGGGACCCGAAAAACTGCTAAAAATAGTAAAATGTGCTATAATTAAGGAAACTGAAAATGTTGACAGGAACAATGGTGGGGGTCCAGGTGGACTTGGCAGGTGGCCACCATTATCCACCTGGATCATTCCTCCCCCCTTAGGAAGCAATGGTCCCCATTGCGTTGAGTTCCTCCATGAGATGGGGAAACTTTTGCTGAACTTGGTCCCTGGTGAGCCACTTGCCATTGTGAAGGAGTTGGCCTGCTTTGACATCTCGATACAGTTGAATATTGTGTTGGCGAGTATTCTTGATCTATGTTTCCATGATTTGATCAGTTGCATCTTGTTCCATGCAATCTGGATTTAATTCTATGGGTGTAAGCTGTTCTGCAATGTCGGATGTATCTAGCAATGGTGGAAAGTATGGCCGAAGGCGGTCCACATTGAACACTAGGTGCAGGCCGAGGAATGGGGGAATGCTGAGTTCAAATGCATTGTCTCCCATAGCCTTAGTAATGGTGTAGGGACCATATCGGAGTGGTCTCAGTTTCTGATAGGCTCCAGTAAGGCGTTCCTTTTGTAAATGCAACAAGACTTTGTCACCCACCTGGAACTTGTGTGGCACTCGATGTTGATCATGTTGTTGCTTGAACTTGGCATTTGATTTCTCCATAATGTCATGGACCTGTTAGCGAATATGTTGGATGTGCTCAATGAAGTTGGTCGCCTTGTTTGTTTCGGACTAGACATGAGCCGAATCTGTGTGAGTAGCTGCAAATGGCATGGCCACATCAATGGGGCATAATGGCTGGAATCCCAAGCCCACCTGAAAAGGGCTGTGGCCAGTGGAGCTGTGAAGAGCTCGGTTGTAGCTGTGCTGAACATAGGGGAGGCTCTCGTCCCATGTGCATGGATGCTTTGAGTTGTACATGCGTAGAATGTGTACAATCATCCTATTGACAACCTCTGTCTGGCCATCAGTTTGAGGATGGAAGGCGGTGGACTTAGTGAGTTTGGTGTCCAGTATTGACCAGAGATTGGACCAAAATGTATTGAGGAACCGACTATCTCGATCTAAGATGATAGATTGTGGGATCCCAAAGTGCACCCACACTCATTCAAAGAAGAGTTTAGCAGTGGCTTCTGCTGTGATGTTCTTCTTGCAGGCCGCCATGATGGCCATCTTCGAGAACCTGTCGACGACTACAAAAACACAGTCATTTCCATGCTTAGTGGAAGGAAGGTCGGACATGTAATCCATGGAGATGGATTCCCAAGGTTGGCTAGAGGTAGGCAGTGGGGTATAGAGACCTTGCTTCTTGATGGTCGGTTTGGCAATGGCACAGGTGGTACATGATCTGATGTACTTCCCAACATCCCGTCGAAGATTCGGCGAATAGAAATACTTTTGCAGCACTGCCACTGTTTTCTCGACCCCGAAATGACCAGCATCTCGAATATAGTGTGCTTCCCAAATCACCTTGGCACGCTCGCTTGAAGGAACACAAAGGTGACCCAGATGGCATAACAAGGCATCCTGGAGGTGAAAATCTGGAACATGCCGACCCTCCAAGAGTGTCTGGTATGTGTGGCCGAATTCTGGGTCACTTTTGTAGAGATGTGGCCAATCAGAAGTCTCGTGCCCACAAGAGTTGAGCACAGTGGTCAATGCCATGATCGGTGGTCGACTGAGGCAATCTGCAACATTATTGGTGTTGCCCTTCTTATACTTGATATTCAAATGGAACTGTTGCAGGTATGTAGACCACTTCTGATGGCGATCATTCTGCAATTTCCCTTGGGTCTGTATGAACTGCAGGGGTTGGTGGTCTGTGTGGATGACCGTTTCCTTCCCCAAAATGTAATGCTTCCATTGTCGACAAGCCTGCACAACGGAATACATCTCTTTATCATACGTGGGATACTTTCGGACTGTGTGTGAAAGTGTTTCACTGTGATATGCCACTGGATGCCCGTGTTGAGTAAGGACTGCCCCAATAGCATAATCAGAGGCATCTATCTCGACCTCAAACGGTTGTTGTAAATCTGGTAACGCGAGCACGGGTGTTGTGCAGAGTCGATCTTTCAACTCTATGAATGCCTTCTGTTGGGATTCGGACCAAAAAAAAATTTCTTTCGCTCCTCCCTTGGTGACTTGACTCAAGGGCCAAGTGATATAAGAAAACCCCAACACAAACCTGCAGTAAAAGTTGGCAAGACCTAGGAAGCTGCGGAGCTCTATCAGAGTGGTTGGAGATGGCCAATCCCGAATGACTTGGATCTTGGCTGGATCCACATGCACCCCCTGTTCATCAATAATGTATCCCAGATATTGAACCTGGGTCATGCCAAAAGTGCATTTCTCCAAATTGGCACATAGCTTGTGTTTCCGCAGTGTTTGGAGTACCTGTCGGATGTGGTGGAGGTTCTCTTCCCAACTATGGCTGAAGATCAGAATGTCATCCAAGTATACCACTACAAATGAGTTGGTGAATGGACGCAAGATGTCATCGATTAGCCTCATGAAGGTTGCAGGAGCATTCGTCAATCCGAAAGGCATCACCAACCATTCGAAAAGGCCCTCCTTGGCTTTGAAGGCAGTCTTCCCCACATCAGAGGGTTCGATTAGCACTTGGTGATATCCTGACTTCAGATTGATCTTGTTGAAATATTTTGCCCCCTTTAGTTGGTCCAGGAGGTCATCAATCCGCCGGATCGGGTACCTATTACGGACAGTGATCTTGTTCAGCGCCCGATAGTCAATACAGAGTCTCCAAGTCCCATCCTTCTTCTGTACCAACACGATTGGGCTCCCACAAGGCAATGAACTCAGACGGATGTGACCTTTCTGCAGCAGCTCCTAAATCTACCTCTTGATTTCATCATTCTCCAAAATGGAGCGCTGATAAATTGGTCCATTGGGTAGCGGTGCACCTGGGGTCAGATCGATGGAGTGCTTGACCTGACAGTGCAGAGGAACCCCTGCAGGGGAGGTGAAGATGTCCTCATACTCTGCCACGACCTTGTTCATCTGTAGCTGTCGTGTAGAGGGGCCTTGTCTGGAGGTCATGGCCACCATCTTCTTCTTTCATTGAGGGCGTATCATTAGGAAAACAAATTTCCCAGTTTTGGAAATGAGCTTACTGCATTGTTTTGCAGTGATCAAAGAGATGGCGGTAGGCGGTGCTACCTCTGGTATCATGTACAACTTATTTCCAAATGTAATGATAACAGCATGGGGCCTTGATTCATACACAGCATGTCGCTTCCACAAGTATGGTTGTCCTAATAATACATCACAAACTTCCAGGGGAGCAATGTCACACAATACCTCATCTGTGAAGGGCTTGATGTTGTATGGAAGGCGACACTGCTGGCTCACGCAAAGATCCCGTCCTTGGTGAAGCCACCCGATGGTGTATGTTTGTGGATGTGCTGTGGTCAGTAAGCCCAACCGCTTCACGACCTTTGCCAAAATGAGGTTCTTTTGGTTCTCGCTATCGACAATGAACTGTAGCAGGGAGCCTTTTACCCACATCTGGGAGTGGAAGAGACACTCCTCCTCTGGATCTTTAGGTTCATTTTTCTGGATCTTGGCAGTAGCAACAGTCACATTGGGATCTGCACCAATGATCTACTTCCCTTTGTCATTCCCTTTGTCGGGTTCTGACTCAGAGTCGGAACATGCATCTGATTCTGAAACCTTTAGCTCAGCCACCAGTGACTGCTTGGCTCGACACTCACTTGTGTTGTGAGTGGAGCTCTTATGGAACTCACACCATTTTCCTGTGTCCTTTTTTAGCTTTGCGGCGCTGTTCTTTGCTTGCAGCTTTGGCGGGTTGTCTTAGGCTGTCCCGCCTTAGCTTTGTCATTTGTTCTGTGGTTTAGGGGCACCTTTCCCTTGCTTCAGATTTGCAGATCCAAAGTCGCGATTCTTTTGTTTAAACTTCTACTCGACCTTGACAGCATATCGGTATGTTGTGCCAAGCGAGGAGATGTTCAGGAATTCTATTTCTTCTTTGATGTACTTGTGCAGGCAGCCGCAGTATTTGAGTATCAAATGCTACTCCGTATCCTTGATACCCAACTTTGTGCGAAGGGTATGGAAAAGATTGGTGAACTCCGACACATCTTGGTCCCTTCCCTGCCGTAGCGTGGTCCACTTTATGTATTCATCCTCATAGGTTCCGATAGGGTAGTACTGCTCCTTGATGGCATCTCGGAATGAATTCCAAGTGGGTGCAGTTGAAAATAGTGAGTCGGTATTTTCATCCTTCTGCTCGCAGTAGGTTTCCCACTAGTCCTTGACGTGGGGGGCTGCTTTGAGAAGAGAAAAAACAATCTTTTCCCGACTCGAAAATTCATGAACAGAAAAATAACCCTCTAGCAGATTTAACCATTTATCTACGGCACCGGCATCTATCTGACCCTCGAATATGGGGATTTCAAAATTAACTTGTACCTTAAAGGGTGTGGCATTTCCAGAGAAGCTGCTAGAAGCCAATGCATCGCTTCTGGATAGCCGCTGAAGGATCTGGGCAAAGTTGTCTATCATCGCGTTCCGTTGTCGCTCGAGGGCTTCTTCGAGCAAGATTTTGATAGGATCTCCTGCCCCCTCGTCTTTCTTCTCATCCGCCATGGGAGGCCGTCGGGATTTGTGAGGCTGGTCTTGCAACGGTTCGACCAATTCAAGCCCTAACTCCTTATATTCCAACCTTGCTAGGGACATGCAAAGAAAAACAGAGAAAAAGCAGACCGCTCTGATACCACTGATCCGGATTTAAACAGGAACACAATAAAACACAGAGATAACCATAAACACAAATATGCAGTGGAAATAATACTTCACTTCATTAATGTAAAATACTAAAATATGCTTACAAACAGTAATGGAAATAAACCAGCTAGGGCGATGGTAGCTTATCTCTGAGAAGAGATGTGGTGGCTACATGCCTCTGAACTGTCTTACAATGAGGCTCGAAGGCCTATTTATTGTTGAGAAACAATGGAAAACCCTTAACATTCCAAAACCTAACCCTAGAAGATGAAACGCCAAACTATGGGCCCCGTTTGGGTAAATTGGTACATCAAATTCCCGGGGTCATAACTTTGGCATACGATCTCTGTTTGACGTGCATGATAGCCCATTGGAAAGATCTCTCCGAGGACTACAACGGAAAAGATGATTTTTCACCTAAAATATTACGGAGGTAGATTTCCCAAAAAACATCGTTTAGGGCCTCAAAACGGCTCCGGAAGTTTAGGACCCGAAAAAACTGCTAAAAATAGTAAATTGCACTATAATTAAGGAAACTGAAAATGTTGAGAGGAACAATGGTGGGGGTCCAGGTGGACTTGGCAGGTGGCCACCAATATCCACCTCGATCATATGGTAAACAAATAAAACATTTTTTTATATTTACTCCATAAGTCACCTTATATTTACGAACACTAAAAAAATGTGTTATATTTAGGTGAAACCTATGGGCAAAATATTATGGGACAAATACCATGCAAAAAAACATTATTAACCCTAATAGTAGTATTAATAAAAATAAAAATGGCACATGGTATTGAACCATGGTATTCACCAAAATGGCACATGGTATTGACCCATGGTATTCATCTAGAATGTAGCGTATTTAAATGGGGGAATTAAACCAGCATAGATCCATCTTTATTCTGGATCTACTAACCCTCGAGAGGTATCAAATATCGTGATATGCAAACTAGCATAGAGTGAAAAAATATTTGATCCCTCTCGGGGCTTGGTGGATCAAGGGTAAAAATGGATGTTGTAATTTAACGTATATTAAACATTTTAGCTTGGTTAAAATAAAAATTAGCTATTAATTTTATTAATTTTTATAAATTACTAATAGTAATTTTTAAGCTCCAGGTTTATGATAACCCATGGTAATACCATGGTATTCATGTGAGCATAGACTATTTAAAGGGGAAATTCTATCATTTTAGATCCATCTTAATTCTGGGTCTACCAAGTGCTCAGAGGGATAAATAAATTTCATCCCCCTAAGAGTGGTAGTTGTGGAGTTAAGATGGATATAGGTTGGTTTTTATGATAATGAAGATATTAAATAGACTTCGGAAATTATATTGTAAAAACATCTTAAGGTGAATGGTTAAAGCATAGACATTGGACAAGTATATTTGTATACTTCTATTTTAAACTGAAACAAATCTAGGGCTAAAAGGAATGGATTGATTGCACTAGTCATACTTCTATAACTTTCCAACATAGGCTGGAGTAAATAGATTGTAATTTGGGTAATTTTTCTAACTGAAAACAGAACATACTTGTGTACTGGTAGGGTGGTTACGAGGTCCCTAGAAGTGATGAATTTGAATTTTTCTTGGTTTTACATATAGTATTAGGTTTTTTTCTCATGCTTTCTGTGAATGACACGGGTGAATTTTATCCTACACCCACTAGGTTATCAATATGTAATTTTGGTAATTTTGATTTCAAAATATAAAGAAATGCAATGATTTTTGTGTATTCAATAAACACAATATTCTAATGGAATTCTACATTTGTGGTTTACCTATATAGATTCCATGGAGAAGTATTAGTGGTGTGACGTGAATTGTCCTCAAGCAAAGGCTTTAGTTTTATTCTTTTCTGGAAGCAAATACTTTCTTCCAACATTTTTGAGTTCCATGAAAAATTTGAAAGTCCCAATAGTATTCAATTATGGGTTCAAGAGAGACATAGTATTCAATTATGGGTTAAAGAGATCCACACTAATGATCTATCAGCCTTATCCTCACTTAGTTTAAGACTATTCACTTGGAGAGGCTACATGTGCCCCCACTTCAAGAGCATAGTAAAGTCATGTGAAACTTAGAGAAGCTATCTTTAAGCTTTTAGTGAAGATTGGAAAAATGTCTAGGTTCAATAACACCTAGTCAAGCATTAAGCTTCCAATAATGCTAGATTTTAACCTGGAGCACTTTTGTGATTTGGAGGAGATGCCCCCTCGTATTTGTGACACATCTTCAGTTGTGAATTGGACTATTACTAACTGTCATTTCCTTTGAAATTTACCTGATGACTTGGGGAACCTCAACTCTTTAAGAATGTTAAGGAAGGAAAGAAAGTACATTATGCTAAGTTCTCTTATGCTTTTCAAGTTTTTCTTGGATATCTACAACGTTTCAGGTAGGAAAGTACATTCTGTTAATGAAAATTTGTCTTGATAGAAAGGCCCAATTTCAAATTCTAATGCTTTCAAAAAACATAGTATAACTGTAATGTTTCTAAAAGGAAAGCATATTTTTTCAATTTAAGTATCATGATCCCATATTCCAAATTATTTTTTAGTAACCCATTAGGCTTTCTAGCTTTGAATAAATCCATGTCTTTTGATAAGATCCTCTTCCAAATTAGAACGCAGTTTCCTTTTGGCAATAACCACATACAATGTCTTGATTTTGTTATTGAGAAAATAGAGGTTTTGAAACAAGCCTGTGCCATACAAGGACTTGATTCATTGATTATGTATCAATTATGGCTCTTGATGTAACAATGTCTTGATTTTGTTGCTTGAAAATAAAGGTTATGCTTTACTATTTCATAGAATTTCTTACAATATTTCCATAAGTATTGATTTGTAATCTCAGTCACTGAGGATGACAGTAATGACAAAGGTAATATTCCATGGTTTGAATTTCCCCTCTTACTAAATATTTAAATATATCACCACAATTTAACTATCAGTTAAAGGAATTGTATTTGATTTGTAAACAATTCATTGCTTGATTTATGGATTTTGATTTTTTCCCTTTTTTTTTTTCTCAGATTTGGTATGAGATATCTTCCAAGATTTGGGTTCCCTAGTTTACCCACCATAGCTACGAGGTTCAGATGCTATCATTAAATATTCTCGGAACGTTACAACTTTTCCAATAAGGGTGCTTTGAAACATTGTTGTTGCTTTTCCATGGTGTTAATGCAAATAAGCAATGCAACTAGTGCCATTATTTAGATTAAGTTCCTAAATCTGGGTGGTCCTGTAATGATGGAGTGATTGTTTTCTAGCTACTAAGGCCATATGCAATTTTATCTCTTATGTTTTCCTGAGATATTCAAATTCAGAATAAGAATTGAGGTCTCGTTTCCACTATAGATTACAGTCAATTTCTTGAACATAATATATAGTATATTATCTTTTACTAATCAACTGTGGATGTGATTCCTCACAGGAAAGGGAATTCAAAGTGACTTTGATTTCACATTGATTTTTAAAAGCATCCACACAGGAAAGGAGACTCAAAATGACACTGATTTCACACTGATTTGTCAAAATGGAGGCAAGAGGAAAGGAAACTTTGTATTCAACAATACTCTTAATTTCATATGTACATGCACAGACATATTAGTAGAAAATATTGAATGGTTGCCTAAGTAATATTTTCCATTCCACTACATTCTTTACAGCTTGTAAATAAATAACTCAGAACAATTCATTACACTACTTGTTATTCTTTATTAATCAGTGGTTAAGATTTTGATATTGAACTGGCTAAGATTTTTCTTTCTTCTGTGAAATTGTGTGTTCTATAATGCTTCTTTTCCATTCACCATGTATAGCATATAAAGTGTGTCTAATGGAGTAGGAATATTGGAAAGTCTTGTGATCCTTGAACAATGTTACAAGGCAGAAACCCAACAGGGCAGGGTAGGTGCATCCCCACAAAGGGATCACAAATACCAAAGTTGGTATTGGCTAGTGCCCTGAGCTAGAAAATTTCCTTTACCCTTCTATTAACAGTGAATCTGGAGAGGATTCTAATATTATCTTTATAAGATTTATATCAGTTAAGATTGATGAATAAAATTCATGAGACATGAGCTAGGATGTCCTTGTAAGGTGGTTGTTGATTATTGGAAGCTATGATGGCCATTATGTCAGGTCAAGTGGTCACACTCCCTTGATCGTGAGCACGATTGTGATCAAGATGGAAGACTTCATAGTCTAGATTGATTGTTTAGCAGTGATAGTTAGTGGGCTCATTCACAAAAGCTTCTATTTCACTAATCCTTTTTATAGAGTTGTCAGATTCAATTTCCAAAGGTTTTAATTACACTATAGAGTTGAGTTCTGAGAGAGTTGTGATTGACAGTGTTAAGTATAGTAGCTATGACACTTGAATGAAGACAAGCATAGTAGAGGTATCAAACTCTGTTATAAGCTTACCTGCATATTATAAGGGACTTGGTTGGCTTTTCTATAATTTTATAAACAAGTTCCATGTCATGGAAATGTGAAAAAAAAATAGTGATATTGCCACCATGTGGCTCTTGTCATATATGGTTTTATACTTTTTCAAAAAATTCTCTAAGAGTTCACAATGCTAAGATTCACTAGGACTTTACAAAGTTTTATTATTTAGTGAAAGACTCGCCAAGATCTTACAAGATTTTGTAATTGAGTAAAATATTCGCCATCCCTGGTGAGAGATTCGCCAAAAAGTTATAGATACATATTATATTATTGATAAAATCGGCTTCCATTTTCCTATATACCATGGAGATTCGCCCATTTATTATACATATAAATTTGGGGGGGTTCTTAAAATTTTTCGTGTCTGTGACCTTCTAGTCTATAATGGAGAGAGCCCAATGTGGTCCTCAGTCTGGATAGATCCTCTCTAGGATGGCTTGAATCTGTCAAGCTCTCTAGTGCTTGATGTTGCCTTCGGTCAACTCGGCCCTCTGTCTTTCGTTGTGTTGTTGCTTCACTATCTTTATTTTTATTTTTCTCTTTCTTCTTCCTTTTTTTGTTTTTGTCCTCCTCTCGAGGTTCTCCTGTTCTTCTTCTTTACCCGTGCATGGCTTTAAGGCCATTCGTTCTCATGGCTGTTTGATTCCTCTTCCACTTCCCGTCGAATCGCCTACTACAGCTTCGCTTGGAGTTCCTTGTTCAGCTTCATCATCAGGCTCACAGGGAGTGGCCACATGTCCTCCTACAGCTGCGCCAACTCGCTTCGCCGGTTCAGTTCTTTTCTTACGTCATGGAATGAGTCTTCTGTCACCCTTGCAGTCAAATCGTATGTCAAATCTTTACAAACTACGGCTTAATCCCCCATCGATTCCACTTCCCCATCGAGCGTGATCTCAGCTGTTAGATCTGGGGCCTCCAGATCTGATGCCATTCGCACATTTTGCGTGGTTGACTTGCTCGACCATTAGCGCGCAACCAGCGGTGGTATTCTCTCTCCTCCGCTTGCCATGCATCGTCTGCTGAGTGGAATCGCTCTTTTTTCACCAATTCCACTTACCATTTGAGGGTGCCCCCTATCAATACCATTGGTTTTCGGAGCACAGGTCCCGCCTTGTCCTTTAGTATTTTCCCCACAGTTTTCTTGGCTCTTGATGCGACCGAGCGCTCAGTTCCTTCCCATTTCAAGGGTTTTTGCCTAGAGATAGCACTAATCATGCATCAAAAACTCCCTATGTTTCCCGATCTGGGCCTCCCAAGGGCTAATTTCACCTCCCGCGCAGTCTCCATGGGCCTCAGTCAGTGCGCTTTGACCGAGGTCCTCGTCATTCCATGCTGGCTGCCAATTGCCACTGATTTAGAGGTGTTTTTTATCGTTGTTTTGAATTATCTGATGTCTGTCCCGACCTAATACAGTCATGGTCCTTTTGATTATTCTTCAAGGATCCAATTCGGATCACAGGCTTCCCACTGAAAATCTTTTGGACCACCAAAAGTTGGTTTTTCTTAAGCATCGACTAAGTGAGGGAATTGGTTTCTCACTTGTCCAATCTCAATCCACTTTGCAATGCTCGGCTTTGAACCTTTGAGCCCAATCCTGAGGTACTCCACATCTTCCCTGTGCGTCGTCCTCACCTTCCTATCCAGTACTATGTCTTCCTGCAATTCAATAAGATATTCAGGTAGTAGGTCATCAATAGAAGGCAATTGACTCTTCTCTTCAGGGTCCTCAATCATTGAAGGTTCAAACAATCTCAAGCAATCTGCATTTACGGCTAAGTAGATGTGCATGTAAGCTGGTAGATCAAAGCGAAAAGCATTTTCACCAATCTTCTCAAGTATCTTAAAGGGTCCATAGCTGATAGGCTTTAGCTTCTTACCTTCACCTTGCATCCTGTCTTTGCTGATATACAGCCAGACTTGGTCACCAACTTGAAAACTATGCTCCATCTGATGCTTGTCATGCCTAGCCTTGTACTTGGCTTAGCTCTTTTCCAACTGTTCCTGTACTGCCTGGTGAATCTCCTAGATCTATTCAATGAACCTAGTTGCCCTGTCCACATCACCGTGTCCATTAACCATGGTATCTTTACCAAAGACAAAATCCAAAGGAGACCTTGGTGTGAAACCAAAAGAGGTCTCAAAAGGAGATGTCTGTGTAGAAGAATGTTTTTCTCTGTTGTAAGCATGTTGCACATAACATAAATGTTCATCCCAAAGCTTAAGATGTTTGCTGCAATATCCTCTCAGCAACTAGATCACTGTCCTGTTAACCGCTTCTGTCTGGCCATTAGTTTGTGGATGAAAAGTTGTGCTTCTCTTTAGTTTGGTGTCCATAAGTTCCCACAGATTTGACCAAAACTTCCCCACAAATCGGGTGTCTCGATTAGATACAATGGAAGTGGGTAATCCAAAATGAAGCCATACATGTTCAAAGAACAATTTTGCAGTCTGTTCAGCTGTAATTTGTTTATTACAAGGTATCAAAATACACATTTTGCTGAACCTATCCACAACAACATATAGATAATCATGACCTTTCCTAGATTTAGGCAGTCCTCCAACAAAATCCATGGAAACACTTTCCCAAGGGTCAGAAAGTACTGGTAAAGGAGTGTACAAGCCTAGTTTTTTGTTGTTGGGATTGCTTTTAGCACACATAGTACATCCTCTTACATATCTAGAAACTTTCTCATTCATTTTCGGCCAATAACAAAATCTTTGCAGTTGTGCAACTGTTTTACTTACCCCAAAGTGACCTAATATCAGAGAAGTGTGTGCTTCCCTAATTATCTTTATTCTTTAAGTTTGTGGAATGCATAGTTTCCCACAATGGTATAAGAGTCAATCTTTTACATGGTAATCCAATTCTTCTACTCTGTTGCCTTGACTCAAAGTTGCATATACATATTTAAAGTCTATATCTTGAGCATATTGTTCAATGTAGCTTTCATGTAGCACAGAATTATGCTTAAGTAGGGTAGATTCATTTATAATGGGTCTAGATAACATGTCTACAACTTTGTTATGTATGCCCTTTTTATATCTGATGACTAAATGAAACTGTTGTAGAAAACCCATCCATCTGTAATGTCTTGATTGCTGCAACTTAGTTTGGGAGTGTAGATATTGAATTGGTTGATGATCAGTATGTATTATTGTCTCTTTGCCCATTAAGTAACGTTTCCACTTTTTCACACTCTGAACTAATGCATACAATTATTTATCATATGTAGGATAGTTAACTACTACAGGATTAAAAGTCTCAGAATGATAGCATATGGGTTTACCGTGTTGTGTCAACACTGCTCCCATCGCATAGTCACTGGCATCAGTTTGGATCTCAAATGGTCTTTGTAGATCAGGAAGTGATAGTACAAGTGTTGTATTAATATTTTCTTTGAAGGTGTCAAAGGCTTTCTGATGTTTTCCTCCCCACTTAAACTCCTTGTTCAATCCTGTTAAAGCATGTAAGGGAGCTACAATTGAGGAAAAGTTAGAAATGAACTTCCTCCAATATTGTGTTGCTCCTAAGAAGATTCTCACTTCTGTAGCAGACTTGGGTTTAGGCCAGTTTACAATGACTGCCACTTTAGAGGGATCTATTTTCAATTCACGAGCCCCTACTATATGACCCAAATAATTTAGAGATGTTTTGCCAAATTCTAATTTTTAGAGTTTAACATGAAGTTTTTCTCTTTTCAAAACATCTAATGTCTGCTTAACATGCTTTAAGTGTTCTTCCCATGTTTTACTAAAAATTAGAATGTCATCCAGATACAAAATAACAAAATCATCAAGAAAAGGTCTGAGTACATCATTCATTAATCTCATGAAAGTAGCAGGAGCATTAGTCAAGCCAAAATGCATAATCAGCCATTCATACAATCCTTGCTTTGTTTTGAAAGCAGTCTTTCATGCATCTTGTTCTGCAACCCTGACCTAATAGTATCCACTGTGCAAGTCTAGCTTGGTGAAATAAACAGCTTCCTTCAATTGATCTAAAAGATCATCTATGTGAGGAAGGGGATAAATATTTTTTATTGTTATCTTCTTCAGTGCTCAATAATCAATGCACATTCTCCACGAGCCATCTTTCTTTCTCACCAAAATGATTGGTGACCCACATGGTGATGTGCTAGGCCTAATGAACCCTTTCTTGAGCAACTCCTGCACCTGCTTCTTGATTTCAACATTCCCTAAAGCAAACAAATTGTACATTCCAATGTTAGGCAATGGAACATCTTGCTGCAAAATAATATCATGTACTATTTCCTTTTTGGGTGGCAGACCTTTAGGTTCTTGAAACAAGACATCATACTTTGAAACAACCTTTTCTATATCCGCTTGCTGCTTAGCATTACAACCCTCAAATACATTGGTTTTATCAGGTTTCTTTTCCTTTACAACCATCAGTAACAATTGTTTGCATGAATTTATCATTCTTTTCATCTGCCCTGAGTTTATGAGAGTATAATTATTCTTGAGCTTGTGAGCTCTTACAAAGTATTCAATTCCATCTTTGACAAGTAGATACTTGTTCTTAGCTCTATAGAAAATAGCCTTTCTATCATACAAGTAAAGGCTTCCTAAAAAAATTCCACATATATCCAAAGGAATTATGTCTAACTCAACCTCATCTACAAATGCTGACCCAAAAGAAAACCTGAGTTTGCACTGTCTAGTCACTTGTAGTTGTGCTTTATCATTCAACCATCCTAATGGGTATGGTTTCTTGTGAGGTGTAGTTGCTAATCCCAATTTCTTTACAATTGCTTCAGAAATTAAATTTACTTGTGAGCCAATATCAAACAAAGTATCAATCTTTTGATATTTGGAAACAACTTGAATATGGAAAAGCTCATGTCTTTTTCTCCATTTTCTTCATCAATAACAGATTGAGCAGAATTATTAGTAGATGCTTCAGAATTCTTACCTTTTATACCTGTGGATGAAATATTTTTTTCACCTCCTAAGTCTGACCCCAAATCTTTCTAAATAGTTGCAAAAGTATTCTTCTTCTTTCCCTCGAACTTCTTAGGTCTCAGCTTTGGATGTAGAATCCAAC
This sequence comes from Pinus tabuliformis, assembly GCA_031772625.1. Classification (NCBI taxonomy): domain Eukaryota; kingdom Viridiplantae; phylum Streptophyta; class Pinopsida; order Pinales; family Pinaceae; genus Pinus; species Pinus tabuliformis. The sequence continues at coordinate 1,167,775,482 of CM062811.1, forward strand.
AATGCTCATCATTATGCCCATCCTTTTTATAGTGAGTGCATGAAGCTTTGCTTTTCTGTGTAGTGTTAGCCTTCCTTGCTTTCCACTTCTGCTTTCTTTTCTCCTCACCCTTGCTTGTAGTGGGTTGGGATGCTCCCCCAACTTCTAGATTTCCATTCTTTCCTCTAGCTTCTAGATGAGTAGCTTGTACAATACCTCATCTATACTAGTGGGATTGAACATGAGGACGGTATGCCTCATGTAGTTGTGTAGACCACCAATGTACTTCAAAAGGGTTTCTGGTGAGTCTAGTGAGATTCCTAGAATCAATGCTCTCTTTCTAAATTATTGAGTGTACCCTTGCACACTTTTCCCTTTCAACTGTCGAAGAGTTTGCCAACTCATCATGGCTTGTTGCATGTAGGCCAATGGATAGAACTGCTTTTTGATTGCAGAAACAAATTCACTCCAGACAGAGATGGTCTTACCATATATTTTCATATTAGCTTGAGCTCTGCCTTCCCACCAAACCAAGGTAGTGCCTCCTAGGCATAGGATTGCTAGCTGAATCTTGCTCTTGGCCATTGCCGATGCTTACATCAGTTGTCGGGCTAGGAACATGACCATCAAGAACAGGCATATGTCCAAGTAGCTAATCCTATACCCTCCTGCCCAATCCCTACTAGAACATGATCTACCTCTCTGGTTGGAGGAGGAGGATGAGGATGAAGCCTATTGTGCACCATTGTGTGCAGTAGAAATTGTCATGGGGGGAAAACAACAAAATGAGGATGATATCATTGGAAATTTAATTCAAAATCCACCCCCCAGTATTTTTCCATGAGAAGATCTAGTGAAAGAAACCCAAGACAATCCCCTAATTGATCTTTGTGTGGCCGACCTGACCTCTCTCCATGTTAAGAATATAGAGTTCGGCCCAGAAAGAATCTTGAAAATCAACTCATCCCTATCCACCTCTTAGGAGAAGGAACTGTACAACTTATTAAGAAAACATTTATATTCCTTCGCCTAGAGTTATAAGGAGATGAAGGGAGTCCACCCTTCAGTATGTACTCATCATATATACATTAAGGAGGATTGCAAACCATTCAGGTAGCCTCAAAGGAGGATGAATCCAGCCCTTAAAGACATTGTTAAGTAAGAATTGCCAAAACCACTTGATGCAGGATTCATCTACCCCATCTCTGACAGTGAATGGGTCTCCCCTTTGGTGCTAGTGCCAAATAAAAATGGTAAGTGGAGAATCTGTGTCGATTATCGGAACTGAACAAGGCCACTAAAAAGGACCATTTTCCTTTGCCTTTCATAGATCAAGTGTTAGATGGTCTGGCAGGGAAAAAGTTTTTCTCCTTCCTAGATGGGTTTAGCAGGTACAATCAGATCAAATCAGCCTGGAAGACCAGGATAAGACCACTTTCACTTGTCCTTGGGGTACCTTTGCATACCGGGTCCTTCCTTTTGGTTTTTGCAACGCTCCAGCCACTTTCCAGAGAGCAGTTTTGAGTATATTTTCTGAACTGGTTCATGATGCGGTGGAAATATATATGGATGACTTTATTCCTTATGGTTCTAACTTTCAAGAAGCTTTATCTAACCTAGGGAAAGTTTTGGACAAGTTTATTCAAATGAACCTGTCCCTCAGTCCGAAAAAATGTGAATTTTTTATGACTGAAGGGATCGTGCTAGGTCATGCAATATCTCAATAAGGATTGCAGGTGGACCCCAACAAAATTGCCATCATCCAAAGGGTCCCACCTCCTCAAAAGGTGAGAGATGTCTGAAGTTTCCTAGGCTTAGCAGGATATTATAGAAGATTCATTAAAGATTTCAGTAGGTTAGCCTCTTCGTTGTTTGGTATTTTGGGAAAGGATGTCGAGTACATATGGACTGAAAATTGTCAAGAAGCCCTAGATGCCTTGAAAAGCAAACTTGTGAATGCCCCAATTTTGAGAGGCCCAAACTGGGCCCTACCTTTCCACATTCACATAGATGCCTTGAATAAAGCAATAGGAGCATCCTTGGGGTAGATTGATGAAAAGTTACCTCATGCCATATACTTTATAAGTAAAAATTTGTCAAAGGCAGAGTCGAACTACACAGTCAACAAGAAGCAACTCCTAGCTGTAGTGTATTCCTTAAATAAGTTCAGACTTTACATCACAGGCTATCAAACCTTTGTACACATCGATCATGCTACAATTAGGTATTTATGAATAAACCAGATGTAAATGCTCGCATTATTAGATGGTTGCTTTTATTGCAGCATTTTGATTTAACCATTGTTGATAAGCCAGGTAAAGAAAATTTTGTTGCTAATTTTTTGTCTAGAGTAAATTTTCCTGCAGGTGAGGAAGGAATGGTGGATGATCAAATGCCAGATGAGCACCTATTCGCTATCTCAGTACTCTCTCCATGGTTTGCTAATATAGCAAATTACTTGGTTTTAGCACAATTCCCACCACACCTGTCCTCAAAAGAGAAGAGCAAGAACATGAGGAAAATCACCCCTTTCACATGGATTGGGGACAATCTCTTCAAACTTGGCCCAGATCAGATCTTGAGAAGATGTGTCAGGGAGGAGGAAGTTTTTGACATTCTCCTAACCTGTCATGACGGGCCTTGTGGAGGCCATTTTGCAGCAAAAAGGACTACCTTCAAAATCTTGCAAGTAGGTTACTATTGGCCCACTCTTCATCAAGATGTGAAGAGATATACCAGCCAATGCGATCGATGAAAAAGGATGGGGAAACCTACTCCAAAGGATGAGATGCCCATGCAACCTCAAGTGACTTTTGAGCCATTTAAGAAGTGGGACATCAACTTTGTGGGTCCTATCAACCCTCCTTCAAAACAAAGGCAATACATCATTGTGTGCATTGATTATCTGACAAAATGGGTAGAGACCAAAGAAATCAAGGCAGAAACAGAGGAAAAAGTAGCTGAGTTTTTAAGAGAGAACATATTCTATAAGTTCGAGTATCTAAGAGAACTGGTTACAGATCAAGGCAGTTAGTTCACTTCCAATTTGATTGAAGACCTACTCACACATCATAAAATCAAGCACAGGACTTCCACTCCTTACCATCCACAAGCCAATGGGTAAGTGGAAGTCACTAATAGAGCTTTGGAAGGAATTCTGACCAAGGTAGTGAGCAACAACTGGAAAGATTGGGCGGATAGACTAGTTGAGGCCCCTTGGGCCTACAACACAACATGGAAGACCACCACAGGGTTCACACCCTATGAACTGGTCTATGGGAAGAAGGCTTTGTTGTCAATATAATTTGAATACAATACACTAAGGATGGTAGCTCAGCTGGACCTAGACCTCAGCCATGCATAGAGGGAAATGCTACTCCAGCTCAATGGATTGGATGAACAAAGACTGCAGGCCCTTCTCCACAAAGAGGTAGTCTAGCTTCAAAGGAAAATATGACATGATAAAAATAAGAGGGAGAAGCAATTCAAAGAGGGAGATTGGGCACTGCTCTATGACTCAAGGTATAAAGACTTCAAAGGAAAGCTGAGGACAAGGTGGCTGGGACCCTACACTATGGAAAAATGCAATGAAAATGGTTCAGTTCTAATCAGAACCATTGATGAGGAATCCATCCCCATGCTTGTCAATGGACATAGGTTGAAAATTTACAAGAAGTCCATCTCAAAGAAAGAGTTCATTAAAGATTTGAATAAGACAGTTTTGGTAGTGGAGTAGGTCTCAGCCTCCACTCCACGCCCTTACTAAAGAAGCAAAAAGAAAAAAGAAAAAATAATAAGGGCTCAAGTGAAAACCTCCATGAGGCGCTTAAGTCCCATCATTGGGTTGAAAACCTCTTTTGAGGCGGCCCAGTGATGACAAAAGCAAAAAAAGAGAGAGAATAAGATCCTTGGGTGAAAACATCCCTTGGAGGCACCCAGGGAAGGAAAATAGGGTGAAATCCTCCTGGAGGTGCCTTAGTTGTCTTTCAAAAACAAAAAACAAAAAAAAAACACAAAAAAGAAGAAAAAAACAGAGAAAAAAGAAAGAGGAAATTGAATTTTAACATGCATTGTAGGTTATAGGTGGACCACAGGAAGCAAGAGAGGATGCCACAGAGCTTATTTCACCTCCTCCATACTCTTCTCAATCATTTCTGACCTTTCTTCCACATCACTGTGTGTTTTTTCCGAACACTGTGTATCCTACAGGAGGCCCTATGTGTTCTACAGGAGGCTTCTGTGGAAATCACAGAGAGCTTGAAATGGATTTTAAAAATAGTTTGAGGAGCTGGGAAGTTTCATGAAGAGCCTGTAGGCCCTCCTATAGATATCCACCCTCCTGGCCATCCATCCCACACCTGCACCACCTCATTATCATGGATTTCTTCCCTTCCTGTAGAAAAAACACAGAAACCAGTTTTTAGAAAAAACAAAGAAATAAAAGGAACAACACCTCCAAAGCTCACCTGCAGCTTACCAAATACCTCTCCATCACCATCAGCATCTCTGGTAGCATCCTCATAGCTCCTAGCACAAGAATCAGCTAAAAATTTTAAAGGGAGAAGCAGCTACAAGAGCTCTTGTAGGATTTCCTGTAGCAGCTGATCCCCTTAAAATCAAGCCACAACAGCAAAATAGGTGCAGCCATAGGATTGAAGAGGATGTTTGAAGCAGATCTAGCCAGAGGGTACCTACACAAAGCAAACAAGCCACACATCAGAGAGCAGAAAGCATACAATAGAGGAGATACAAGCATGCAGCAACTGAAATTCGAGCATGCAGTAGCAAAGAAACCAAAATGCACCATAGCACAAACATTCGACTTACAGGTAAGTGTCTAACCCTCTCCTCTGTTGCATCTGTGTAATTGAAAATATGCATAATCAAATGAGATGGTTAGGGTTGAATGATAAAGGTGGCCAGTTAACTGGCCACCCTCATCCAAGTGATTGTGCTCATCCAGAGATGCCACCACACGCATGCCTAGTCAACTCACAGAAAATCCAAAGGAGAGGTAGTGGAGGTTATACAAACTCCGACGAATTCCAATGCAATGATGGGAAGTGATTGCGGGAAAGAGTCATGAAGAGCCATGATGATAGAGTAGTGGGGACCAACAGTTCGAATTTGGCAACGTACCTTTTTTCTAGCTCACCCCATCACCGGAAATATCTTAAAGAAGACATAAATATTCCTCCTCGAAACTCCTTCACCACCTTTTCTTCCATTTGTCCTCGTCCACTTAGCTGCAGCAAGCTCCATACCACCTCCATATCCTTCAAAACATCATTCTCTATCGATTTCAGCAAATCTTCTACTATCGGAGTCCTACAGGAGCAGTAACAGGTTCTACAGGAACGGGTTCTATAGGAGCACCTACAGCCAATTCTACAAGAGGGACAGTAAGCATTTTTTTAAGGAAGAAACACGGGTTTTTTGCTCAAATTCTTGCTTGAAGAGGTAGGCTCTGTACAGACCCACCTTGAATATTAATATGTGCAAGAAATGATACAATTTTAAGGAGGAATTAAGCCTATAGAAGAGAGGAATTCCATAAAAACATTTTTGCCTATTTCTAAAAAAACACAGTTTTTCTCTGTTTGCTATGTCCTCAAAATTTTTTTGTCTCCATCTCTACCTAGGATGTTCCAAAAGGGTATAATCAAAATGACAGGGGGATTCATGAGGAAGGAACCCACAAATTTAGTCAGGCTCCATGAACATCATGAGGTGGTAGCCATTTTCATCAGAGCAAATTGGATGCCATTTTTTGAAAAACTTCGAGGGTTTGATGAAGAAGTGGCTCAGGAGTTTGCATTTTCTTTAGTACCTTGCTCAAAGACCCATACCACCATTACTTTTAGAGGTCTCACCATGGAAATCACCCCAGAATATATCAGTAGAGTTACCAGCCTTCCCCTTGGATTACCTTGGAGCAAAGATGAAAAGCCAATGGGTCAAGTTTCCAAAAAAACCTTCTTCCAACCAGATGAACATCCTGTAGAAGACAAAAATGGCATTAGAAGAACAAGAATACCTTACCCTTGGGATGAGGTCAGTTACCAAATCATCAAGTATATTTCCTATGAAGGGAGGTATACATAATTTATGGCTACCATTTTAGACTTCTCCATGAGCTGAGATATGGCATGAAAATTCACACACTCCAAAAACTCAGCATCCCCTATTTTCTCCTGCAATCCCTTATAGACTCCAGAATTAAGTTAAAGGTAGGAGGTCTAGATCAGTTGGCTCACCATGGGTTAATTAAACTATTAGTGGAAGAAGCCCTCCACACCTTCACAATCCCCATAGCATGGGAGATCTTCAGAAATATGACAAGAGAAGATGATGTAAACGCCCTCACATATGACCTCAATCCTTTTGAAAGTGAGGGGGAAGAACAGCAAGGAGAAGAAGGGGAGGAAATTGAGGAGGAAACAGAGAAGGAGGAAACCAAAACAGATAAGGAGGAAACTCAAGCAGAGAAGTAGGAGACTAAACCAGAGGAGGAAGAACACAAAACAAAGCGAGGAAATAAAACTAGTAGAGACAGAGAAGAAAAAAGGAGAGGAGCAAGGGGTAGAAAAGACTGAAGTGTCTCCTGAGACCCTAGAAAGAGAGGCAGTAGCTGCTCTTGCTACCCTCAGCACCCCTATTAAACCCAAACAAAAGAGGAAGAGGCAAACATCAATGTACTTCAGGGCTCGAAAAGCACAAGGATAGAAATGGGAAAACCACAGCCATCTTCAACTGTGCCTTTTGTAATTGAAGATTCACCCACTGTAAAAGGGGAGGAATCTCCCTCTAAAACCCCCATCACATATGAAAGAGGAAGTCCTAGATCTTCCACTTGGAAGGAAAGAGTACAACTACAGGACTCAAAAACAACTCTACAGGAAGCACAGGCTGTTCTACAGGAGACCCTAACCATAGAAAATTTTAGGGGCGAATGTTCGCCCTTTGGTGGAATTAAGGGGTTTTAAATTTTTAGTGGGTGAATATTTTGTATCATAGCACATTTTTACAAATCACCTCAAATAGCCCACCTTATTTTAAGGGAGAGGGTAAAAAAAGTAAATTTAGCCCTTGAAACTAGGAGTTACAACCTTCCATTCGCCCATTTTCAAGAATAGGTTTTATTTAAGTGAATCCTATGGGCCAAATACCATATTTATAAAAGAGGTATGGTAAATTAATAAAAATAAAATAAATGAGAGGTATGGTAAATAAATAAAACATTTTTTATATTTACTCCAGAAGTCACCTTATATACATGCAAGGGTGTAAACAAATAAAAATATAAGTAAATTGGAGGTATGGTAAATAAATAAAACATCTTTTTATAAATAAATAAAACCTCTTTTTATATTTAGTCCATAACCCTCGTTCTATTTACGAAGGCTCAAGAAAGAGGTTTTATTTAAGTGAATCCTATGGACCAAATACCATATTTGTAAAAGAGGTATGGTAAATTAATAAAAATATAAATAAACGAGAGGTATGGTAAACAAATAAAACATTTTTTTATATTTACTCCATAAGTCACCTTATATTTACGAACACTCAAAAAATGTGTTATATCTAGGTGAAACCTATGGGCAAAATACTATGGGACAAATACCATGGACTAGATTGTTATTAATACCATGCAAAAAAACATTATTAACCCTAATATTAGTATTAATAAAAATAAAAATGGCACATGGTATTGACCCATGGTATTCACCAAAATGGCACATGGTATTGACCCATGGTATTCACCTGGAATGTAGCCTATTTAAATGGGGGAATTAAACCAACATAGATCCATCTTTACTCTGGATCTACTAACCCCGAGAGGTATCAAATATCGTGATATGCAAACTAGCATAGAGTGAAAAAATATTTGATCCCTCTCGGGTGGATCAAGAGTAAAAATGGATGTTGTAATTTAATGTATGTTAAACATTTTAGCTTGGTTAAAATAAAAAATAAAATAAAATTCAACTATTAATTTTATTACCATGGTATTCATGTGAGCATAGACTATTTAAAGGGGAAATTCTATCATCTTAGATCCATCTTAATTCTGGGTCTACCAAGTGCTCAGAGGTATAAATAGATTTCATCCCCCTAAGAGTGGTAGATGTGGAGTTAAGATGGATATAGGTTGGTTTTTATGATAATGAAGATATTAAATAGACTTAGGAAATTATATTGTAAAAACATCTTAAGGTGAATGGTTAAAGCATAGACATTGGACAAGTATATTTGTATACTTCTGTTTTAAACTGAAACAAATCCAGGGCTAAAAGGAATGGATTGATTGCACTAGTCATCCTTCTATAACTTTCTAACATATGCTGGAGTAAACATATTGTAATTTGGGTAATTTTTCTAACTACAAACAGGAACATACTTGTGTATTGGCAGGGTGTTTACGAGGTCCCTAGAAGTGATGAATTTGAATTTTTTTGGTTTTAGATATAGTATTAGGTTTTTTCTCATGCTTTCTGTGAATGACACGAGCGAATTTTATCCTACACCCACTAGATTATCGATATGTAATTTCAGTAATTTTGATTTCAAAAGATATTTTAAAGAAATGCAATGATTTCATTTGTGTATTCAATAAACACAATATTCTAATGGAATTCTACATTTGTGGTTTACCTATATAGATTCCATGGAGAAGTGTTAGTGGTGTGACATCAATTGTCCTCAAGCAGAGGCTTTAGTTTTACTCTTTTGGAAGCAAATACTTTCTTCCAACATTTTGAGTTCCATGAAAAATTTGAAAGTCCTAATAGTATTCAATTATGGGTTCAAGAGAGACATAGTATTCAATTATGGGTTAAATAGATCCACACTGAATGATTTATCGGCCTTATCTTCACTTAGTTTAAGACTATTCACTTGGAGAGCTTGCATGTGCCCCCACTTCAAGAGCATAGTAAAGTCATGTAGAACTTAGAGAAGCTATCTTTAAGCTTTTAGTGAAGAATGGAAAAATGTCTGGGTTCAATAACAACCAGTCAAGCATTAACCTTCCAATAATGCTAGATTTTAACCTGGAGCACTTTTGTGATTTGGAGGAGATGCCCCCTCGTATTTGTGACACATCTTCAATTGTGAATTGGACTATTACTAACTGTCATTTCCTTCGAAAGTTACCTGATGACTTGGGGAACCTCAACTCTTTAAGAATTTTAAGGAAGGAAAGAAAGTACATTATGCTACGTTCTCTTATGCTTTTCAAGTTTTTATTGGATATCTACAACGTTTCAGGTTGGAAAGTACATTCTGTTAATGAAAATTTGTCTTGATAGAAAGGCCCAATTTCAAATTCTAATGCTTTCAAAAAACATTGTATAACTATAATGTTTCTAAAAGGAAAGCATATTTTTTCAATTTAAGTATCATGATCCCATATTCCAACTTATTTTCAGTAACCCATTAGGCTTTGTAGCTTTGAATAAATCCATGTCTTTTGATAAGATCCTCTTCCAAATTAGAACGCAGTTTCCTTTTGGCAATAACCACATACAATGTCTTGATTTTGTTATTGAGAAAATAGAGGTTGTGAAACAAGCTTGTGCCATACCAGGACTTCATTCATTGATTATGTATCAATTATGGCTCTTGATGTAACAATGTCTTGATTTTGTTGCTTGAAAATAGACGTTACGCTTTACTATTTCACAAAATTTCTTACAATCTTTCCATAAGTATTGATTTGTAATCTCAGTCACTGAGGGATGACAGTAATGACAAAGGTAATATTCCATGGTTTGAAGTTACCCTCTTACTAAATATTTAAATATATCACCACAATTTAACTATTAGTTAAAGGAATTGTATTTGATTTGTAAACAATTCATTGCTTGATTTATAGATTTTGATTTTTTTCCTTTTTTATTTTTTTCTCAGATTTGGTATGAGATATCTTCCAATATTTGGGTTCCCTAGTTTCCCCACCATAGCTATGAGGTTCAGATGCTATCATTAAATATTCTCGGAATGTTACAACTTTTCCAGTAAGTGTGCTTTGAAACATTGTTGTTGCTTTTCCATGGTGTTAATGCAAATAAGCACTGCAACTAGTGCCATTATTTAGATTAAGTGTCGAAATCTAGGTGGTCTTGTAATGATGGAGTGATTGTTTTGTAGCTACTAAGGCCATATGCATTTTTATCTCTTATGTTGTCCTGAGATATTCAAATTCAGAATAAGAATTGAGGTCTCGTTTCCACTGTAGATTGCAGTCAGTTTCTTGAACATAATATATAGTAGATTATATTTTACTAATTAACTGTGGATGTGATCCCTCGCAGGAAAGGAAATTCAAAGTGACTTTGATTTCACATTGATTTGTCAAAACATCCACACAGGAAAGGAGATTCAAAGTGACACTGATTTCACATTGATTTGTCAAAATGGAGGCAAGAGAAAAGGAAACTTTGTATTCAACAATGCTCTTAATTTCATATGTACATGCACAGACATATTAGTAGAAAATATTGAAGGGTTGCCTAAGTAATATTTTCCATTCCACTACATTCTTTACAGCTTGTAAATAAATAACTCGGAACAATTCATTACACTACTTGTTATTCTTTATTAATCAATGGTTAAGATTTTGATATTGAACTAGCTAAGATTTTTCTTCCTTCTATGAAATTGTGTGTTCTATAATGCTTCTTTTCCATTCACTATGTATAGCATATAAAGTGTGTCTAATGGAGTAGGAAGATTGGAAAGTCTTGTGATCCTTGAACTATGTTACAAGGTAGAAACCCAATGGGGCAGGGTAGGTGCATCCCCACAAAGGGGTCACAAATACCAAAGTTGGTATTGGCTAGTGCCTTGAGCTAGAAAATTTCCTTTACCCTTCTATTAACTGTGAATCTGGAGAGGATTCTAATATTATCTTTATAAGATTTATATCAGTTAAGATTGATGAATAAAATTCATGAGACATGAGCTAGGATGTCCTTGCAAGGTGGTTGTTGATTATTGGAAGCTATGATGGCCATTATGTCAGGCTAGGTGGTCGCACTCGCTTGATCATGAGCACGATTTTGATCAAGATGGAAGACTTCATAGTCTAGATTGATTGTTTAGCAGTGATAATTAGTGGGCTCATTCACAAAAGCTTCTATTTCACTAATCCTTTTTATAGAGTTGTCAAATTCAATTTCCAAAGGTTTTAATTACACTATAGAGTTGAGTTCTGAGAGAGTTGTGATTCACAATGTTAAGTATAGTAGTTATGACACTTGAATGAAGACAAGCATAGTAGATGTATCGGACTTTGTTATAAGCTTAGCTGCATATTATAAGGGACTTGGTTTGGCTTTTTTATAATTTTATAAACAAGTTCCATGTCATGAAAATGTGAAAAAAAACAGTGATATTGCCACCATGTGGCTCTTGTCATATATGGTTTTATACTTTTTCAAAAAATTCTCTAAGAGTTCACAATGCTAAGATTCACTAGGACCTTACAAAGTTTTATTATTTAGTGAAAGACTCGCCAAGATCTTACAAGATTATATAATTGAGTAAAATATTCGCCATGCCTGGTGAGAGATTCGCCAAAAAATTATATATACATATTATATTATTGATAAAATTGCCTTCCATTTTTCCTATATACCATGGAGATTCGCCCATTTATTATACATATAAATTTTGGGGGTGTTCTTAAAATTTTCCTTGACCCTAACTAAGCTACAAGAGACCGAGAAACTTGAGAAAAGGGTAGAAGAATAGCCAAAGGGGAAGGAGGAAACAACAGAGACCCAAGAACCTGACCCCCAACCTAGTTTGGGCTCTTACTACAATCTTCTTGAGGAGGGAAAAATCATTCCACAGAAATTTGTAGTCCCACTTTTCTTTGAGCTGGAGAAAGAAAGAATAAGGAGCCATAGATGGATGAAAATTGCCAAATCCAATGGGTAGAGGATATTGGCCACATGGAGAAAAAGCTTAGAGATATGGGCGGGGAATTAAGTGATGTAAGACATAGAGAGACAATAAGAAGATCTCACTTGGAAACAGAAAATGAGTTGCTAAGAAAACAGTTGCAAGAAAAGGATACACAAAGAAGAGGACCTCACATCAGAAGCATGGGATGTCAGGGAGGCCATCAGGGCCATCAAAGATGAAGAGATGGAATCGTTGCTCAGAGGATGATTTGCATATATTCTGGGGTGATTTCTAGTGTGGTCATTATGCCTTGAAGTCTAATGTGTGCTTAATGCATATTTTTGGTCAATTTTGGAGACAAAGTCAAATATTTAATGAACATTTGGCAGAAAATAGTAAAAGAAAACAAGGGAGAGGATTTATAGGAGGGTGTTCCCCTCATTTATGACTCCCTACTTTGAATTCTCCTTTAGAAAGCTCGAAGCACAAGCAGCCACATCAATGCACCAAAGAGGCAGCCGAGCAAGTGGAGTATAATTGCTGTCTATCTGAAGTTTTGGGAGACAAGCCTCCGTGATTTTAAGGGAGTTGTTGGGAGCTCCAGTTGTATAAGTAGAGAGGCCCAGCGCCTCATTATTTTATTGGATGTTAGTCAAATTTTCGCACTTTTGTTGCAGCTTTGCTTGGCTCAACTTCAAGCTTATTTTTGTAGACAATTTCATGTAATCTTACTATTATTTTGATAATGAAGATGAGATTGTTTCTGAGCTAGCACTGAGTTGCCTCAGAGGGATGAAGCTCTTGGGTTAGGGCCCAATCCAAGTAGCCAAGCACCTCTTGTTTTGTATTTATATTCTTTGTTTCAGTTTATGAATGAGTCACTGATAGATAGATTTCTTTCTTAGTTAAGAATAGGTTGCTTTTGATAATTTAAAAGGTTGTTTCCATTTCATTTTGCTATAGCAGGTTGAATAGTGATAGAGGAAGATACAAAAAGGCCATCAACAGAGCCTTGGCCTCCTTTCTCCCCTTTTGGACCATGAACTGAGGCCAAGACCCTATTGCTACCAAAAAAAACACAGATTTGCCTTTGCCATAGGATTTCTAGTGTTGCAGCTTGTTAGAAGGTTAATGCTTTGCTATAGATCTATTTCATCATGCTCATTTCCATGTTTACAATAAATTTATTTCCATGCTTTCTTTCCATATAGCATTGTTCAGCATTTACTTTCCTAGATCAGAATTTAGACTAGCTTGATGAACAGTTCTATTTTTTAGTGTAGCTAGTTTCTTTGCTTGCTTAGTTTCAGAGCTTGATTTTCAGTTCTCTTGTAGTACATCTCTGCTCACAATAAGTCAACCAATCAGCCATCACCATCTCTTTTTGATCCATGTTCCACAGGTCATCCAAAGTCCCTCACAAATCTACCCTAATTTTCTGCACTTTTCTCATGAACTTTCCTCTCTTTCCTTGAACAAGTCCAACCATCTTTCTCTTCCCTAATCCTCCTTGATGAACCTTAGACACCTTAACACATACTCCTAGCCATCAGCTACCCTTTCCACCCATTTTCCCACCTTCAAAACCTCTAAAACAGCTCTTAGCATCCTCCTGTAGACCTCCTATAGATCCCCTGCAACCTCTTGTAGATTTTCCTGTAGGTGACTTTTTGAAGTTCGATTGCAGGGAAAGCCTCCAGAAGGCCACCTGGGACCTCCTAGGGCCCCTCCACTCCTTCCTACACCTCTGCAAACTCCAAAGTCTCCCTCCATCGCCACCTAATTGCTGGCACATTCACAAACTAATAAATTACATGCATTACAATTTCACCTAAAAATACATAAAAATCCAAAAAGATGTTTTTTTGTCATTTCCTTCTAGAAATAGCTTGAGTAGATGTTGTTTACTTCCTAAGTAGGTAATGGCATTCATTTTATGGTTTTTCACCTCTCTTTCTACAAAAGTAGGATTAGCTGGTTAATTAGGGTTTGCTAGGGTTACTTCACATTTAAGTCTTCTTTCATTTTCTGCAAGTAGAATAGCCTCTATATGGTAAGTTTTCCTTTCTTTCATCACATATAAAGCTTCTTCTAGAATTCATAGAAGTTGGCTTGAGCTCCTAGTGATCTTGCGCCAACTGACCAAGTGACAGCCTGCAGTAAGAACTAGTACTTGTGCATACAGCACCATCGCTTCCAAGTTTGTTACAAACTACTGGGTTGATGAAAGTAAAGTAGGAAGCCCAGGAGTTGTAGCATTATTGTTGCAATACTGGTGCTCACCAACTTGAAACTTAGCCTTCCACACCAGAAGTTGGCCCTATAACTAGACTTGAAACTTGGCCTAATCAACCCCTTGAATTTGGTCTTCAACAAGGGCTACACTTGGCATCAACAAAAATGAAACCATTCCTGAAACAATTATTCCAAAAACCCTTTTACAACCCAAGTACAGTAGATATATCTCACATGAATTCCTCCAACTCAGCTAGAATTCCAATTCGAATTAACTTCACTTGGTTGATGAAGTATGAACCTTTGAAATTCTCCTTCTCTACCCTAGAATAGGACCAAACTTGCACTTGAGCAAGTGGCTAGACATCTCCTTTTCACGCCTATTTATAGTGCATTTGGGGTCTAGATTGGGTCGACTTGTCTACTGACTAGGCGTACTTATGCAACTGGTAGAATATATAATAAATATTCAAAAAATCATTTATCCTCAACTATGAGTAGTTAGAGAGAATTACATATACCGTGGGAAAGGTCTTGGAATAAGATTTTCAACCATATATATTATGCTCCCATTTGAGCTAGGTAGTTGGAGTAAAAATTCAATGATAAGGTGTCTAAATGGGGCATTAAAAATTCAAAAGTAATATTTCCAAAAGGTGTGTCATATATTGTTGGAAAAGTATCGAAGTATGTTATTTGACTATGTAAATTTCTCTTTCATTTGGACAGATTTGACGTCAACAACAACCATTTTCAACAATGTCCCTCTTTGTTATTGATGGCAACACTTTGATATGAACTTTTTCTATTAGTGGCTCCCCTTGTCTACATTCTCTTCATACTTCTTTTTAGATGCTCCCCTTGTCTGCATTCTTTCCCCCTTTGACATCAATAGCAAAGGGTGCTCCCTATGTCTGCATTTTTCAATACTTACTGACATTTTTTTCTTTTTTTATCTCTAAGGACTACTCCCCCTGAGTTTGTGCTCCAATCTTTATCTTCATGTCAAAAAATTTCAACCAAAGTCAAATACAACCATCTTGCTCCATAGCTCAAAACATTATATGTATATATATTATGTGTATTACACTTGTACTCCATCTCATCAACCATTATATGTATCTTTAGAGTGTCTTCAAGCCCAGATAGGCCTAACTCCACCACATATCAAGTATCGAATCCCTTCAAATATCTAAAGCAAAACAGACTGAGGTGGACCATTTATTGCAAAGTGGAACCTTGTAAGAAAGTAAGGCCTTGGAAGATAGTAAAGCCTAATATTATAGTTTTTCCACGGTTAAACAACTACAAATTCAATTATAGAGTTCAGGCTTCTGTGATCCATATCAAGTTTATGAGAGATTTTTCAGCAAAAATCACATGGAATACCATTTGTCGACGCGTTTCGAACCAACTAGTGTGGTTCATCGTCAGGACAAGTTGAAGAAACAGATCTAGCTTAGCATGATAAATAGTCTGAGCAGAGTCTCCAACGGCTAATTTTGACCTTAGGACCCAGGTCAAATCCTTATTTATTAATTTAATGTTATTATTATAATTATTATTATTATTATTTTTCTTATGGAAATAAGTTAAATTAGGTAAAATGGTTGGTTTTAAAAAGGGAATTTATTTATTTATTTAAATTAATATATATATATATATATATATATATATATATATATGTATATATATATATATATTAGGTTAATAATATTAGGTTATTAAGGTAGGATTAATAATTAAAATTATTAATCCTACCTTAATAACCTAATATTATATATATATATTAATTTAAATAAATAAATAAATTCCCTTTTTAAAACCAACCATTTTACCTAATTTAACTTATTTCCATAAGAAAAATAATAATAATTATAATTATAATAATAACATTAAATTAATAAATAAGGATTTGACCTGGGTCCTAAGGTCAAAATTAGCCGTTAGTCAATTTAGCCGTTGGAGACTCTGCTCAGACTATTTATCATGCTAAGCTGGATCTGTTTCTTCAACTTGTCCTGACGATGAACCACACTAGTTGGTTCGAAACGCGTCGACAAATGGTATTCCATGTGATTTTCGCCGAAAAATCTCTCATAAACTACAAATTCACTCTGATCAGGATTATCATCAACAAGATTTAAGTCAAGGCAGGATGCATCAAAACTCAATTTCCAAATGTTTCATCTATACCAATGATTTCTCTACAACTTACAAGTAGACAAGATGACCCCCTCCAGTGATTATTAATACATAAATAGGTTATTCATGTACAACATATTAAAAAAATAACGTGTGCGTATCAAAACCTTCTAATTATGTTTCTTCTAACTCATTCTCTGGGTTCATCGAAATTACACGTCTCAACAAAGCTAAAAAAGAAGAGTTTTATTTCTAAGATATTCCTTTCTAAACTAGCAGACTAAACTTGACTTTGTTTACAAGTTTACTAACTTGGTTCTCATCCATATCATAGTCTAAATGATAAAATTATATTATAATATCTCACATCAAATAATTTTAATTTCAATAATAACATTTCAATTGACCCAAAAAAAAGTTATTATCTAATTTAAATACAACACAACATTTATAATCAATTACTCATCCATCAATAATAGACATGTCAAATAACTAAACCAAAAAAGGGAAAGAAATGAAAACTCATTGTATCTTTAAGGCTATAAGATATTGTTTTCATATTATTGTATACATGCAAAAGTTACCTCAAAGCATGTTGAAATTGCTTTGGAAATTGAAGGTTGAAATTGTAAATAAAATTGAATATGTAGTTTTTTTCACAATTACAAAAACATCCATGGTGTTATTTATGGGAATTAAATTTGTGTGAAGAGGAATTATTTTTTTCTAACTACTTTACATATATATTTTCAAATGTGGCTAAATTAAGAAGGGAGATTGCTGCCATCAAGATCCATCTTAAATACGGATCTAACATGAGCCAAGAAAGATCTAATTTCTTCACGTGCAATTTTTTTTATAAGTCTACATTATTTAAATATTTTGTATAATTATTTAATTTTTTTATAAAAAAATTAACTCACATAAACAAAATTTCAACTTTGATAATGACAAACAACATTACATATCATACGAGACTAAATCGAATTTTTAATATATATTTACTTAAAAAAATAAAATATTATTTAAAATTATTTGAAATAAACCGAGAAAGAACAAACGTGCTTCATCGTATCTTTGATTAATACGTTGCCTCTTTGATTAATACATTGCCACGACTTAACGTAAAATTAGTATGTTTTGTTCATCGACATGGTTACAATTACCCAATTTTCCTCCTCATTATTATATAAAAAGTCAAAATATATTCAATATAAAATTAATGTATATAACCATTTAAATAATATAATAGTCATTAAATTTCACTATCATTATATTATTATAAAGATAAATTAAATATAGTTTATTTTATTTTATTATTAAATAATAAATAAAAATTCATCATGATATTATTATTTTTATAATTATTATATTAAAAAAATTATTTTCAATATTTTTTATTTAATTTTAATTTTTTTTGGTTACTTCAAAATTTCAAATTATATCATTTATTCCATTATTGATAAGCACATTACACAATATACATTTATCAACTTTTTGGTTCTAAGTCTTAGGTCCTAGATCCTAGGATTGTTCATGGAATTTTCCTTTTTCTCTTATGGATGTCAATCCATTTTAAGGTTTATCAAGAATAGATATAGATGAGACAATGATAACATTTCCTTGAGACAATTCCTTTGTCAGAGATTCTATCATATTTGTTGTTTCCTTGTCACTATCTAAGTGATCTAATTCATTAATACATTTATGCCCACTCATAGAGGAACCAAAATTATCGTTGAGTCTCTTTCCTTTTCAGTCAAAGGATGAGCTTCCTTTGTTGAGGGTTGAGATGGATCTACATGCAGTTGAGCCAAGTTTGAAGGAGTTGATTTGGCAGTGGTTGTCTTATGTTGTTGGATGTTGTTTTGTTTGTGAGACAAAGTAGTCTTGGATCCTTTCATTTACTTTAAATATTGCTATCCGTGGCTCTTTTTCTTAGCACTTAGATGGGTATATGGCCCTTGTGAAAAATGGCATGCATTCTGAAGATGACCAAGTTGTTGAAAAGTCTTGCAATGGAAAGAAGTGTTTTCATAATCTAGCGGTTGCAAATAAACTCTACCCCTCAATTTGAGAAGGATTTTATCAGGAAACCCTTTACTAAGGTCCACTTTGATACAATGCGAACAAATGTTACAATTCCTTTCAGAAGCCTTTCAATGTCTAATTTGATGAAGTGGCCTAGTAAGTTACCCACACCAGTTAAGATATTTGGTTGTGTTAATTGAATGGGCAGGTTAGGAAGCCTTACCTAGACTCGGGCTTCAAGAGTTGTCATGGAAAGAGGATTAGAATTAGGAAACCATGGTTAAAAAGAGAGACCATAATGGCCCTAGAACTAGGGTACCTAATAAAAAACCTTCGGCTAATCCTCTAAATTTTTGAATAACACAAAAAAGAATCATTTTGAACAATAAGGCAACATTGTATTTTGAGACCAATTTTGGTGCATCCATTCCATTCCTAAAGAGCAGATGTTGATGGACAAAAACCATTAACCCAACAAATAATTATTGAATGTTCACAATCTGCAACCATGAAACTAGATACAAGGTTTTCCACTTCAAGAAATGGGGTTTCTGCTACCTAATCCACAACAAATGTTGGCCCTAATATATCTTTACGGTTAGGGTGCAAAATTCCTGAATTTGGGACATCCTTAAAGGATTTGGGTTGGGAGGAGGAGGATGCACCTTAGCCTTTGTCTCCACCTCTTAATCTTGATACTAGATAAATTGAGGCATCCTTGG
Source organism: Pinus tabuliformis (assembly GCA_031772625.1). Taxonomy (NCBI): domain Eukaryota; kingdom Viridiplantae; phylum Streptophyta; class Pinopsida; order Pinales; family Pinaceae; genus Pinus; species Pinus tabuliformis. Next base: position 1,167,794,507 of record CM062811.1, read on the forward strand.
TTATGCTATACTCGCTGACGAATTTCAAATCTTGAAGTTGCTTACCTCCATGTAGGAGCCAAATACTACCATATGGGATTCCCATCCAATCCCGTATCATGTATATGAGTGAGGTGAAAAGATATATGGCTTTGACCTGCAAACAAAGGGAACACCCTAAGATTGGTCTCACAAAGACCGTGAACTTTTTCAGATCTAGGGAAATAATCTCATCTTGGAGGCAGGAAGAAACTTGTAGCTAGAAAAGGTTTCTCCTATTTTTCCATATCTTGTGGTATGACAACTTTCCTCAAACCTTTCTCTGGAAGCCAACTAGCACCCTCTAGCTTGAGAACGCTTGTGAGCTCTAGCCTGGCCTTTGAGGGGTCATTCTTCTTCATAATCTTCGCCTACTTCCTCAAGTGATCCTTTGTAAGCTTCTCAAGTTGTTTCTTTGGCGCCTCAACCTTCCACTCCTTAAGTTTCTTCGTGGTGTTCATGTGGCAAAGCCTGCATCTACTCATTTTGTGACATGCATTGAAGTTGTTGGTCTTCTTCTGGTTGGCCTTGGAAGTGACGCCCCTAGGAAGAGAGTTGAAAATCCCTTTTCTCCCTCTCAGTTGGAGGAGGAGATTAACTTGTGGGTATCGTCCCTCGTAGATGGCGACTAGAAGGGCATCATCAGTGATTTGGAGGGTGCAAGAGGTGAGCCTATAAAGTTGCGGAGGGATTTTAATCAAATCAAAGAGCCTATCCTTCATATCAAAGACCATAAAGTGGGGAGAAAACACTTGCAGACATTTTGTTCTACCATACAAACCCCTTACGAAGATTTGATACATGATGATCTTGTTCAAGATGGTGGCAGCGTATTTCCAATTTTCACTAATGTGGAAAAAATATTTAAAATTAATTTATATTATTTTTTAAGGAAAATTAATTTATATTATTATTAATAGTTGTAGTCTAATTAATAAATGAAATGGTATTTTTGGTCGAAATCCCATAATATAATTTAGATCAAGATTGTGATTTCTTATTATTTAAAATACACTTTTGAATGCATAAATGGATTTAGCACCTAAAAAACCCCGAGACACTAAAACTCTACAGATTAAACAATTTAACCTTCTGAGTTTAAAAATATCTACCAAATGTTAGGCAAAAGTGCCCAGAAAAAATGCATTTCATTTATTGGTTAAAATACACATTATTAATATCAGTAAATTTTATTATATTATTATAAAAAATTAATCAAAATACATTTAACTCAAAAATAATAATTTTAATCCCCCATGGGGGTGTTAATGTGGAGGACGTAGAGGCCTTGGTGATAGTGCATGCCACCCCATCAGATGTGATGGGAAATTAAGTCTTTGGCAATGCGAAATAATAGCGCATGCATTGGCATTCAAGGCTTACAATTGGGATTTTATTATTAATTGGGTTAGTATGGAGGTATGTAGTTTCATTGTCGAGGGTCTGTATGGAGGCAAGGGTAAACCCTGGGCCTCTTGTTTTAGGCACTATTTCACGCTTATCCTAGATATTTTCTTGGCTTTGAGGTTTAAATCAAGGATTGTGTTGATAAGAGGTAGTGCCGAAGGTTTGTGAAAGTGGTGGAGATTTGGCTTGTTTCCCTGAGAGACTAGCTCCATGTATTGCGACGAAAAGTTTGTAAGGCTAGTAGGTTAGGGTCTATCGTTGCGATGCACCAAGTCAAATTCTTTTGTCGCTCAGTTATTTTGGTATTTATACTTTTAAGTACTAGTGTTGAATCTAGTTTTTGGGTCTTAGTGTCTCCATCTTTGGGTTTGTGAAACTGGTGACAAGTCATTCTACAAGGCAAGGGTGTTTTATTTTTCAAGATATCATTTTGGGTCTTGAGTTCCTCGCTAGAGTCTGGTCTCGGGGCCTCTATGTCTTTGCCTTTGGGTCAGAAAGGATGGCTACAGGTTGTATTGCAAGGTAAGGGTGTTTTAATTATGTGCATGTGGTTTTGGGGTCATAGATTTTAGTTTTTTCCCAATCCTGGATAGAGGTCCATTATATGGTTGGTAAAGCTTGCAGGTTGGTATGCTAAGTATGCAAAAAGTCTAGGAAGAGTTTAATGGTTTGTTTTAAGGGGTTGTGTTTGTTGTTTTAGTTTTTTAGGCTCGTGGGTGTATGTGGGTCTCTCTCTGGGTTTAATGGTGTCAGGATTTGATTCTCATTTAGGTGTTGTTGTGTGTGTAGCTTCTCTTCACAGAGTCTTTGTCGAATCTAGCGTATGTGTCTTAAGTTGTGCAAATGATTGTGTAGGGTCCTGGTCCTATTGTCGATGGGTCTGATATTTTCTCTTGTTTATTTTCAAGGAGGGGAATTTATATCAGTTGTCTGAGGTGTGTCCCCGGGGTTTTTGTCATGCCTTTGAGGCAAAGAATGAGATGCAAATGAGAGGAGGGGTGGAATTTCTCCTCAAGGTCAGCGAGGAGACAGACTCTTTTCTTATGACTTGGTTGTCACTTATTTTAATGTGATTCCACCAGAGAGTAGGAAATAAATTTGAAAGTTGGAGACTCAAGAAGGTATTGAGCATCAATCTCATCTGGGTTGAGAGATCATGGAGGATATGTTAATCTGCTTTTCTATTCCTAGTCACACTAAGGGAAGGAAGAATTAATACTTGAACTCGGTGGCTTTGCATTGGAGAATGAAGACCCTCTTGCATCATGTCTTGAAGGACAAAGCAAGTAGAAATGTACAATGTCTTTTCTTCCTTGTAAGATTTAAAAGGATGCTTGGGAACCAAAGATTTTTCTTGGATAGGATAGATTCCCACCTAGCGCATGTAGAATGCAATATATCCTGTGAATAAGATAGTGGAGAGTTAACGGATCCTCCAGGTTGCAGTGCAAGGGTCCTTGTAACAATTTCCTCCTCAGATAATGACCAATGATTGTGCAGGATGTTTTTCCAATGACTAAATTCTTGGTTCATGTTTCCAAGCATGATGGTATGATCTCTAGTGATTTTCTTATGGCTCATCAAAGCCTATTTTTTGGCTTATGACTATGAATTTTGTTGTCTTGTTATGACCAGTCTTGGTTTTTGTCAGTGGGTCCATTTTCTATGGGGTATTTTTTGTACTATTGTGATTCCCCTCCTGGCACATTCATGGTGTGTCGGAAGGAAAATATTCATAAAGAAGGCCATGTGCCTATATTACCATCCCAAATGTTTTTATTTTGTGATAGTATGGTGTTGGATCTGTAACTATCATATTAGCATTATGTATGTCTTGTTTGGCTAGGTATGCATTAGATTGGGCTGAACATCATATAGCCAGCCTGGGCACCTATTTTTGTTGAGTCTCTTCAACAAGTTCTCATGCTAACATTAGAGTTTGTTCCTTAGTCTATAGATGTTGAGGAAGAAGAAACGAACTTCTATGGGAGTCATCTAGAAAATCAATGTATCCATGTTTTTGTTGAGTAATACAAAAGCTTCAATTTACAACAAAGAAAATAATAATGTTAATAATATAATAAAAATAATGTAATGTTATTATTTCTTTTCACAATAATAAAAATATTGTAATGTTATTATTATAGGGTTACACTTTACCATAACATTTTAACCCTCATATAAAGCAACGTGTAAAACCTTCACCATCATTTATGGTTGTCAGGGAAATACGTGAAGATACCTAGTTTTTAAAACAAGAATACTTCATGTAGGACACAATTTTTTTAATAATAATAAAATATATAAAAATGGCTCACAACGAAAAAAACATAAATGTCCTAGCATGTCTTTTCTTAATACATTTAATAAATGATAAATGACATTATAAAACCTTATCAAACTGTTTTTACTCTTCATTATCATTATTAAAACTATCAAAAAAATGGGGTCAAAATATCTTTTATTTAAAATGGGCATGTTTTAATATTCATAGGGTCAAAAATATTATTTTATTTTTTTTAAGTTATTATTAATTTTAATTATTATTTAATAACTAAATAAAATAATCAAAATAGGAGTAGTTAATTAATAGAAGAAATATTTTTTTGGAGGGAATTTAACAATATAATTCTAAGTAAGACTATGATTTCTTGTTATTTAAAATGCACTTTTTAATAGGGGTGGTAGGAAGGGAGGTATTATATCTAATCCTGAAGGAAAATTTGTTGCCAATTACTCTTAGGGGATGGGCAGCAAAACCAACAATCAAGCGGAAATGTATGATCTTTTATTGGGTCAAACTATGGCTCATGACATGGGAATTTATGAGTTAATAATCTTGGCATATTTTACGATTACAATACAACATCTAAACAATGGCTCCTACCCAAAGGAGAATCTCCTCAAGCCCTCCTCAAAATAATATACCGTGCTCTAGATTTGCTACTCTCAAGGTCTCTCTTCCATATCCTCAAAAGCCAAAAATCAGAGGCAGAATGCCAAGCCAATCTAGCCTACATCTTAGAAATGGGTTAAAGGGAAGTTAATGGAATAAAATATTAGCATACTATGACATAATTTCCTCAATTTTCTCCCTCAACCCCAAGCAATCATCCCCTTGTTGGACCCTTGGATTTACATTAAGGGGAAATTTAAACTTTGGTATTAAGTTATTTTGGGCCAAGCTAACTGGTATTGTGGATTTCGTCGAGTGCTTGAACCATGCATGGGAAACTCTATTAATTTCACATGTTCCTACTTGCCTCATATAGAAGTGCCTACCTCATACAACTCCACCTCCCAACAGAGTGAGGAATCTGGAGAAATTGAGCTTGATGTGTTTTAGTGCTGATTCAATTATCATTGTGTGTGAGGGTTGACATTTCGGTGGTAAATCCTTGGCCTAGTTCGAGCCCTTCCACAATTTCACCTGGGAAAATTCTTCGTGGGGGTTCTCTCCCACTCATTTGTATTTGAATTATGTGTCCATCCCTTTGGAAGTTATAATGACATCTACAAGTTTAGGCATCGAGAGGCTCTGTAATGAGCCCACTATGCATGCCATCTTTTTTAGCATCAGTGGGTCGATGAATTGGCTTCCCTATCCCTGCGGTCTAGTTAATTGGAGAAATTCTCTTTCAGGAATCCATCATGTGCAGAACGTAGGCAATGATAGAGCTCGGGTCAACCTTCCCATCTTCGAAATTGAAAATATTGGGAATCTCTTTCAAGTTTGTCTCAAGTTCCTTCTCCCTATAGAAATGAATTACACTCCTCCTTTTTTCCCTCAGTCAACTCTAGTCACTCAGGAACCTCCTTTAACCATCTTTGTTGTTCTAGGTTACCTTAATCAGCTCCATTATTCCCCACTTAGCGGTAGAAGTTTGTATTAGCTCTATAACCATTAGTCCCTTCTACTTTCCCTTCATCAATACCGACACCCTGTGTTCGCCCTCCCTGTGCATGAATGAAGTGTCTATCTTGAATAATCACCCATCCCTCAACATTTCTTCGGTTTTCACTTCTACCCAAAATATCCTTGTGCCCGCTGGTGTCTCACGAAACCCTTATGACATCATTTGCCTATATAACCTAACACCAGCCTCTCGAACATCTCGGATCACCCCCACTGTATCAACAATCATGTCTACAAGTCTTAACAGTTTAACCACCATTAGTGTTATGCAACCAGCTCATAAAATAGAAGAAAAGATAGATCAATGACTTCAAAATCAGCCTCTTCGAAGGGGAAACCTCCTTTACATTACACAAATGAATAATTCTTCGATGATACAAATCACAAAACCTCCTTTCTATATATAGGAGTCTAAGGGGTCACAATATAATCAAAGTCGACTTAACAATAATAATATAAGGGCACAACAATAACAATAATGGGCTTCTATGGGGCACACTAATAACAATATGGGGACAATAGGGGCACAACGATAATAATAAGGGGTAAAATGACAATAGTAATTGGGGAATCACTAGTATTATAGAGACCTAACATGCCCGTCTCTTTCAAAAAAGTGTTTTACTCAACGCTTGAGTAGTTCTAGATGCTTCTGTATAAAATTTTCATCCTCCCATGTGGAATCTTCAGCAGGTAAGTTCTTCCACTTGATGACATACTCTGAAATTGATTGATTTCGTAGTTGTAGAGTTCTTGTTTTTGTGGCTGCTTCATGTTCCAATATGATTTTTCCTTCCTCTTCAAGTTTTGGCAATATTGTTTGAACTGGGAGCTTGTCACCTATAACCTTCTTTGAGCATGAAACATGGAAAACTGGGTGCACTCGGGAAGTTGCAGGAAGCTCCAATTTGTATGACATAGTACCAATCTTTTGAAACACCTTTTACAAACCATAATACTTTGGTAACAATTTATTATCCTTCTTAACTTGCTTGAGGGAAATTTGTTTATATGGTTGTAGCTGTATAAATACCCAATCACTTACATAAAAAATTCTTTCGTTGTGATGTTGATTTTCCTATTGTTTCCTTCTATTCTGCGCCAAAGTGAGATTATCGTTTAAGAGTTGGAGAACTTGTTGGTTATGCTCGATGTGATCTTCCACTGCTTGAACCTTAGAATTTCATATTAAACATGATGTGATGGACAGTGGATGATATCCATAAAGTGCCATAAATGGGGTCATTTTTGCTGCAGTATGGAAGGAAGTGTTATACCACCATTCAGCTAGAGGAAACCATTTGACCCATTATGTTTGTTTACCAAATACAAAGCAACAAATATATCCTTCCAAACATTTCTTTACTATCTCAATTTTCCCATCAGATTGAGGATGGTAAGATGATATATGAGCTAACTGAGTACCCATACAAGAAAATAATTATGTCCAAAAATTTCCAGTGAAAATGGGATCTTTGTCTCTTACAATAATCTTTTTGTTTCCCTGTAGCTTTTGAATTGTTTCCATAAATGCAGTAGCAACTGTACTGGCTTTAAATCGATGAGATAATGCACAAAAGTGTGCATACTTGGTAAGTGAGTCAACTACCACCATGATGACATTGTTTCCATTGGAATTGGGTCAACCTGTGATAAAATCCATTGAAACCTCCTCCCAACATTGACTTGGAACCAATAAAGGTTGTAATAGACCCGGGGTCTTAATTATTTCAACTTTATTTTGTTGGAAAACCAAACATTCCACCACAAAATTTTGAATATCAGATTTAAGGCCATCCAAAACAAATCCTTCTTAAACCTGTGGTAAGTTTTTAAAAATCCTGAGTTCCCTCCTAAGGGAGAGGTGTGCAATTCCATAAGAATATTTTTTTTGAGTTTGGAATTCTTACAGAGGTATAAGCGATCTTTATACCATAATGAATCATTTTTCCAGCTAAATGTATTAGATGTACTAGATCTTGTTGTAACTTTTGAATGAGTTACCACACTTCTTCGTCATTCTTCCACTCATTCCTTTCTTCGTTTATCTAATCTGGTTGGATAATATAAATGGTGCAAAGCAATGTTTCCACATCCTCAACCTTTCTTAAGAGTGCATCTGCAACAACATTTTTCTTCCCTTTTTTGTAGATGATTTCAAAGTCATAACCCAACATCTTTATGACCCATTTTTGTTTCTCTTCTGAAGATAATATTTGTTCTAAAAAGTATTTAAGACTATCATGATTTGTTTTTACCTTGAAGTGTCTTCCCATTAGGTAGGGTCGCCACTTCTTAAGTGCATGCAGTATTGCCAACGTTTCCTTCTCATAAATCGCTTTGTGTAAATACTTTCCTTTGGCTGGACGACTTTTGAAAGCAATGGGTCTTTCTTCTTGCATTAAAACAACACTAATTCCACTTCTTGAGGCATCACATTCCATAATAAAGGTTTTTGTGAAGTTTGGCGTAGCTAAGACCGGTGCTTGGCACATTGCCTCTTTAAGATGTTCAAAGGCCTTCATTTCTTCTAGAGTCCATGAAAATTCATGTTTCTTCAATATTGTTGTTAGAGGTGCTACTATTCTCCCATAATACTTAACAAACTTGTGATAATACCTTGTCAACCCAAGAAATCCTCGCAGATGCTTTATGGATGTGGAGATTTTCCATTCCTTAATGGCTTTAATTTTGCTAGGTTCTACCTTAACACCTTCATTAGATACAATATGACCCAAATATTCCACCTCTTGTAATCCAAAGAAACATTTGGAGGTTTTTGCATATAATTGTTTCTCCTCCAATAGTTTGAGCACTCTAACAACATGTTGAACATGATCCTTCCAAGACTTGTTGTAGATTAGTATATCATCAAAAAATACTAACACAAATTTTCTAAGGAAGTGTTTGAAAATGGAATTCATCAAACCTTGAAATGTAGAAGGTGCATTGGGAAGGCTAAAAGGCATGACCAAAAATTCATAATGACCCTCATGAGTTCTAAATGTTGCTTTCGAAATGTCTTCAATCTTCATTTTGATTTGATGATACAATTTGGTGAAGTAAATTGATCCATGCAATTCATCTAATAATTCATCAATGACATGAATGGGAAATTTATCTTTAATAGTGATCTTTTTGAGCTCCCTATAATCCGAATGCATGCACCATGATCCATCCTTCTTGTGCACCAATACTACTGGACTAGAGAAAGAACTTTGACTAGGTCGAATTATACCAGCATACAGCATTTCTGCAACCATGCGTTCAATTTCACTCTTTTGGGAATAGGGATATCTGTAAGGCCTGATGTTTGGAGGAAAACTTCCTGGAATCAAATGAATAGCATGATCATGATCATGAATTGATGGGACGCCTTTGGGAGTCTCAAATACCTTGGAATGATTGTCCAAGACTTTTGGGAGATCTGGAGAAATAGATGATTTTGATGTGGGAACCTCTAGCGAGCACAATTACACCTCGTTGTTCTTTCTTTAGAAGCTTTGTCATTTCATTCGAGTTGATTATCTTTCCCAGTTTCCCTGCAATAACCCTTAATTCAACCTCCTTTCCTTTCGAAAGAAATATTAAAGAAAAGTTCTTGAAAATTAAAAGTTATCATACCCAAAGATTGTAGCCACTAGACTCCTAGTACAACATCCGCACCACCCATTGGAATGGAAATCATTGGGCTATTCAATACATATTATCCCATGGATAGCTTGATATTATGGGACTTTCTAGAGAAATTTATGGTTCCTCCATTTGCAATCATCACTTGACACTCTGGTGCTGGATATAGGAAGCAATTCAATTCTTTGGCTATCTTACAATGAATAAAATTATGGGTACTGTCTGAATCAATCAAAACTATTACCTTTTTCTTCTTGATATGTCCTTCTATTTGGAGAGTTTGATGAATGGTAATTCCGACCAATGCATTACAAGATATGGTCAGATTCATTTCTTCTTTCTCTAGGGTTTGTTCCTGGTGTATATCCTGTTCTTTTGACGTTTCTTGTTCCTTTTCTTCCTCCTCTTCATAATCTATGTAAAATAATTTTTTCTCAGCACACTTGTGACCTTTAGTATATTTTCTATCACAACTGTAACAATGCCCTTTTGCTCTTTTTTCTTCCAATTGTAGTGGTGTCAACCTTGTAGGTTGTGGAAGGCTAGTAGAAACAACACTTCCATATTTATAGTTGTGATTGGCAGGCTTCCTTGTTGCCATAATTTTGCTTTCAATTTTCTTTCCAACCTGAATGCCTTCTCCAATGAATCAGGTTCCCAAAGGCGAACCTCATGTTGGATGTTATGCTTTAAAGTCCTTATGAACACATCAATCCTATGCTCCTCTGGAATATCTTTTGACCTTATATTCAATTTTTGGAAGTCCTCAATGTGCTCCATCATTGAAACCTTTTGTTTGAGATTTATCAATTGGCTAAAAAAGGTGTTGCTTTTTCTATCCTCATAATGTGCTATCATTTCTTCTGTAAAAATTTCCCAAGTGACAATTTGTTTACGAGAGCAAAGTCATCGATACCATACAAACTGATTTGGTTCCAAATATAAAGTTGCAATGTGTACCTTTTGTGTGTTTTGAACATTATGGAGATCAAAATATTGCTCCATCTGTAGTATCCATGTTACGGGATCCCTTCCATCAAACTTCCTCATATCGATTTTTGGAACATTGTGGGTATTCAATCCAATGTTAGAGTCTATGAAATCATGATTAACATTTATTTTTTTCTCATCATGAGTTTCCTTTATTACCCTTTCGCCATTAGTAAGCATTTATTGTAGCTAATTTGTCAAATCTATCTTCAAATCTTCTATGTTGCCTTTAAGATTTGCTTCTATACCATCCATCTTAGCTTCCATTCCATCCATGTTAGCATCCATGCTATCCATCTTAGTTTCTATGCCATTTATCTTAGATTCTACACCATGCATCTTACGTTCCATGTCATTCATCTTACCTTCCATGCCTTTCTTTAATCCATCCATCTTAGCTTCTGTTACTTTTTGTAAGAGTGAAAATTGTTGCACTTGGTCTCGTAATTTTGATATATCATGTTTCATTTCTTCCTCTTCTTCCTGAGTCATGGTAGAGCTTTCAGGTTGCTTAATAGGTGTTTTCATTTTCTATCTTTGGGTCATAAATTAATGATAAGTATGCCTCACTATACCCTTTGAATCACTTGAAACTAATTTTTCAAACCAAACTTATGCAAAATTAAAAAAAACTACACACCTTTTTTTTCTTTGTAGGAGATCTATATTGAATCTATTGTATCTCTAAAATTTCGGCTCTCCAAGGTCTGAAATTGTGACCTGTGGTAGCCCTCTACGTCCTCTTTTCAACGCCACTAGTCTAATCGAAATTGGATTCTCCAAGAAAGAGTTATGTCAAATCTCCCAAGATGACCAGATTATATACTTTTTCAGTAAAGCGGACTTGTACGAAGTGCCACGTGTCACTGTTTTGACCTTCAGAGCTGAAAATGATACACAAAAACCTATAGCCCACCCTATTTCTATAAATTCTTACTAAATTTTAATCCAATGCTCAGAGAGAAAGTTAGGATGATTTTCCCAAGGTCACATGTTTGGGATGTAATTTAAGAGCCTGCAAAAACCCTAACTTCCTTGGATCATATCTCCTAAAATATCGCGAGAAAATATCTGAAATTCAGACCCGAGGTTCATCAAAATTTCGGATCAAATGGATTTTAATTTCAACTTCTGAAAAGTCTTAGAAAAACTTTTATAGCGAAAATTCCACAATGACCTATTTGGAGTAGTGAAACCCTAGAATCCAAACCTTTGATACCAAATGTTATGCAACTAGCTCATAAAATAGAAGAAAAGATAGATCAGTGACTTCAAAATCAGCCGCTTTGAGGGGGAAACCTCCTTTACATTACACAAATGAACAATTCTTCGATGATACAAATGAAAAACCTACTTTTTATATATAGGAGTCTAAGGGGTCACAATATAATCAAAGTCGACATAATAATAATAATATAACGACATGACAATAACAATAGTGGGCTTCTATGGGGCACACTAATAACAATATGGGGGCAATAGGGGCACAACAATAATAATAAGGGTTACAATGACAATAGTAATGGGGGAATCACTAGTATTATAGGACCTAACAATTAGAAGCACGAAAGTTTGTAATGCATGCAGAAAGCATATCAAGACCCTACATATGGAGAATTTGGACATAAAATTGAAATTTCATCAACGATCTGATTTACTCATCTTCATCACTAAAGATATACAAACCCTTAAAGGCAGACTCTCTCGCTAGTATGATGAGCTAGATGCTCCAATAAGACAACCAGAATACCTAAAGCATATAGTCCAAGCTCCAAGGAACCACGACATTTCTAGCTATGCTTTAATCCCCCACTTTGGCAATTGTAAATTTGACCTAAACAAACCTCCATAGGAAGTTGTCTTCTTTCTTTTGTAATGGGATCTTTCTGCAATTTTTTCCCTTTGTTATCATAAGTTTATAGGATATATGTATGTCCATCCACCATCATAGTATTTTCTTATAATAGTTTTTTTATCTAATAGTTAGCTCCTAAGTGAAGTACCCATGGAAAATGAGGCAATGTAATGAATTCCCCATGTATTTGCTATGATCGGGTGCATATTTAATATAATCACTACTCATTTATGTTTAAAAAAAAATGCACTTTTGAATGCATAAATAGGTTTAGCACCCTAAAAAATCCCCTGAAGCACTAGAGATTTGCATATTAAACTACTTAAGCTTATGATTCTTAAAAATATCTACTCTATTTTGGGCAAAATTCAAAAGAAAAAAATGCCTTGAAAGGACTATTTCGTCTACTAGTTAAATTATTCAATCAAAATATATTCCATTTAGAATTAATATATTTAATAATTTAAATAATATAAAAATTATTAATTTCCATTGTCGTTATATTATTATTGGAAAATTGACATAGCCAAAAATATCTTTTTTAATTATTAAAATATTATTAATTTTTACTTTTATTTTATAATTAGAAAAAAATAATTAAATATATTGGATGTAAAATTAATATATTTAATATTTTTTAAATAATATAAATAATATGTTAATTTCCATTGTTATTTTGCTACGATTAGAGAGAACAATTCAAACACATTCAACCTAAAGTTATTATATATCATTATTAAATTGTTAATGTAGGAAATGCTAAGAGTGGCGGTGAATCAATATTTCATTATTTTTAACTATTTTTATCTTTTAAAACATTTAATGCACATAAACCATGAAACACAGATCTTCGTACGAAACACTTAAAGACAATTTTTCTTTGTAAATATTTTATAAACTTCCTTGTAAAATGTAAGCATGAACTTACAACTTTCATAGACGTAAACCTACAGGATATTTCATTCCCCTAGTTGAGCACCAACTTAGCAAATTCACATGCCAACCTATAGGAGACAACAATCCCCTAGATAAGCATCAACTCATCAAACTTTAGGCACCAACCTACATCTTCAAGTTGTTCCTTGGATCTATAATCAATAAATTTTGGTCCTCAACAAATTCTTCATTAAGTTGTCATCTAATCATGCAATCCTCAGGTTTATACCTTCAATATTGATCACAACGACTTGACTTGTACACCTAAACTTTATGCTCTTCAACTCGGTTTCTTGACTTAGCTCTTTAGACTTGATTTACTACACATCAGTTTCTTGTATTTGATCAAAAATAGGTCTACCCACTTAGCACTTCATCTTCCTCTACTCTTATTTTTCACTATTCAACTATCAATGCTTAGGCTCATTATATGTTCAAATAGAAGGTCTACCCACCTGGAAACTTGCACTTAGCACTTTAGATTTATTTCTTCTACATAAGTATTTTCAAAATAATCTGAACCAAATTATTTTTACAACCTTGGTTGTCTACTTCCTACAGCCTATCAATTTTTCACTAAACACTCACCTTAAGCAGCCCATAGGCCTACCTCAAAAGTTTTCCACAATAACCTTGTTCTTAACTCCTATTGTAATGTGACTTAAAACAATCACATGCCTTCTACAGTAGTATACTTCAAATATTAACTCAATATAAAATATCCCTTAACTCATCTTGTTCTCACTAAGATAAACAACAATAGATTTGTCCTCCAAAGGTCCCTGCAACAGTTCTCCAACAAAGATCGACCACCTTAAAAATTAGACCAAAGCCTAGTCTATAAAAAACTGCAACTTCACCCTCAAAGTAGACTTGAACTTGGCATATCATACCTCAATACAGGCATGAAATTGGCCTACAAAAACACCCTGACTCAGCGATCAATACAGGCTTGAAACTCAACCTTCCACACAATAATTCAACCCTCTAACCAAATTTGAAACTTGGCCTACTCAGACTCCTTAATTTGGTCTTCAACAAGGGCTTCACTTGGCCTAAACAAAAAAGAAACCATTCCCCACAAAATTATGCCAAAAAACATTTTACAACCGAAGTATATTAGATATATCTTACATAAATTCCTCCAGCTCGGCTAGACTTCCATCTCGGCTTCCAAATCAACTTCACTTCACTTGGTTCGTATGACCCTTATGATTTCTACTTCACTACCCGATAATAGTACCAAACTTATAATTGAGAAATTAGTTATAAATGCTCCTTATCACACCTATTTATAGTGCATTTGGGGTCTAGACTAGGTCAAATTGTCTATTGGTTGGGTTGACTTGTGCAAGTAGAAGAATGTAGAATGAATATTCAAAAAATCATTTCTTCTCAACTATGATGAGTTACAGGGAGTGCCATATACCATTGGAAAGGTATTGGAATAATATTTCCAACCATATATATTATGCTCCCATTTGAGCTTAGGTAATTGGCGTAAAAATTAATCCAAAGATAAGGTAATTAAATGGGGCATCAAAAATCCAAAAAACATATTTCCAAAAGGTGTGTCATATATCATTTGAAAAGTCTCGAAATATGTTATTTGGCTATGTAAATTTCTCTTTAATTTGTATAACTTTGACATTAAGAACAACCATTTTCAACAATCCCCCTATTATTATTCATGGCATCTCTTCGATATGAGCTTCTTCTGACAGTTGCTCCCCCTATCTATATTCTCTTCATACTTTTTGTCAGTTGCTCCCCTTCTCTACATTCTCTCCTCCTTTGACATCAATAGAAAAGGGTGATCCCTCTATCTTAATTTTTCAATACTTCTTGATAGATCTTACTCTTTTTCTATCTCTAAGGACTACTCCCCCTAAGTTTTTTCTCCAAAGTTGATAATTTTAAACCAAATTCAAATATGGATGTGTTGCTACATAGCTCAAATCATTGTATGTAGATAAATCATGTCTAATATAGTTTCGCTCCATGCAGTTGACCATTATATGTATATTTAGAGTGTCGTCAAGAGAAGACAGGCCTAATTCCACCCCATAGCATGTATAGAATCTCTTCAAATCTACAAATCAAAATAGACTGAGGTGGCACATTTTTTGCCAAGTGGAACCTTGTAAGAAAGTCTAACCTTAACAGTTAATAAATCCTAATACTCTAGTATTACCATAGTTCAACAACTGCAAACTCAATTTGATTAAGGTTATCACTACCATGGTTTAAGTCAAGGTAGGATATGTCAAAATTCAATTTCCAAATGTTTCATTTGTACCAATGATTTCTCTCCAATTTCTATGTAGATTAGATGACCCCCTTCAAGATTAGTAATACCTAAATAGGTTGTTCATGTACAACATAGTAAAAACATAATGTGTATCAAAACCTTCTAAATATATTTCCTCTAGCTCATTTCTAGGTTAGTCAAAAGTGCACGTCTCAACAAGGCTCACAAAGAAGAGTTTTATTTCTGGGATATTCGTTTCTAAACTAGCAGACAAAACTTGACTTTTCTTAGAATTTTATTGACTTGATCTTCATCCATATCATAGTCAAGATAATCAAAATGGATTAATCTTTTGTGGTCATTGGTAGTAGAATACTATCAACATTTTAGTTTCTCTCATTTTACTCCTTAACATATTCAGATATAACATCATCCTCATCATAGTATATATACTTTTGACTTTTCATTTACACTATCTCTTTCCTGCTCACATTCAATGATCCACAAATTCGTTATTAAGTCCATTTGTTATTTTATTTACTTCCATGAAAGGGGAAGTTGAACCAATCTTCCCATGAGTTTTTTTTCTCCCAAATGATTTAAAAATCATTACCAACCACCACTTTAGTCTTGATAGGTTGTATGGTTGCAAATGAGTTCATAGGTTACTCAACAGTATGCCTACTCTCAATGTTGAAATATTTTTCTCGATTGTTAAAGCTATGATTTATATCCTCCAATGCAACCTCATGAGGGTCATTCAATCCCATCAAAATATAATTCTTAAGCCATTGTTTCTCTTTAACAGAAGTTTCAAGTCCAAATGTCCTTTAGAAGGAATCATGGAGTGTTTAAATAGAAAGATTGTCTAAATACACTTCACCAGTATCAATTTTGGAAATTGGCTTTGCAATGGCTTCCCTTTGAGGGTTCTTTTGAGGAGCTAATTTTTTTCTTTCTGTTTTTTCATTATTATGTTTCACTCCCATTGGTACATTGTCATTATTGTGGGGATTCTATTTATTTTCCCTATCCTAGTCACTTTTTGAAGTTTTCACACTGTACACTTTGAGCTTCTTTGATTGAAAACAATACTTCATCCTACACATAGTTCACTAACATAAATGGAAACTTCATCTTCTTTAGAGTTGCAACAATAGGGTTCACCCAAGTCATTCCTTCATGTACAAGTCTCATAACCATTTTTATTCAACTCAATAACTCACTAACATGTGTGCTTTGAATTTACATCCTCAATGGTCTTAACTTCCTTCTTTTGCAATCGAATGTTGCCTCACTATTATTGCTTTTAAATTTTTTAGTATAGTTTGGTTGCATGAAAGAGTGCAATACCCTTGAGCTGTGAAAACTCATCTCTATAAACCAAAGGATAATTCCAAATGTTGGGGGTAGCATATCCATATATCTATCATCAGCATCTCATTCTTCGAATGTCTTTCAATGTTATGGTCCTAAGAAGGACCTTTTATTATTGTCATTAGAGAGATAGACAAACTAAGTGGGGCCACAAGAAGTAAACCTCTACAACTATTAGTTTCAAAATATAAACCAAATCAAGTTACAAGGTTTTACTTTGCAACCTCGCATTTGGACACCATTAAACTGCAACCATTGTAAAAAATTGTCCAGACTTCCCTTCTCAAAATACCGTAGAAAATTCAACCTTGCATGTACTTGAAGAAGATTACATCAACATTTTAGACCCATGCCTGAAGCATTCAGATTCATTTTTGGCTCTTCTTGTTTTCTTCTCCACGCCTTGGTGTATTTTTCTTTATGAATGGTAAAAATATATTCTTCCTTGGTTTGCTTAGGAAACCATTTCATGTTGCTTCTGCAATCACATGCTATATTCCAAAAATTGTGGCATTTGTAGCATTCTATTTTGTGCTTGAATAAGGGAGTGAATGAATTATGATTTTTGTTTCTATAGCCATAAGGACCTCTAATTTGATTTCTTGTAATTTTGTTTCTAGAGGTTTGATAAGGGCCTCTAAAATCATCCCTGACATAGGCTCTACAATCCCTTACTTTATGTCCAATGTTTGTACATGAAAAATAGTGACCAAGAAATATAGTTTGATACTTGGCTAAGAAATATTGTTTTGATGAAGCAACTCTTCTAAAGTTGTTTTATTTTGGAGAATATTCAACTCTTTGTTGATCCTTTTCTCTTATTTCACTGTTGCTTGTATTGTGTAGGGACCTCTTAGGGCATCAACATAGCTTCTACATGTAGTAGTTATTCCAAATTCATCTCAATTTCTTCCCTTACTTCCATTTTGTGGTGACTTAATGATTGCATCTTCTTTGTATGAAATATCACCCACATAACCAAGGCCTGTTTTGTTGTATGGTGATTTTTGATTGTTGAGAATATCATCCAACATTTGAGAATTTTTCAAGTTTTTGTTGAGCCTGTCTACCTCATTCCTTAATGACACAATTTATACTTCAAGCTTTTCACATTTTTCTTCATTTTCCTTCAGTCGTTCATTACTTCTTATGTTTTCTTAGCTTCTTTTAGATAAAATTTCAAGGAGGTGACTTCAACAAACTTACCACTTAACTAGAACTATAACCTCAAAATGTTAACTCGAGCCTAAAAAGCCTTATTTTTGCGCAAAAACAATGAAAAAACACCCTAAAAATGAAAAAGTGTTGATGTTGCATCAACAATTTTTTTATGGGTGTCAAGATGGCTAGGGTTTTTTCTGTGGTTTCTATCATGTCATCACTATCAAGCTTCAACTTGACCCTGTGGCAAATGGAACCTACAGTCGAAGAGATCAGTGTCTCCAATGCGGTAATAACATGGTTTTTAAGGTCTCTGAAGTATTTTTAAACATAGTTTGGCTACCGTCACACTATCCAGGGGTCAACTCTATCATCTTGATCATACATCGGAGGTTGGGGTTCTCTTGGGCCACGCTGAAATGGAGATTCACTCCCTCATTGACAGTACTACATTCACAAAGACACAAAAAGGGTTTTATACCCACCTTTGATGTAGAGATGATCCATCACCTCTCAAATATGGGTAACAAATTGGTGGGCCTATGGTATTTTTGCTCTTTCATGGCTCTTTTGATAGAGATGATTAAAATGTATGTTAATTTGTCGATCCCATGAAGTGTGGCCCTCTATTTCTCTATAAAATTGATTGAATACAAGGTTGTGGGGATTTAACTGATTCCATGGCCCTTGGATCCTTATTCTCCTACAAATCTCCCCTTCAGCTATGTGGATTATGATGGCAGGGCCATTGAAGGTTTCCAGAAAAAATTGGCATATCACAGTGGCGGGGCCCTTATTTATTTAGATCAGAACCACAATCTTGGGGTTTCAGATCTGGTTCATGAGGAAGAATTTCAAATTTTCTTGAAGACTCTAAATGGAAAAGCAATCCTTATAAGGGCTTGCCCATTGGATCTAGCATCAAATCTAAAAAATACGTTGTAGGAGAAATTGGGTATACCAGCCAACATACAAAACCTAATTTATGAGGGTAAACTATTACAAGATAAAATGAAATTGAAAGAGTATGACATAGAACATAATTCTACAATCATTTTAAATTTTAGGTTGTAATGCAGAGCCCCAAGAATGAGCATTCCACCTAGATCAACCTCTATTTTTAAGGGTCCAAGTTCTTTTAAGGATGCAATGAGAGGGAAAGTTGCCACACCAAACAAACAGTGCCCAAATATGACAATCCCAGGCCCTTACCTAGTTGAGAAGATGGAAAAATTGTCATATTTGTCAATAAAATTACCAAAAGTGAGTGGTAATTTCACTGTTATACAATCCAAAGCTATTATCTGCTGATTGGATGGTTTATGGCCCAAGTTTAAAGATATAAATCAATGGATATACCTCAATTAGACTAATAATTATGATATTTACTTGTGTGGTTTTTTGTGCTTCTATTCAACAATTAGAAAGACTTGGAATATGTCATAAAAGAAAGACCATGGTTTTGGGGAAGGGCGGTCTCTTTGTAACTCCATGGTTTCCATGTTTTCATGCCACAACAATGGTGGTTACAAATATGTCGATATGGGTAATGTTATGCAATCCCCCTCTTCCTTTTTGGCACCAAAAATTTTAGAAGGCATTGGAAATTCATTGGGGATATTTATAAATATGGATAAAGAAATGTTATGATACTAGCTCACAAAAGATAGAAAAGATAGATCAACGCCTTAGAAGTAAGCCTCTTCGAGGGGGCAACCTCCTTTACATTACACAAATGAACAATTCTTAGATGATACAAATGACAAGACCTCCTTTCTATATATAGGAGTCTAAGGGGTCATAATATAATCAGAGCCGACATAACAATAATAATGTAAGGGCACAATAATAACAATAGTGGGCTTCTATGGGGCACAATAACAACAATATGGGGACTACATGGTCACAACAATATAATAAGGGGGTTGTACTAATAACAATAAGGGGTTACACTAGTAGTATAGGGGCCTAACAAGAAATAATAGACAAAGTTATCTTTACCTTTTCCCACATTTGCATGGAGATAGACCAAAGTGAAGGCCTACCAAAACGTATCTATCTGATTCACCAAGATTTTTGATGGACATAATGGTTAGATTTCAATGATAATACTTACAAGTGTCGAGTCTGCCATCAGATAGGGCACCTGCAAAACTGATGCCCTGAAGTGAAAAAAACAACAAAGAAAAGATTGAAAAGCCAAAGGGATGTAAATTTCAATATCTACCTTCTCCAAATGACGAAGATGAAGAAATGAACGAGATTCAACAACAACCAGAGGCACAGAATCAATAAGGCTCCCAAGTGGAGGAAGGAGAAGATAAGTAAAAGCACCCTTGAAATTAGAAGGTGAAGAATTGGCAATTTTTACGGCCACTCCAAATTTTAGGGGTTGGCACAAAGTTCAAAGGAAAAAAGGTAAAAAAGATCATCTCAATCTATCGGAGAAAATGTTATTTTTGGTATCTAGGCTACAATGAGTGATTCAAACATAAACAAATAGTCTTTGGGGACAATATATGAATCAATTTGTCATGTATTGATGTAACTTTTTATTTGTATTAATATATAGTTGTGATTTATCCTACTATCACATCGGACAAATCCCTCTTGCGGACAAGAGTGATCTCCCTAGATCCTTGACGGAAACTAGAAACAAGCAAGACAATTGAATTGATCCTTTCCTTAAGTTGAAATTGTTTGAATTATAATAATTAAATCTAATGGATGAGCCTCTTACCTATTTCACGAAATTCTTGATGAATATCCCTTGTTGTGATTTGATGCGGCTCCTCAATGTTTGATAAGACTTGCAAACATTGACCATAAAAGGATCAAAAGAACATGCGATATAATAATCCAAACAACTTAACATACTGATCAAGGAAATTAGGAATTGAATTTTTCTTAATAAACATTATAAACAATTATAAACCATTCAACATTCCAATAAGACAAATCAATGGGAGAAAGTGTACATTTGTATTAATCAAATATTAAGAGGAGCCTTACAACCTTCGCCTTGATGTCATGAGGTCCCTCCAAAATGTCTTCAATCTCCTCCTTAGATGACAAGCTTTCTAATCTCAAATTAACAGCATAAGTTTATCTTCTCTGAGTTCTGACCTTCTCAACCCCTCTACCTCTAGTAATTTTAAAGGCCAAGAGGAAAAAGTTTCAGATCCAAAAGAGAAGGATGAGACTCCATAATTGAGGGATTAGGTTTCCATGAGAAAAGGGATTAAGATGCATCATCTGAGGGTTATAGTTCGAATAGTCATCACCTGGAAGCTTTTAGTTGGGAAATATTCAACCAACTATGTTTCTAGAATGTACTTTGTATTTTTAATTTCTTGAATTCACCAGGGCAGGTTTATAGTGACAGACAGAGTGCATCTCTGCGCTGTTCTCAGAGTTAATTCCAGCGAATGCACGGGAAACTCTAGAAAAATCAACACAGGTGGAACTTAACAAGGTGTGATAGTTATTTTCCCCAAATTCCTCATCTACTTCAAGATATTTTGGGTTGTTTGACTTCTGAGGGAGTTGATTCAAACATGTTCACAGAAAAAGACCCATAAACTGATCAAGTGTCATGGCAACAAATTCACATGTAACACCTACAAAAGAAATCATTTTTTGCTAAAATTCCAAAAAATAAAAAATTAACAATGGCATTAAAAACTAATTTTTTTGTGTAATAAACATGAAAAAAAAACATCCTAAATTTGAAGGGTGTTAATGTTTCATCTCTTAGAAATTAATTAACGAGCAATGAAACACATAAAATATTGTGGAAACGCAAATACAAAAATGCATTGTTAGGCCCCTATACTACTAGTGTAACCCCTTATTGTTATTAGTACAACCCCCTTATTATATTGTTGTACCCATGTAGTCCCCATATTGTTACTATTGTGCCCCATAGAAGCCCACTATTGTTATTATTGTGCCCTTACATTATTATTGTTATGTCAGCTTTGATTATATTATGAACCCTTAGACTCCTATATATAGAAAGGAGGTCTTTTCATTTGTATCATCCAAGAATTGTTAATTTGTGTAATGTAAAGGAGGTTGCCCCCTCGAAGAGGCTTATTTCTAAGGCGTTGATCTATCTTTTCTATCTTTTTGTAAGCTGGTTTCATAACATTTGGTATCAGAGTTTTGGATTCTAGGGTTTCGCTGCTCCAAATTGGTCATCGTGGAATTTTCGCTATAACTTTTTTTCTGCGACGTTTCAAAAGCAAACAAAAAAACCCATTTGAGACGAAATCGCTCTGAAACTTGGGTCCGAATTTTAGAGCTTTTCGTGTTATTTGCAGAGATATGATCCGAGGAAGTTGGTCTTTTTGCAGACTCATGAATTACATTCCAAACAGGTGACCTGGGGAAAATCGTCATAACTTTTGTTTTGAGCATCAGATTGAAATTTCGTAAGAAGTTATAGAAAGAGAACAGATTATAGTTTCCTGTGTATATTTTTCAGATAATAAGGTTAACACAGTGACACGTGGCACTTCATACAAGTTCGATATTCTGAAAAGGTATATAATCAAGTCATATTAGGAGATTGTTCATAACTCTTTCTTGGAGAATCTAAATTTGATTAGACTGGTGGTATTGGAAAGAGGATATAGAGGGATACTACAGGTCACAATTTCAGAACTGAATGAACCGAAATTACAGAGTTATAGTCATTTCAAGATCGAGATCCTAAAATCAAGAAAAGGCGATATGAGGAATTTTGATGGCAAGGATCCGATAAATTGGATACTTCAGATGGAGTAATATTTTCATCTACATGGTGTGCCATTGTTACAAAAGGTATGTATTGCATCTTCATATTTAGAACCGGATCAATTTTTATGTTATAAAGGGATTTTTTCACGTAAACAACTTGTTACGTGGTCAATTTTCATGGAGGAAATGATAGCACATTATGAGGATACAAAGAGAAACACCTTCTTTAGAGAAACACCATAGCAATTGGAAAGAGTAAAAGGGCTTTGTTACATACTGGAAAGTAAAATTATGGCAACAAGGAAGTCTAGCCCTCACAACTATAAAGATGGAAGTGTTGTTTCTCCTAGCCTTCCACAACCTACAAGGGTTACACCACAACAATTGGAAGAAAAAAGAGAAAAAGGGCTTTGTTACAATTGTGATAGAAAATGCACTAAAGGTCATAAGTGTGTTGAGAAGAAATTATTTTACATAGAGTATGAAGAGGAGGAAGAAAATGATCAAGAAACATCAAAAGAAGAGGATATACGCCAGGACCCAACCCCAGAGAAACAAGAAATGAATCAGACCATATCTTGTAAAGCATTGGCAAGAATTACCAGTCCTCAAACTCTCAAAATAGAAGGACATATCAAGAAGAAAAAGGTGCAAGAAGTGAAAGATAACATCGAGAAAGAAGAAATGAATCCAACCATATATTGTAATTCATTGGTCGGAATTACCACTCCTCAAACTATCAAGGTAGAAGGACATATGAAGAAGAAAAATGTTCAAGAAGTGAAAGATCACATCGAGCATCAGGAAATGAATCCGACCATATCTTCTAAAGGATTGGAAGAAATTACCACTCCTCAAACTCTAAAGATAGAAGGACATATCAAGAAGAAAAAGGTTCAAGCAGTGAAAGATCACATCGAGCATCAACAACAAGTTTTCCAACTTTTAAAGGATAATGCCACTTTGGTGCAAAATCGAATGAAACAACAGGTAGATCAGCATCATAGTGAAAAATGTTTTGATGTAGGTGATTGGGTATTTTTACTGCTACATCTCAAGCAAGCTATTTATGAGAAGGAAATGTTGACAATACTACATGCACTTAAGAAATGGCGACCTTACCGAATGGGAAGACACTTCAATGTAAAAATGGATCATGATAGTCTTAAATACTTTTTAGAACAACTATTATCTTTAGAAGAACAAAAAAAATGTGTCGCAAATATGTTGGGTTATGACTTTGACATCATCTATAGAAAATGGAAGCAAAATTTTGTTGCAGATGCACTCTCAAGAAAGGATGAGGATGTGGAAGCATTGTTTTGTGCTATTTCTATTATCCAACCAGATTGGATAAATGAAGTAAGGGATGAATGGAAGAAGGATGAAGAAGTGTGGCCACTCATTCAAAAGTTGCAAAAGATCCCAATTCAAACAATATTGCTAGAACTTGAAGAGGAAGGAAAAATCATATTGGAACTTGGAGCAGTCATAGAAACAAGAACCCGACAGCTACGAAATCAATCAATTTCAGAGTATCTCATCAAGTGGAAGAACTTACCTGCTGAAGATTCCACATGGGAGGACAAGAATATTCTACAGAAGCATCAAGAACTGCTCAAGCATTGAGGACAACACTTTTTGAAGGGGAGGGGCATGTTAGGCCACTATACTACTAGTGTAACCCCTTATTGTTATTAGTACAACCCCCTTATTATATTGTTGTACCCATGTAGTCCCCATATTGTTACTATTGTGCCCCATAGAAGCCCACTATTGTTATTATTGTGCCCTTACATTATTATTGCTATGTCGGCTCTGATTATATTATAAACCCTTAGACTCCTATATATAGAAAGGAGGTCTTTTCATTTGTATCATCCAAGAATTTTTCATTTGTGTAATGTAAAGGAGGTTGCCCCCTCAAAGAGGCTTATTTATAAGGCGTTGATCTATCTTTCCTATCTTTTTGTGAGCTGGTTTCATAACATGCATAAAACAAGAGAGACATAGATATACGTGGTTCACCCAATTTGGGCTACATCCATGGTGAAACGGTCAGTCCTACCTTTTATATTATCCGCCAAAATGAAGAGATACAATCTACAGCAGATCAGTTATAATTTCCTCTTTGCTCTCACAAGGTCTCCTCTCTCTTTCTCGCTTAGAATAATAATACACGTCCGTAATACAATTCCCTCGTATAAACTGAGGGGTTGCCTTCCACGGGAAAAAACCCTAAATTAAACATAACTTCTACCATAATATTATCCACCTAATGAACGGCCCAGATTGACTATGAAATTACAATATCTTACAAGGCAATGTTTCATCTATTTTTAGCTTCGTGGGGGTTGCAAACACAAATTCGTCCCCTACTAGACCCCCCAGGCAACAATAGTGGGGGGAAAGTAGTCCCACACACAACCATCAAGGATTGGGATCCAAATGCGATTGAAACAAGACCTCTGACTTACGAAGATAATCAAGCTCCACATCCAACAATCTCCCACTTGGAGACTAATTATATCAACTCCATTGTTGCTTCACTTGTTAGACAATGCTTCCACTTTGGACCTGGTTGTTCCTCATCTTCATCATCATTCTTGAAGGATAATTGAAACTAAGAAGTATCTCAATTTTTCCTGGTTACAACCTTTGTCAACATATATGCAGGATTCTTCCGAGTGTGTATCTTTTCCAGCTTCAATTGTCTATCTTCCAAAACTATCTGTATGAAATGATACATGATATGTATAAGTTTAATATTAGAATCAAAGGTGGAATTATTTCCAAGATGAATGGAACTTTGGCTATCACTATATAACCTGCTCATCTCCTTCTTTTGTCCCAACTCATCCATAAACCTTTGTAACCAAATCATTTCTTTACTTGCCTCTGTAGCAATAACATACTCTGCTTCCATCATTGAAAATGAAACAATGTTTTGCAATTTTGAAACCCAACTGACAGTTGTTCCACCTACAGTAAACACATACCCTATGGTTCTCCTCCTCTTATCTCTATCACCTTCCATATCTACATCAACATATCCTTGTAGAGAAATGTTTGAACCACCAAAGCATAATGCTTGATTTGTTGTACCTTTCAAATACTCACTACCATCCAATTCTCTTTTCTTGGATTGTTCATATACCTACTTACAACTCTCACTACATGTGCAATATCAAGCCTTGTGAACACCATTGCATACATTAAGCTTCCAACTACTTATGCATATGGAACTTTACATATATAATCCATCTCTTTCTGAGTCTTGGGACACATCTCCTTACTTAGTTTGAAATGGCTAGCCAAAGATGTACTAAATAGTTTTACATTCTGCAAATTAAATATTCCAACACCTTTTCTATGTACTCACTTTGAGACATGTTAATTTGTGATTTTTCCTATCTCTAGGTATTCTCATACCAAGGATTTGTTTTGCAATGCCCATATCCTTCATTGCAAATGAATTTGCTAATTTTCCTTTGAGCACATTTATTTCCTGCATGTTAGACCCTAAAACAAGCATGTCATCTACATACAATAGCAATATAATATAGCTTCCATCATTTTTCCTTTTAAAATAAACACAATGGTTAGAGTGACATCTCGTATAACCTTGTTCAGACGTAAACCTATAAAATTTTAGATACCTCTTCCTTGGATTTTTAATCCATACAAGCTCTTCTTCAATTTGCACACTAATTTCTCCTTCCATTTGACCTCATATCCTTGTGGCTATTGCATATATATCTCTTCCTCCAAATCCCCATGGAGAAAGGTTGTCTTTAAATTTAACTGCTCAAAATGCAAATCTTTTGCTGCAATTAGACTTAAATAGTTCTAATTAAAGTCATTTTAAGAACAAGAGAAAAAAATTCATCAAAGTCTATACCTTTCTTTTGTGCAAACCCCTTCACCACAAGTCTAGCCTTATACCTATGTTTACCTCCATCTTCTTCCTTCAACCTATAAACCCATTTATTCTGCAATGTTGTTTTACCTATAGGTAACTTGGCTAAGTCCCAAGTCTAGTTATGCATCAAGAAGTCCATATCTTCTTCCATGACTTGCTCCCACTTCCTCTTGGTTTCTACCTATATTGCTTCTTCATATCTTTTTGGTTCACCAGAACCAATCAACAATACATAATATAATGGAGAGTGTTGTTCAAGGGGTCTACTTATCTTGGTAGAAATTCTAACACTAGTTTTAGGTGTTTGAGGTGTTTGTTGCTCTTATGGTTGTTGTTGTTGTTGTGGCTGTTGATCATTCTGATTTTCAGGCTAAATATTCAAAATTATTCACCCCTTTTTGTAACTTATCCTGCACATTCAAACTCAATAGATCATCATCACTGCTCGAAAATATCATTTTCCCTCTCAAAAGGTTTTAAATATAAAAAAAATAATATTTTTTAGCTAAAAAAAACCTATAAAAGTGGGAACAATAAATTATTTTCACCATTTGCATTTTTACCACTTGAGAGCAGAGAGAGAAATTTTGCCACCAAACTTCTAGGACTGATTCTGAGCTAACTGGTAGACAAAATCATTCATCGCTTCTTCCAGGTAGAAGATTTATTCTTAACTCCGCTTTTCATCCATTTAAAATTCCATTTTAAGCTTCTAGTTGTTGTTTTGGGGCAAAACTATGTTTAAAAATGCACCCTTAGCCCTGCGCTCGTTCCTTTCAGTTGGGCCCACGCAGGCAGGTAAAATTTTCCATACAGAAAATCGTAGCCTCCATGGAATTTTCTTGGAAAAATTCGCACAGTTGCGCCCTATTTGTAAAACTTCAGCTGCGCAAGTGACAAGGATTTATTTTTAAACAAGTTTTGGGCATCAAAAATCATGAGATGGCTTTCAAAAATGGTTCTAATCCTTTTAAAATGGTCATTTTAGGCTATTTGATTGTTCAAAATGGATTGGAGGGAAAGAGAGCATGAAGCCATTGATTTGGCAGTTTTGGCAGATCCAACTACCATGCAAGATTTAAGAACTTGTGGCCTCATGAAATACTAGCTCATTCGTGGGATGAAAGATTGGGTAGTTTTGATGACATGGTTAATAAGAACATGGAATGTCCAGAAACAATGTTTTGTGATCACAGATCATCACGTACCATTGACATCGATGACATCTATTTCTTGACTAGGTTGTCTCATCGGGGAGCTGACATTTCTTTGTTCAAATAGAGGACAGGAGGAGATACTACTAATGGGTATCTACGGTGCTTTTATGGGGTGCACCACCCAAGGATGAAAGAATCGATATTCAGACCATCAAGCTCTTTCCTCTAAGGACCATTGCTTTCACTATTATCAAGTCCTATGGCAGCATTACCCTTCATTTAGCCACACAGGCACAAATGCAGACGGTCATGGAATGTTTGGAATCCACAATGTTCAACTAGTGCAAGGCAGTGGTGGTGAACATGAAGGGACAGTTGACCAGATGCAAGAATGAGAAAATAAAGAATTTTGGTTATGGCACCATTCTTGTTGATTTTTCCCTAGAAGGGATTCCTCTTCTCTAGCCACAGCATATTATAGCAAATAAGGGGGGCCTAGGGATCCACGCATGATGAGGTGGGTTGCACTGATGGCACGTCATAGAGGCAATGGACCAGTAGTGAGGTATACTCTAGATTTTTTTTACTGGCTGGACCAATAGATTATTCCAATCGAGGACTTTCTGTATGTCAGGATGGATTACAGAAGTGATCTCGATATCCCACTTCCAGTCGGAACTCAGTGGGGTGATCTAGGTGAGAATTTCTCATTTGACACATTTCCAAATTTTTAAATGTTTATGTGTTTTTTTATACAAAGGTTAATTATCCTAAATGCATGTGCAAATGTGAACCCAAACTGACCAACAGGGCTGAGACGATTTGACAGATGAGGGGAGCAGCCTATGGCAACTACGGCAGCTAACCCAGAGGTAAAAGATATCTTGACAGTGCAGGAACACAACCTTGAGAGATTGACTTCGAATATCCCAGAGACTAGGATGAATGAAATTCCTTGCACTTATTAGAGACATGTAGTTGGGGTTCCAGGGCCACATAGATGTTTGTTGTATCGAGTTGCTCATGTTGTCATTTGCTATCATAAGCATCATCATGCTTATTTGTTCTAGTTTCTAGGACCATATTTGGATTTTTTGGTGTCATCATATTCAAAAAATAAAAGGCCACGAGGCCTTATGTCCTCGGATGACATATTTTGTAGACACACTTTGATACAAACTCTATTTTACTGAAAATATACTACTTTTGCCTATTGTTTACCTTGATCAATGTATGAATGATTATTTTTTTTAATTTACAAATGTTGCAAATGCCTATTTTAACACATGATTCTCCAATGCATCTGTCAATTTGTTTAAATATCTCGAAATGTGTTGATATTCTGTATAATCAAATTGCCTTCCAAAAGACGGACCTGTAAAAACACTCTTAACATTGTTGGACTCCTTACTCTATAGACAATGTTTATATGTAATACCATGAGTTGCAAATCTAACCTAATGATCAAACAATGAATACCAAATGTGATGGAATCAACTAATATCTCAATGATTGTGCTATATTCCACTATGTTATTTGTTGTTTGACCAAGACATATTCCCTTAATAGAGACTAGCTCATCATTGGGTGAATAGATAACCTAGGCTACGGAATATAAATTCTGAGTACTATGACTAGCGCCATGATAAAATCCAATGTGATTCTAAGAGAGTGTCGACATCTGCAAATCAAGTGCAAAACGAGACAAGAAGGAGAAGTAGTAGAAAATGCGAAAAACATTAACTATCACACATACCTAAGAAACATTAAATAATGTATAGATCTCCACCAAAATTTTATGCATAATATTTCTTTAGGTAAAGACCATTTTTGGGCTTTCCCAAAGGAATACCATCGTAATCAACCAACTCATAGGCTCCTTTAGCTAATATGTGTTTTATGATTTAAGGGCCATGCCACATGGATTCGAATTTTCCCACGCCTAACTTGTCATGAGCTTGATCATAAACCAAGACTAGGTCACCTTCTAAATATGAACAAGGATTAACGTTTTGATCAAACTAAGCTTTGACACATTTTTTGTGAGCCTCGCTAGCTAGTGTGGCATCAAGGTGATTTTCATCTAAATGTGCTAAATATACAAAATGTTCTTCGTCTGCAAAGGTAGTAGGTAGTAATTCGATAGCTAGTCTTCGGGATGGGGTTTCACATTCAATGGGTAACAATGGTTCCAAACCATAAACAAGTTGGAAAGGAGTAAAACCCACCAATTTTTTTGCAGTAGTACGGTAATCCCACAGTGCTAAAAACAGGATAGAATTCTAGTTTCCTTTATGAATACCAACTATCCGTTTCATAATATTGGTTAAAAATTTATTGACAGCTTCAACCTGACCATTAGCTTGTGGATAGTAAGGAGTAAAGCTATCATGATGTAGTCCAAGCTATGCAGATAGTCCAACCATCATAAAGTTACGAAAATGACTGCCATGGTCTATGACAATGGCTTGTGGGACACCAAACCAAGCAATCACATGATTGAAAATGAAAATTGTTGCAGTTTCACCGTCATCTCTATATGTAGGCATCTCCTCGGCCCATTTTGTAAAGTAATTGACTGCAAGGATAATATACCCATGCCCCCTAGTCAAGTGAGGGTTACAGGCGACTAAATCGATGCCCTGTTAGGAAAAAGGACCGAAAACTATGATAGGGTGAAGAGGAGTTGGAAGTGCTCGCATTTTGCGATCGTAGATTAATTGTGAATTATGGCATTTGTAGACTGTAGTAATGCAATATTTAAACATTGAAGGCAAAAAACAACCAGCACATAATATCTTTTAGACAGTAACATACCCAGACATATGACCGCCACATGCTCCAGAGTGGTAGTCATTTAATTTATTTTTTGGCCCCTTGGAGAGTCAAACAAAGTCAGAATATAGAATTGATACTAAGGCGGTAAAGATTGTCACCAATAATATTGTATTGTTGGGATTGATATTGGATTCAATGACGATCATTTTTATATAACTCAGGCCTAAATTTTTTTATTTGGAGATATATAATGATATCTCCATACCACGGATCTAACATACTAATAAGAAAGAGAGATTCGTCAGCAAAAGAATCTTCTACTATAGTTTCTATATAAGTATGACGAAAGTCACACAATAGTTTGGCGAAAATAAAACATTTCTTTGATTTAGATTTTTCAAATTCCAAATCAAACCCTTGTAAGATAACTATCCACTTGGAGTATTTCCCCCTATCAATTTCTTAGTGATAATATACATCATAGGGTTGCAATCTGAAATGGCAATTGTTATTCGGAGAAGTATATAGTGACTGAATCATTGGACAAATTGTACAGGTGCCAAGGCTAGCTTCTCCACATGTGTGTATTTAATCTCAAGTTTAGTGAGACTTCTACTCAAATAATAAATCACATGTTAGCTGCTAAAATCATCCTCATGGACTAACAACATACCAATAGTGGCATCGGACATGGCTAAGTACAGAAAGTAATCTCGATGATAATCAGGTGGATGCAGTAATGATGCATTGGTCAATGCATGTTTTAATGTATCAAAATCTTTATCAGCAAGCTCATCCCAAAAAAAATGAATACCCTTTTTCAACAGTCGATTAAAACCCTAGGTTACTTCGGCATAATTGTGGATGAATTTACGCAAAAAGTTTTCTTCCCCTTGCAAACTTTGGAGTTGAGTAAGGTTAAAAGGAGCAGGAAAATTCAAAATCGCATCAACCTTGAGGGGGTGAACACGAATGCCTTCTTTCGAAACGATGAAACCTAGAAGTCGACCTGATTGCACACAAAATACACATTTGTGTGAATTCAAGTGAATATTATAATGTCTACACCTAATGAAAATTGCTTTTAAGTGCAATGGGTGATCCTGCCTTTTCATTTAATGAGATGGTGGGTCATCTAAATAGGGCTGAACAATATGCTTGATATAAACGCGGTTTTGTATCGATCGACAGGGAGTATGTTTATCTTATTATAGCTAGAAAATCCATTGATGAATGAAAAAATTTCATTCCCGGCACAGTCATCGATAATTTGGTCGATATATGGAGTTGGATAATTGTCTTTAAGACAAGATTTATTAATATCTCTATAATCAACACATACTCGAATAGTTCCTTGTTTTTTATTAATGGGGACAATGTTCGATACCCAATCAGTTAAAGGAACAGGGTAAATGAATCTTTCTTTCAACAAATTTTCAACCTTAGTTTTGATAGCGGCAGCTTTTCGTGGATGCATAGGATGTAATCGTTGCCTAACGAGCTTAGCATTTGAATAAGTTTTTATTTCATGTACAACTATGCAAAGGTTGATTCCTAGCATTTCTCATATCACCAGGCAAAGATGTTGTGGAATTCCTGAAATAGGTCTTTGTAAGTTTGAATCTCTTCTAAAGAAAAATATGCTCCTATATGAATATTTTCAGTTATCCGGGGTTTCACTAAGATATCTATGGGTATCATTGCCGATATTTTCCCTAAATTTTGTTCAAAATTAGAAGAAAGGGTAGATATTGGAAATTGAGGATCACTAAGAGTCTCAAATGAAAACATAGATGAGAAATTATTTTCAATTTTGTCAAAGGATGGAAAGAAGGTTGAATGATGATGGGTATCGTTCCATGGCATTTTTTCCAAGGTCATAACTTCCATAATCCTTTCATCAGTTAAGAAATTTGTGTTAAAAGAATCAAGCATAGAGATTGGTTCCCAGCATGAGAAATGAGAATATTCATCAATAACCATAGTCATTTGATTGTCTTCACATGTTGATGAGTTGGAAAAGGATTAAATTGCCTCATAAGCTAATTCAAAATATTTATGAGTCATCTCAATGCCATATAAGATGATTTCTGACTCTGAAGGTACTTTCCACAGATCTCCCGGTTCGAAAGTATTTGATGTAAACATATTAATTTGGGCATCATTATGAGGGAAATTGGGTGGAGGGAAGGCAAATGTTCCCATCAAAGATGAGTCTTTGAGAATACCAACACCAACTTCTTCATATGGAGTCGTCAATTTTCCAACAAAAGGCACACTACCAATGGAATTAGGGTCTGAGGTATAGTAGGATAATTAGTTTACCTTCACAATTTCTCCTTTGTGAAGAAATATGATCATCCTAAAATATGATGAGACTACTACTGACATGGCATAATTCTAGCTCCAACCAAGCAAAATGTTATAGTCAAGTTGAACGTCAACAACCTCAATGTCTATTGCAACCGTTTTACCATCTAATTCATTTGGTAAATCATTTAAAATACCATAAGGACAAAAACCTCTTCCATCAAATGCTTTCAAAGTTGTGGGAGATTGATTGATTGTTGGAGAACCTAAAGCTTTCCAATAGGAAATGGATATAATACATGTCGATGCTCCTTTGTCAACCATTGCTCGAAAAACTCATCGAGTTTTGACATGAACTAGTATCTAAAAAACCAGTTAATGTGGGAGAAGCGGGACATGATTTTTGAGATCGAAAACAATAAAATTGGAGTCATGAGGATCTACTGCTCCTATGGTTGGTAATAATAAATTCCTTTGTGTTCGAAAAGTCTGCAGCACTTCAAGATATGACATTGCCGAAGGTGACATAACCAAATCTTGGACGATGTTATAGTTCTGGGCAGTGCTAACATGAGGGTTAAAGGCTGACTTTCAAAGCATACCCTTAGGAGGCAGCCGAATTATCATATCAAGGTTTGTTTTTTCAATATGTAACGGTTCAGAAGAAGGAGGAGTAGTTGTGGAAGTTTGACCAGCTGGACTGGATTCATCTCCATCTTCAACATGACTCTTTGATGTGTAATCCTTGGATCTCGTTGCTACCATAAATTTGGAAGACATCATCATGATATATGCCGATATGGATTAGGAGGATTGGTCATGAGAAACCATTTTTTTGTCTTGGGGAGGAAAGGGATCCTTCAAAATAGTGGGATTGGGTGAAACTTTGACAAATTTAGAACTTCGACATGATGTGGGCACTCCTTGGTGTAATGATCTTCATCATAAATTAGGCAAGGATAACGAAATTTCTTCTTTTCATCAGATGGTTCATTCTTGTTTTATTTCTCTTTAGAATGACTTTCTTGTTTAGCTTTCCCTTTTCCCTTTTTCTTATTTTCGGATTGCTTACCCTTGCCAGTAGATGACTCTACGGTGTTAATTTCCGAAGTAGTTTTGGGAGAAGGATATTTTTTAGGTTAATTAGATAGAGCCGAAATCTAAGTTTTCTTAGAATTTTTCTTTCTGCTCTTAGATTTGTGGCTCACAGAACCAATCATGCCATCCACGACATGTGATCCTGTAACGGCTGGATTAGTTTGACCTAGGTGATGTAAATCTGGGATATTTTATACAAAGTACGAGACTAAGTATAAACAAGATCAAGATATTGAGCACGAGCAATTACTTGATCCTCAGTTACAACACCTCCTTTTGCCACATCTTCAATTATTACTGGTAAAAGATGTTTTATGAACCATTCATCCAAACTCTGGTATAGAATGTAAACTTTAACCAGGCTACGTCTTCATGTCCATTCATGAATGTGATCTGAGATATGGGTTGATGTTGACTGCATTAAAGAATTTAAAAGTTTGGTTCCAATATCATATCAAATGGGCAACTGAAAATGGGTCAAAAAATCTGTAGCAAGGGCATTGAATGTACTGAAGGAAGCGCATGACAATTCTACATACCATTTGACTACCAAACTAGTTAAGGTTCATTGAAAAATTTGTAATCTAATAGAATCATCGATTAATGAGTTGGACGCGCACCAAAGATGATAGGTCATAACATGGTTTGATGGATCTTTGCCCAACTTACCTTCAAACTTAGGAATATCACTAGGCAACTTAGTAGGAATGGCTGGCCAAAATGGTAAATAAAGAAGAGGATCATTAGTTAACCGAGAGAGGTCAGGAAAATCCAAGTTGCAATGAAGGGCCACAGGAGGTTAGGATCTTGAGATGGATATTGATAACCCTAAGGGACAAGTCCTGTGCCGGGAGGAGGATACCCATGATAACCTGGAATAGTTTAAGAAGTTAGAATATGCATACCCCTTAGATATCTAGGATGAGCCATACCATATTGCGGCTAGATAGGTACTTGAAACGTATGACCTAGGTATCGTTGATTCTGAAACGGAATATTTTGACCCATTTTACCTTCAATGAACTATCCTTGAAAGGGTTGATTTTGCAAAGGTTTACCTTGGAGAAATTGAGCTTGAAAAGGTGGACCTTAAACAACTGACTCTGGGGTTTCCCTTGAAATGACACTTGCATTTATGGGACGTTAGGTTGTAAAATGGGTATTTGGGGTATGGACGGAATTTTTGGAATAGATTCAACACCAGATACCTGAGGTAAAGACTGAACAAGGGGTTGCACCATTACTTGTTATATAAGTGGGACAATGACATATGATAGTCCTGGAATGGGAGTTTGAGGCGAACCTGAACCTGGGATCTGAACAATCATTGGTACAGGAGACTATACCAAGGTTTGAGGAGTACATGAGACGGGATGTTCAAGTGGTTGTTGGCTAGGCGTCGATGTATTAACCTTGACAGTCGATTGGACTTGAAAAGGCATACTTTGAAAAGGAAATTGTTGTATAGGTTGTCCAATAGGTTGAATAGGTTGATACACGAGCACTTGAGAAGCAACTGGAATTGATTGTTGATTTAACAAAGCATTACAGATTGTAGTATTCATTCCAGGGTAAGGAATTCCAGCGGCAGGTTGAGGCATAAAAGGTTGACCAAAACTGGCATGAGGCATTTGAGTATAATTAAGATAATTTTCGGCATGGGTTTTCCCCCCAACTATAGGGTACAATCCATGTAACGTTTACCCTCCATGTGGAGGATACTATGGTTTCACCCTAGGCAGGTACTAACCACTTGTTGGGTTGATTTGAGGATTACCAACATTACCTTAAATCATATTAATAAATTGTTCAGATGTCAAACCTTCACTGGCAGGATTAATTACACCAGTTGACATATTGGAAGATGAATTCCTTGTCCTAAAAAGTCCAAGGGTGTGAAATACCAAGGGTTAGGGTGAAGAGATCTAAACAAAAGCTCTGAGATATCTAATGGTTCACTCATAGAAACTATTGGTTGTTCCTCTTCATCTGAAACAAGTTCTTCAATGCTAATGAGACCAGGAGGGAGTCTAACATTAACAATAAGTTTCACACGCGGTGAATGTGGAGGATCTAGAATATCCATTGTAGCAGGTGTATAAGTCTCATATTCAGAAATATTAAACTGAGGTTCTGTTGTGCTTGTCAACAACCCAGCCATTTATTAGTATTAGTTATAACATTAATAAATGGGGACCCTTCAAAAAAATAAAATTTTAGCATTTAATCATGCCTTTCTTATTTTTAGAATAAAATAAAAAAGTCAAATTAGAACTTGCCAAAACATGGAAATTTACCTTTTCACACTTTAAGCGCATAAAACTTCACAAACTATGAGTTTCTTATAAAAAAGCGCTACATGATAAAAAGCCTTAGAATAACTTTATAACGGAAAGTGATGAACATAAAGAAAAACCTTGAAAAACCTACTTTAGAAAAGATTATTCTCGCATCGCAAAAGGTTATGGCAGACATCCCTTATAAAAGTTACCACTTGAAAATGGGATCCGCGAGAGTGCGAGATCATGAATCATATAACCTTATCGCATCGCAAATTTCAATATCACGGTGTTACTTGATGAAACATAAGCAGATATTGTGAAATGCGATAGCATCTCATAAATCGCATATCATAGAAAACTCATGTGGCGGTGGTTTTTAACAAAAACATATTTGAGATATAGCGATCTGCGATATTGCGCAGCAAATTGCAAAATTGCTTTTATCGCAATTCGAAGGGCTCATGGTTCTAGGAGAATACTTTTCGACATTCAATACAAAGTTATGAACATTAAAGTTTAGCATAATGGTTCATTAGTGGTCATTTATTAAAAGAACAATTAGAATCAGCGTAAAGGACCATTTGACGCAAGTTGATATCTTTTGATGTGATTTAGAATTAAAGACCTTCCGTCACCTTATTTTCGTCCTTCTATTTATTATTTTTGTATTCACTATAATCTTTATCATATTTTTTCTCTTTGCTTGCAATTTTCAGGAAGAATGCACATAGCATAATACACAAAGAAATGGTGAAGAAAGGAAAGGCTCCCATGTCTGAGAAGTCAAAAATGACCCCATTATTCAAAGACACTACCTGTAGTTGGGATGCAGGAACATCTACATGGGAAGCTATGTATCAATTGTTGGAAGAGGATCAACCGAGAATTATGGAAGTAACAGTTACAGTGAATGGACGCAGCTCTTCTTATCCATCCCTAACTGAACTTGCATGCTCGTTTCTACACCGCGTTGTTGCAAGGCCGAAGATACTCCCCTACACTGACATGGTGAAATGGATTATAGATGTTGTAGACATATTTGACAAAGAGTTCAAGATGGAAAGCTAGGAGGTCATGGGGTCATTTACTCCAGACACTCTGAGGCTTATGTATCACTTACCAGAACCCCAAGCCATCTACAACAAGCAATTTGTCGAGAAGTTTTCCAAGGAAAACGAAGACTTGGCAGAATGCACAAAGAATTGATCTGCCAATGAGGAAAGACTAAACAAAGATAAAAACGGTATGTACGCCACTGTTTCTCTTTGTTCCCCTTACTGTTTTGCCGCCGCAATGTTATGTATACTGTTTGGTAAACCAGACATCAACAAATTTTCATCAGAGTGGTTACCCCTAGTGGATGCAGCTGTAAATGCCACAATAATGAATTGGGCCCAAATCCTATCAGATAATTTAGCCACTGCAATTTTAGAATACAAAAGAAAGAGAAGCATTTCTTCGAGGGTTTTCCCTCCATTTTTTATGAGTGCCTATGTTATGGACACTATCTATTTTGTTTCTAAATTTCCGGTTATGGGATGGAAGTGGATGGTTTAGAATCCACTTCCTATTCAAATTTATCACAAAGCCATGTGGGAATCAAATTTTGTGCCCCATTTCTTCAAAATTTGTCATGGAGTTATACTCCTGATCCATAGAAAGATCTACAGCAGAGATGCCCCAAGGTTTTTCCAAGAAGCTGAGGTGGATATCCTCCCCATGGCAAGATGGTTTGGAGAAGAATTGTTCATGTATATCAGAGTCTTTAGCAACATTGTTGCACCCCATGTGCTACCATTTTACATCCCAGATAAATTGATGGCTAGGGAGATAGCCTATCAGACCTGCGGCATGGGGAGAATGAGCAAAGTACTGAAAGATTCCAAGAAGGCCATTTGGCCCCAATTTCCTGTAATATACGGAGCATTTGCATTGCATGACTTAGGTCATGCTTTCAAAGAAGTTAATAATGTATTATCTTTACAACTACCTAATTTCCTGGGAATGCAATATGATCCCTTTGGTGTTATAAGTGATTTTACTACAATCGTTAAAATAAAATTATTTTCCCATGAAGAAGATCCCTTTGATGATGTTTTTCTGCAGAGAAACACCTTCAAAGAGGCTTAGCATATAGCACGAATTCTTTTTGACCAAGAAAGTCTCCAAAATTTTGACAATTACAGAAAACTGAGGTTATCTAAGGTCCCATTGGACCAATTACTCATCAAACCAACAAGGGAGCCTACTCCCAATGTTAGCATAAGTGAGGATTCAAACGAGAAGTCCAAAACAAGTTCTGAAAAAGAATCAGGTGAAAAGTCTGGCGATCATTCCAAAAATGAACACAGTAAAAGCGAGGAGTCAATAAAAGACATAGCTCAGTCTATAGCAAAGTCTGATCAGCAGACTTTTTCTACCAAGAAAGCTGAAGTTCCCACTCCTCTTACAAAGCAAACAAAGCCACTCGTAATTGATCTAAAAGGAGAATGGGAAAATTTTAATAAGATACTTAACACAGAAGAATAGAGCGCAAAGCCACCAAAAAATCTAAAAGAGACAACCACATAAATGGTAATAGAAAGGGTTGTCAATACTCAAGAAGAGGAGCACATTCCTATTGCTCCCTCATCTGATATTGTACTAAGAATAGAGGAAATTCCTCCTCCAGACGTATTCTATAGCCCTCAACATATGGTTGTTGTTAGAAGGCAAAGAAAGAAAAGAAAGCTGGATTTTGTGCTCGCTTCCGAGGATGAACCTCTGGATGTTCTTTGGAAAGACCCATCTACAGACCCATTAGCAAATCTAACTAGGCTCTTGTTGGGCAATTTATTGGGCTTAAATTGCTGCATTAAATTATCAACCAGGGAAACTCGTGAGCTTGTGATGATGCCAGCAAAATATATGCAGGAGTAGGCAACTAACCTATGTCTAACTAAATGATTTATGATTCAATACAATATGCAAGGGAAGAGGCTCCTAACTAAGGAGGTCCTGGTTGTCCTTCCCTACAGTATCATAGAGAAATCATTGATTACATGAAATTAAAAACTTAAAATGAAGACAAAAGAATGAACTTAATTATTGTTTAGATTCAAGTAGAGAGAGAGACTAACTTAGTCTCTTGATTGTCCTCTCATGTACTAAT
Source organism: Pinus tabuliformis (assembly GCA_031772625.1). Classification (NCBI taxonomy): domain Eukaryota; kingdom Viridiplantae; phylum Streptophyta; class Pinopsida; order Pinales; family Pinaceae; genus Pinus; species Pinus tabuliformis. The sequence continues at coordinate 1,167,833,492 of CM062811.1, forward strand.
CCAAACTAAACTAAGATTCATTCATAAGCATGAGAAATGAAATGACTTGAAACATAAAAGCACAAAAGAATGAATTTCAGTTACCATATAAATCAATGGAGAGAGAGCCTAACTTAGACTCGTGGTTATCTCCTCATATGATACTTGAAACATAAAAACAAAAGAATGAATTTTAATTATCATGCAAATCAAATGGAGAGAGAGCCTAACTTAGACCCTTGGTTGTTCTCTCATATGCTGATAAGATTCTAATTTAAAACTCATTCATCAATCTCAAACAAATCCTCAAACATCTAAGCAATTAAATGAAATAAGATCTAATATGAAATAACATGTTTCTCTCATCCTTTTAGAGTGAGCTCAATTCTCTTAAGAACAAGACAAATTATTCCATATACTACATTAAGGAAACTTATATCTAAAAACTACATAATGGAAATAAAACTACATAATGGAAATGTATGTAAAATGGAGCTTTATTCTATTCCATCATAAGCTGGATACATGCTCTAAGAGTCCTCTCTTTGGAATGGAGGAGGTACTCCTATTTATACAATGAGATGAGATAACAAACTCATAATGATGATCCACTAATCTCTCTTTAGTTCCATAGATTTCTCAACCATCTAGACACATAACCCTATCCTCCATGATTTCCTCCATGAGGTCCATGATTTTCTCCATGATCTTTTCCATGAGGCTTATCTTATCAAATTCGAATTTGATCATTCAAGGCCACATAAAGATGCCCTGGAAGCTTCCTTTGTGCCTACACATGTCAACAAACTCATTCTAATTGTTAGGTATAAGTATAAGCATCTTATTTTCTAAAGTTTAGCCATAAATTCACTTTAAAATGTTAAGAATTAATAAACTTTGGAAAAGCATTGTTAGAACCCAATAATGAGGTAAATGTAATGATATGGAGGTGGAATGGAGGTGACATGAAGGTAAAATGTGAAAATATTGGTGAATAATGGAGTGAAAATAGGGACTATTTTGAGGCCCAACAGCTCTCACAGGTCGCAGGTGCATACGCTTCAGCAACTATTGATAAGGCAACAAAGGTTCAATTGCTACTTAAAGAAAAAGAAGATAGGATTTTGTTTTTGGAACAACAGTTACAGCAAGTCATCATCAATCAACAAGTGGAAACACAGTTGGCAAAACTTCAACAAGACTTCCAACAAATGAAATTGGCATATCAAAGCAATTTTGCTAGTAAATAAGAATAGTTTCAAGGTATAAAAGAACTGCATAAAGATGATCCCAAAATTGGGGAGTTTGTCACAGAGGCACTTGGTCTCAATTCCCAGCTCTTGCAACAGAAAGAACTACTATGCCAGAAGATTTCGCAATGGAATTTCCATTGCGAAATAAGCCATAATATAACAAATCAAGTCGTAGAATTATGACTTGAATATGATTCAATTTTTTAGAAAGTCTCAGAATTCTTGAACTGGCAGAGATCCGAAGAAGGGAAAAGAGCAGACATTCCTAGAATTGATGAATCGCACAAAGAAATTTTATTCGCTAAATGGGATTCTTGGCTGAAGGAAGCAGAACAGGAAATGGAAGATGCAATGGCAACAATGAACAGTGTCATTGAATGCATAAATGAAAATCTACACAAGGCAAATTTGGTGGCAGAAACTACCCCTGGCTTTCTTCCAAAAGCGCAGCAGCTACAAGCAGTGTGGAAACAAGCAGCAAAGGAAAGGGCAGAGGCGATTAAACAGGTAAAAAGATTGAACTGGGAAGCATACTGGTAGTACCTGGTGAAACCACATAGCTAATGGATGACCCTGAAGTGCCTGATGACTTCTGCCGAGAAGATAGTGCCAGCTCTCACCAATACTGTATTTGTAGGACAGTTAAAAGCTAAAGTCGGCCAACCAACACTCTTAAAACCAATGTTGGATATTTGCGATCTAAAGAATTAGATGCAAGATTAGTCATAGATATAGTTTATTTTTGTTTTAGTTTATTTTTTCTTAAAATGAGGCAGGTCGTTTAAACCTCCTCATCTATTTTTGTAATATTTATTTTTAGATTTCATAGAGTAGTATTTAAACCCCTCTCATGCATTTAGAGAGGGGTCCATAGTTTTATCAAAAACATTCTTCAGAACGTGCATCTTGCCCCCCACTAAGGAGGTTTTGATAAAATTAATGGAACGATATTTATTCTCTACATGAGTTTAATATCTGCTACTGAAATTGCACTTTTGTACTCTTATTGAATGTTAAGTGATTTGAAGATAGATATATATTGTTGCAGCTCATGAGTAGGACGTATTACAAATGGTATTTTGTCTCCTAATACATTTTACTTATGTGTCAAGCAATAAATCATTTTCAGTTATTTATATATGAAAGTTTGAATGTTTAGTTATCATTATTTTACTTCTGTATGGTGATGACTTACTCTTTATGCTGAATATGTGAATGGCTCTTGTGCGATATATTTCATATTTCTCGTATTGTTTCGGCTAACTTTCTATACAAAACAATCATTTTTAAATGGATTCTATTCTCATTGTGATTGAATGATCTTCATTATCAATTGCTTTTTAAAAATTATTTTAGATCGCATAAATAAACGTTACTCCCGAGATAGTTTTAAAATTAGATGTTTTCTTTGATTATGATAGATTGCATATGATAGTTAGAAGACAGATTAGATTTAGAACAAGTATTCATCCTATAAAAACCAAAAAAGAAACACATCATTCCGTTAGCACACACATCATAAATAGATTGGGAAACTGGTCCCATCATCCCCAGTCGGAGCCACTATTCCAAATGGAAAAGGAGCTGCATTAAGGTCCGGACCGGGTGGTTATCCCCCTTGTTGGAGTCTTGATTTTTCGAGCCTTCAATAGGTTTATCAATATCTGATTTAGAAATGGGATTTGTATTTGAAAAGTCTCCAGTATCTGATTTACTTTGAATGAGTTCAGTAATTTGTAAATCAGTTCCTTTTGAGTGTGATGTTAATTCCTGAGTTTGATCAAATTCAGTTTCTGTCACTTCAAGGCCTAAAATAGTAGATGTTTTTGGTTGATTAACTTCAATTCCTTTTACATCTGAGTCTATAATAGTAGAAGTTTTAGTTTCTGTTGCAGTTTCAGATCCCAGTGATTTAGATTTTTCATCTTTTGTCTTTTTTAACTGACTCAGTGTATACTCAAGGGGGTCCTCGAGTATCCTACGTGATTGTCTTGGTAATTCTGCCACAATGAAAAATTTTCAATTAATAAATTACACCTACAATCTCTAAAAAATAAAAAGAATAATACTGAAAGTAACACACGCTAAAAATAGGAGTTCAAACCATACAAACTAACTCTTCACAGAGATCAATAATTACTAGTTGATGATGAAATGTAATGTCCCAGTGACCAAGGTGAAAATCTTTATAGAAATGATCGTCTGGAACTAGTTACCCTGACAACCTACCTAATGAAACAGTCTGGTGCTAGTAACTCTGCTATAAACCATCTCGAGCAAAGATTACCCTCCAAAAAGTCCAAGTGATTCTAGTCAACATCTGTTCCAGGTACAACAGGACCTTCCCTCTGTCATCACCTTAGGTAGATCCCTAGGATTATAGTCACTAAGTTCACCAAATACAACAATTTTACTTGGGGGGACAGTCGTAGATCTGACGTACATGCAAGGGTAGAGTAACAAGCTTAATCCCCTTAAAGGCTCCTCCACATGATCAATTGCAGGTTTACTTTCAAGTAACCCCAAGCACCTTTTGATATCATTGTAATATGTGCAAATCACTATATCTAGGACGATGAAGTGTGTTAGGTCCCTATAATACTAGTGTATTCCCTTATTATTGTTGTCACTGTACCCCTTATTGTTATTGTTGTGCCCATGTTTTCCCCATATTATGATTATTGTGCCCCATAGAAGCCCACTATTTTTATTGTTTTTCCCTTACATTATTATTGTTATGTCGGATCTAATTATGTTGTGACCCCTTAGACTCCTATATATAGCAAGGAGGCCTTGTCATTTGTATCATCCAAGAATTTTTCATTTGTGTAATGTAAAGGAAGTTTCCCCCTCGAAGAGGCTACATTTTAAGTCGTTTATCTATCTCTTTCTTCTATTTTGTAATTTGGTTACATAACAACTGGTATCAGAGCTTTGGATTCTAGGGTTTCGCTGCTTCAAATAGGCCATCGTGGAATTTTCTCTATAAAAACATTTCTACGAAGCTTCAGAAGCTAAAATTAAAACCTATTTGAGACGAAATCGTGATGAACTATGTGACCAAAGTTCATATCTTGTCTCAATATATTTTAGGAGATATGAAATGAGGAAGTTAGGGTTTTTGCAGGCTCCCGAATTACATCCCAAATAGGTGACCTGGGGAAAAGCGTCATAAATCTTTCTCTGAGAATCGGATTGAAATTTTGTAACAAGTTTAAGAAATAGGAAGGACTTTAGTTTTCTATGTATCATTTTCACATCTGAAGGTCAAAACATTTACACGTGGTAGGTCATACAAGTTCACTCTACTGAATGAGTCTATAATCAAGTCATCATAGGAGATTCAGGATAAATCTTTATTGAAGAATCCAAGATTGATCAGACTGGTGGGGTTAGAAAGAGGATCAGAGGGATGCACATGACAAAATTTCAGAACTTGAAGATCTGAAATTACAGAGTTATAGTCGTTTAAATATCAAGCTCCTAAAAGAAAGAAAAATAATGACTCGAATCAAGAAAATAGAAACACCTAGTAAGAAAAATTGGATGGATGATTTGAATAATGTTATCGAAGCTAAGATAAATAGTTTTATATGTGCCATGGAAGCTAATATTGATGGTATGGAAGCATATTTGAAGAAAGGCATGGAAGATTTGAAGAAAGACATGGAAGTTTTGAAGGAAGGTGGGACAAAGCTACTACAAGAAAGGCCTCCTAATGATGAAAAGGTAGTAGAGGAAACTCATGATGAGAAAAAAAATAAATGTTAATCATGATTTCATAGAATCTAACATTGGCTTAAAGACCCACCATATTCCAAATATCAATATGAGGAAGTTTGATGGCAAGGATCTCATAACATGGATACTGCAGACAGAGAAATATTTTGATATACATGATGTGCAATGGTTACAAAAGGTACGTATTGCATCTTAATATTTAGAACCGAATCAATTTTTATGATATAAAGGGCTTTTCTCTCATAAACTAGTTGTCACTTGGCCAATTTTCACGGAGGAAATGATAGCACATTATGAGGATACAAAGAGAAACACCTTCTTTATCAAATTGATAAATCTAAAACAAAAGGGTTCAATGGCAGAGCACATTGAGGACTTCCAAAAATTGAATATAAGGGTAAGAGATATTTTAGAGGAGAATAGTATTGATGTGTTCATAGGGACTTTAAAGGACAACATCCAACATGAGGTTCACTTTTGGGAACTTGATTCATTGGAGAAGACATTCAGGTTGGCAAGAAAAATTGAAAGAAAAATTATGGCAACAAGAAATCCTACCACTCACAGTTATAAAGATGGAAGTGTTGTTGCTCCTAGCCTTCCACAACCTACAAGGTTGACACCACAACAATTGGAAGAAAAAGGATAAAATGGCATTTTTTATAGTTGTGATATAAAATACACTAAAGGTCTTAAGTGTGTTGAGAAGAAAATATTTTACATTGATTGTGAAGAGGAAGAAGAAAAGGATCAATAAACATCAAAAGAAGAGTATATACACTAGGAACCAACCCCTTAGAAAGAAGAAATGAGTCCGACCATATCTTGTAATGCATTGGTAGGAATTACCACTCAAACTCTCAAGATATAAGGACATATCAAGAAGGAAAAGGATAACCTCACTTTCACGCAGAATCAAATGAAACAACAAGAAGATCAACATCGTAGTGAAAGAAGTTTTGATATAGGAAACTGGGTATTTTTAGGAATACAACCATACAAACAAATATCCCTCAAGAAAGCTAAGAAGGATAATAAATTATCACCAAAGTACTATGGTCCTTAAAAGGTGTTGCAAAATATTGGTACTATGCCATACAAATTGGACCTTCCTACATCTTCTCGAGTGCCCCCAGTGTTCCATGTTTCATTCTTAAATAAGGTTATAGGTGACAAGCTCCCAGTTCAAACAATATTGTTGGAACTTGACGAGGAATGAAAAATTATATTGGAACCTGAAGCAATCACGGAAACAAGAACCCGACAGCTACGAAATCTATCAATTTCAGAGTATATCATCAAGTGGAAGAACTTACCCGCTGAAGATTCCACATGGGAGGACGAGAATTTTATACAAAAGCATCCAGAACTACTCAAGCATTGAGGACAACACCTTTTGGAGGAGAGGGGCATGTTAGGTCACTATCCTACTAGTGTAACCCCTTATTATTATTAGTGCAACCCCATTATTATATTTTTGTGCCCATGTATTCCCCATATTGTTATTATTGTTCCCCATAGAAGCCGACTATTGTTATTGTTGTTCCCTTACATTATTATTGTTATGTCGACTCTGATTATATTATGACCCCTTAGAATCCTATATATAGAAAGGAGGTCTTTGATGAGCCCCATAAATGGGTAATTATATGGGCTCATTTGGCCTCCTAAATCAGCTTAATCCACCATTCTCATTAGTTTATTGCATGTTTTTTATTATATTTATGCTAATAGAGTCAATTAGGTTAGTCATTATGCCATGAAGACTAATGTGTGCTTTATGCAGATTTTTGGTTAATTTTGAGACAAAGTCAAAGGTTTAATGAGCATTTGACAACCAATATTCGAGGAAAACAAGGGAGAATATTTGTAGGAGGGTGTCCCCCTCATTTATGACCACCTACCTCAAATCCTCCTTCAGAAAGCTCGAAGCACAAGCAACCACATCCATGCATCAAAGGGGCAGCCGAGCAAGTGAAGAAGAACTATTGTTTATCTCTAGTCTTGGGAGCCAAGCCTCCTTGATTTTAGGAGAGTTGTTGGAGGCTCCAGTTGTATAAATAGGAGGGCTTAGGTTCTCAGTAGTTTAGTTGGATGTTATTCAAAATTTTTCACTTTTGCTGCAGCTTTTGCTCAGCTCATTTCAAGCTTACTTTTGTGAATAGTTTTATGTAATGTGACTATTATTTTGATAATGGAGATGAAATGTTTTCTGAGCCAACACTGAGTTCTTTTAGGGGGCTAAAGCTCTTGGGTTAGGGCCCAACCCAAGCTACCCAGCACCTCTTGTTTTGTATTTATATGTTTTGCTTCAGTTCATGAATTAGTTGTTGTTAGATAGATTTCTTCCTTAGTAGAATAGGTTGCTTTTGGTGGTTTACATATCTGTTTCCATTTCAGTTGCTGAAGTAGGTTAAATAGTGGTAAGAGAAAGATACAAAAAGGCCATCAATAGATCTTGACCTCCTTTCCTCCTTTGGGGACCATGAATTGAGGTCAAGATCTACTTGCTGCCATAAAAACACAGTTTTGCTTTCCCCATGCAATTTCTAGTGTTACAATTTGATTTAGAGGTTAATGTTTTGCTTCAGATCCATTTTGCCATACTTATTTCTGTTTCTACAATAAATCTCTTTCCACGATTTCCTTTCCATATAGCATTGTTCAGCATTTTATTTTTCTAGATTAAAGTTTAGGTTAACTTGAGATATAGTTCTGTTTTTTGGTGCAACTAGTTCCTTTCTTGCTCAGATTCAGTGTTTTCATTTGTAGCTCTCTTATAGTACATCTCCACTCATTATGAGTCAATAAATCAGCCATCACCATCTCTTATGCTACATGTTTCACAAGTCATTCACAGCCCTTCACAAATCTGCCCTAATTCCTGCACTTTTCTCATAAGCTTTCCTCTGGTCTCTTGAAAAAATCCAACCATCATTTCCTTTCCTAATCATCTTTGATGAACTTCAGACACCCTGACACCTCCCTCTAGGCTTCAGCTACCCTTTTCCACCATTTTTCCACCTTTAAACCCTCTAAAACAACTCTCAGCATCCTCCTGTAGATCCTCCTATAGATCCCCTGCAACCTCCTGTAGAATTTCCTGTACGTGCCTTTATAAAGTCCGATTGCATGAAAGGCCTCCAAAAGTTTACCAGAGGTCTCTTAGGACCCCTCCACACCTTCATACACCTCTGAAAATCCCAAAGTTTCCCTCCATCGCCACCTAACCACTACCACATCCATAAACAAATAAATTGCATGCATAATAATTTCACATAAAATACATAAAAATCCAAAAAAGATGTTTTTTTCTTATTTCCTTCTAGAAACAGCTTGAATAGGTGTAGTTTACTTCCTCAGTAGGTAATGGCACTCCTTTCCTAGATTTTCATCTCTCTTCTTGCAAAAGTATGGTTAGTCAGTAAATTAGGGTTTGCTAGGTTTACCTCACATTTCAGTCTTCTTTATCTTTCTACAATTAGAATAGCCTCTGTAGAGTAAGCTTTCCTTTCTTTCATCACATTTAAAGCTTCTTCTAGAATTCATAGAAGTTGGCTTGAGCTCCTAGTGATCTTGCGCCAGCTAACCAAGTGACAGTCTACCGTAAGAGCTAGTACTTGTGCATACAACACCATCTCTTCCAAGTTTGTTACGAACTATCGGGTTGATAAAAGTAAAGTAGAAAGCCCCAGGAGTTGTAGCATTATTGTTGCAATACTGGTGCTCACCAATTTTTGGCGTCGTTGCCAGGGAAGCGTCAAAGTATTGTGTGATTACTGCTTTTCTTCTATTTTCTACTGCAACATTCTGCTAAGTAGTTCATTTCAGCAAAGGTAGAGTAGTTGTTTCTTTCAATTTTTGCGTTTCCTTACTTCCATTTCAACAAAGTATATTAGTCATTTCAATTCTGAAATTTTCATTCCAGATTAGTCATTTCCTTGCTTTCATTTCAATTCTGCAATTTCCTTTTAGCAAGTTCATTTCAGTAGTTACAATTTGTTGTTCAATCAATTTCAGTTTTGCAGGTACAAGCAGAAAAAAACAAAAATCACCCAAAAAGAGATTTCCTTTCATGCCTCGTAGGAACAGAGATAATTCAAGAAAATTCTTACCCAATGCCCCCACCACATCACAAAGCCACCCTTATCTCTTCTTCGGTGGCAATGATCCAGAAGAACCTTTAGGAGAACAACCTGATATATTTGAAGAACCTGTAGGAGAAGAAGAGGAAGAAAACATCCCTCCTGAGACAATGGATGAAAACAGAAATGCTAGGGGGAATGGAGAAAGAGTAGAGGGTACCTTTCCCATCCAAGAGACTAATGGGGACACTAAAATGAAGAACATAAGCCCTTCAGCCCTACCCCACTTCCATGGATTGACTACAGAAGATCCCGACACCTTCCTGTTTTAGTTTGTTGTTATCTGTCAAACCTATGACTATGCAGAAGATGAGCAGAAGTTGAAACTATTTCCTTCTACCCTCAAGGATGCAGCATTGCACTGGTTCATGGGGTTACCTGGCAACAACATCACAACTTGGGCTCAGATGCAGCAAGTCTTTAATAACAAATATCGGGACTACTGTAGGTCAAAAGATACCAAGGAAGAAATCTTCCAAATGACCATGGGAAGTGATGAATCCTTGGAAGATTATGAAGAGAGGTTCTAGCTCAATTATAAAAGGGCCAAGTGCACACTGGACCTCGAATCTCTGAAGTTGGTCCTACTCAGGGGAATTCCAGAAGACCTTCTAGACACCCTCCATTTACTGGCTAGGGGAGACATCTACCAACTACCTTATGAAGACATCAAGACTATTTTTAGAAACCATTCTAGGGCAGCCAGAAAGAGAGGTAGGGGGAGTCAACTCACAGTCAGTACCTCCTCGTCTAGTTCATCCCTTAAAGGTGAACTTGGAAACATGTTGGAAGACTTCAAGAGTGAGACGTTGTAGACTCTTGCCATGCAAATGGATACCTTGCATATCAAAAGGAAACACGAGGAAGCAGAGTGGGCTTTGGCCATTTTTTGTCCTAGGTGCACCAGAAGGCATCCTAGGAACGAATGTCCATTGAACTCTATAGAAGTTTGTTCAGTCTGTGAAGAAGATCATTCTACAGATAAGTGCCCTTCCTTGCCTGAACTTAAAGCTTATACCAAGGGGCCGAAGGAGTCATTGAACCACTCTATTTCATGAACCAAAGGAGACCGCATGGACCTAAACCATAACAGCAAGGAATGCGAGGGACATCCTAGGCATATTGTAACCCCAATCAAGCCACTTCCATACCTTCTTGGGGTCCCCCTGCTCATCCTTCCTAGTCGACACATCCTCCTTGGTCATATCCATCTCAATATCATGCCCAACCAGCCACTCATCCATTCCACTCCTGTACTCAGCCACAACCTCAGTGAAATGCATCTCATTAAGGGTGGAGGCCCCAATACAACTCCTCCCACTCTTTTGCCTCCACCACCTGCTCAACCGCAACCATTGCCTCTTGCTCCACCAAGGAAACTCCAAATGCTTGCTCAACCAAACCCAAACCTGAACAACAGACAAGCTTAGCAAGTATACAGTGGGGAACCATCATTCCCAACATATGCTGTGGAGATTCAAGAGATTAACCTACGATCTGAGAAGGTCCTCCCAGATAGCCATCCTCCCCCTCAAGAGGTTGAGGAAGATAAAGAGGAAAGTGAACCAAAATCAAATCCACCCTTTCCTGAGAGATTATTCAGAATAACACAACCTACCCTGGAAGAAACTGAACTTCTGGGAGAGTTGAAACAGCTATGTGTAAAGATACCACTTCTCCAAGCCATAAAGGATGTGCCTATATACAATAAGATGATCAAAGAGAAGTGCTTCAGGCATCTAGGCAGGCGTAAGAGAGATGCCCCAACCATCAATGTCATAGGACAACCATCCTACTTGATGTTGGGGTAGGTAATCTGTCCAAAATATCTAGACCCTGGAAGCGCAGTAGTTGATGTCCACATAAATGGCACCATCGTACCCCATACCATGATCGATCTAGGGGATGCCATTAATGTGATGACCAAGGACACCATGCTCAAGCTCAAACTCCAGGGCTCCTTGAGAAAGACCACGACTGTACTACAACTAGCAGACCGCTCCACCATGACCCCTGAGGGGATTGTGGAGGATATGATGGTCTCCATTGATTCTTGGGAGCACCCTACTGATTTCCTAGTTCTCCAACCGAAAGCAAAGCTCACTAGGTATCCTCTCATCCTAGGAAGACCCTGGCTGGCTACTGCAAATGCCTACATCAGCTGTCGAAGTAGGAACATGACAATAAAGAAAGGGCATATGTCCAAGTAGCTAATCCTATACCCTCCTGCCCAACCCTTGCTAGAACATGATCTACCTCTCTGGTTGGAGGAGGAGGATGAGGATGAAGTATATTCTACACCACTATGTGCAGTAGAAACTGTTATGAGGGGGAAACCGCAAAATGAAGATGATATCATTGAAAATCTAATTCAGAATCCACCCCCAAGTATTTTTCCATTGGAAGATCTAGTGAAAGACACCCAAGACAATCCCTTAACCAATATTTGTGTGGCCAACCCAACCTCTCTCCATGTTCAGAATATAGAGTTCGGCCCTTAAAGAACCTTGAAAATCAACTCATCCCTATCCACCTCCCAGGAGAAGGAACTGTGTAGCCTATTGAGAAAACATTTAGATGTCTTTGCTTGGAGCTATAAGGAGATGAAGGGAGTGCACGCTTCAGTCTATACTCATCACATTCACATTAAAGAAGATTGCAAACCAATCAGGCAGCCTCAAAGGAGGATGAATCCAACCCTTAAGGACATTGTCAAGGAAGAATTGCAAAAGTTACTGGATGCAGGATTCATCTACCCCATCTTCAAAAGTGAATGGGTCTCTCCTTTGGTGCTAGTGCCAAAGAAAAATGGTAAGTGGAGGATCTGTGTCGATTATCGGGAACTGAACAAGGCCACCAAAAAGGACCATTTTCCTTTTCCTTTCATAGATCAAGTGTTAGATGGTCTAGCAGGGAAAAAGTTTTTCTCCTTCCTAGATGGGTTCAATGGGTACAATCAGATCCAAATCAGCCCAGAAGACCAAGATAAGACCACTTTCACTTGTCCTTGGGGTACCTTTGCCTATCGGGTCCTTCCTTTTGGTTTGTGCAATGCTCCCGCCACTTTCTAGAGAGTAATATTGAGTATATTCTCTGAACTGGTTCATGATGCAGTGGAAATCTATATGGATGATTTTACTCCTTATGGTTCTAACTTCCAGGAAGCTTTGTCTAACCTAGGAAAAGTTTTGGACAAGTGTATTGAAATGAACCTGTCCCTCAATTTGGAAAAATGTGAATTCTTGATGACTGAAGGGACCATGCTAGGTCATGCAATATCTCAGTAAGGATTGCAGGTGGACCCCAACAAAATTGCCATCATCCAAAGGGTCCCATCTCCTCAAAAGGCGAGAGATGTCTGAAGTTTCCTAGGCTTAATGGGGTATTAGAGAAGATTCATTAAATATTTCAGTAAGTCAGCCTCTCCATTGTTTGGTCTTTTGGGAAAAGATGTGAAGTTCATGTGGACTGAAAACTGTCAAGAAGCCCTAAATACCTTGAAAATTAAACTTGTGACTGCCCCAATTTTGAGAGGCCTAAACTGGGCCCTACCTTTCCACATTCACACAGATGCCTCGAACAAAGCAATAGGAGTAGCCTTGGGGCAAATTGATGAAAAGTTACCTTACACCATATACTTTATAAGTAAAAATTTGTCCAAGGAAGAGTTAAACTACACGGTCACCGAGAAGGAACTCCTAGCTGTAGTGCATTCCTTAAATAAGTTTAGACATTACATCACAGGCTATCAAACCTTTGTACACACTGATCATGCTACAATTAGGTATTTAATGAATAAACTAGATGTAAATGCTCGCATTATTAGATGGTTGCTTTTATTGGAGCGGCTTGATTTAACCATTGTTGATAAGCCTGGTAAGGAAAATGTTGTTGCTGACTTTTTGTCTAGAGTAAATTTGCTTGCAGGTGAGGAAGGAATGGTGGATGTTCAAATTCTAGATGAACACCTATTTGTTATCTCATTACTCTCCGCATGGTGTGTTGATATAGCAAATTACTTGGTTTCAGCACAGTTCCCACCACACCTGTCCTCAAAAGAGAAGAGAAAGATCATGAGAAAAAGTGCCCCTTTCACCTGGATTGGGGGAAATCTCTTCAAACTTGGCCCAGATCAAATTTTGAGAAGATGTGTCAGGGAGGAGGAAGTTTTTGACATTCTCCTGACCTGTCATGATGGGCCTTGTGGAGGCCATTTTGCAGCAAAGAGGACTACCTTCAAAATTCTGCAAGCAAGTTACTATTGGCCCACTCTTCATCAAGATGTGAAGAGATATATCAGCCAATGTGATCGGTGCCAAAGGATGGGAAAACCTATTCCAAAGGATGAGATGCCCATGCAACCTCAAGTGACTTTTGAGCCATTTGGGAAGTGGGGCATGGACTTTGTGAGTCATATCAACCCTCCTTCAAAACAAAAAAAAGTACATCATTATGTGCACCGATTATCTGACAAAATGGGTAGAGACAAAGGCAATCAAGGCAGCAATAGAAGAAAAAGTAGCTGAGTTTTTAAGAGAGAACATCTTCTATAAGTTCAGGTATCCAAGAGAATTTGTTACAGATCAAGGCAGTCAGTTCACTTCCAATCTGATTGAAGACCTGCTCACACATCATAAGATCAAGCACAGGACTTCCACCCCTTACCATCCGCAAGCCAATGGACAGGTGGAAGTCACTAATAGAGCTTTGGAAGGAATTCTAACCAAGGTAGTGAACAACAATAGAAAATATTGGGTATATAGATTGGTTGACGCTGTTATCACTAGGAACTATAGTTCATGTATATAAGAGTGTCCATAAGTTTTTATAAAGTATTGAGGTCTTGTAAATAGGTTTGTTAGTTGATGTCAATTTCAAATTTGAAATTCAAGAGTTGTGGATGAGAATTCGTGTAAAGGCAAGGTTATTAGTCCCTCTCCATCATTGTTAGTTATGTCATGTCATGTCATTGGTACTTTGCGCAGTTTCGCAGCGCGGGTATGATGTCTTTGGTACTTGCGCAGTTTCGCAGCGCGGGTGTGATTGGTCAGTTTTGCTGCGAAATAATGTTTGTGTGTTTTCGTAGCGCCCCGTTTGTCAGCGATTTCGTAGCGCATTCCCTTAAATTTGAACTGCCCGCGCTACGAAATGGGGGTTTCAGGCTTTTTTGCAGCATTGTTCTCTGAATGTCTAATCCGAGAAGTAGTGAGTCACGATTCCGGTCATGATTGTCTTTTCATACCATTTCTTTGTCATGATGAGCCATTACTTTGCCATAAGGTCCGATATCATATAGTTATGTGTCAGTTTAGAGGACGTTATAGGAGCTGGTCATTCCATAATGAGTTCTTCATATCATATGAATGTTTTTTCTCTATGAAAAGCCTGAGCTTTGTTTTAAACGGACTACTGCAAGCGAGCCTGCTCTCTACAGCTAAAGATTGTCTTCGTGCTGCAAACCACCGTCATTCCCTTGTGTAAAATTACTCAAAGAAGCATGGAAAGAAGGGAACATCGTTCGGGTAAATGTGTGAGAACAGAGCCGGAGGGGTTAGATGTAACCCTCAGGGATGAGGAGGTAGCAAAGGCGTTTAGAAGTGCTGGTTGCTGGCAATTTTGTGAAAAATTAAAGGGTGGACATGCAGAAGTGACCAAGGCATTTGCATTGAACTTCACTGGACTGAATTCGAAGGTGGCCATGTTGGAGTTTCCGGTGTCCCCTGAAGTCATTTCTTCTGTCACAGAAATCCTGAGGGGTGGCCAAGAGTGGTTCAAGAATTTCAAGTTTGACATGGGTCCGTGCAAGGAGTTCTTGAAGGCACCATATGTAGACGAAGATCTTACTAAAGCTGTCCCAAGGAGCTATCTAAAGGAGAATTATGCTATGCTATTGACATGTATCCAGAAGTACCTGACATGTGAGGGTCGGTACAACAAAGTCTACTCATACCATTTTAAGTTGTTGCTACACTTCACTGGTAAGAGCTCAATAGACATACCTTTTTACTTATTCAGAAGTATTAGCAAGATGTGTGATAAGATTCAGTTAAAGAAGGAAGCTTATGAAACATCTCTTTTTCATCATGGTCTGGTTAAATTACTGGTGTTGGATAGCCTACATAAAATTGGTAAAGACTGGGATTCATTTGTGTTCATGGCCGGTTTCCCAAGTAAAACGGGCCTAACTCCATTACCTGTAAGAGAAAGAGAAGAAAAGAGTGAGGAAACTACTTTGGCTGAGATTAGGAAAGAAATAACAGACCATAAGAAGCCCAAAGCTAAAACAAAGAAATCAGAGAGGTCTGTAACAGTCAAAGAAACACCTGAAGCATCAATGAAGAAAACTCCTAAGCCAGCAGTTAAAGAAATACCTGAAGCATCAGAACAGAAGACTTCAAAATCATCTAGAGTATCTGAAAAGGAAACCCCTAAGTCATCTCCTAAAGAAACACCTCAGTCATCAAAACAAAAGACTCACAAAAGAAAAGATGAAACTAAATCCAGTGAAGTTGAAAGGGTTTCAAGGGTGAGAACTAGAGGCCAGCTAAGCAAAGAAAAAGGAAAGTCAGCCCCTGTAGAAGAAAGTCCTATTTCAAAGGGTAGTTTAAATGACTTACTTGAAGCCATTGAATTAGAGCAAGATCATCCAATCCAAATTGAACCACTTGAACTTGAGCAAGATCAATTGGTATCACCAATGCATATTGATCTAACACAATCCTCACCTGAAAGTTCTAAGAAGTCAAAGGCTTCTAAAAGATTAAAGTTTGAAGAACCAAGTGAAGAGTATGCCTTTAAACCACGCAGACCAATGACTAGAAGGCAAATGAAAGAAGTGGAAAAAGCTCAGAAAGAGAAAGCACCTTCAGAGATGCCTAGGACAGAGGCACTTGAAGTCTTCTCTGAAATAGTCCAAGCAGCTAAAAACAAGAACAAGGATAATAAGGTTGTTATCAGTCAAAGTGGAAATGTGATTGCCATTAAGAAACAAGCTGAAGCAAGTAAGGAAATACCTCAGGTTCAAAATGTTTTTAAAGAAAAGGCAGTAAGATATACAAGCTATAAGAAAGCTGTAATGAAAGGTAAAACAAGTTTGATCAGTCAAGCTAGCTCAGTATCTGATGCCTATGTATGGACAGTGCCAGCTCTGAAGCAGGCGAAGACTATGAAACAAATGAATGCAGGTCTAAGAGCAGAGAACAAGAAGTTGAAGGAAGAAGTCATCAGCCTGAAAGAGAAGCTAGACAAACTAGCTAAATGATTCAAGAAGGGATGTGTTTTCCAAATTTTGATATATTTTGGCCATCGTCTTTTTAAAAAAGCTTTTTGAGACTTTTTGATGTCTTTACACCTGTATAGAATGACTGAAGAAATCACAGACTTGAGTTATTGTTGCTTTAAGGTTCATGTATTTAATTTTGATGACCTACAGCAGTTTCGTAGCGCGCTACGAAACTGCTGTAGATGACTGGTTATGTTGAAAACTTGAGTTTGAATGCTGAGGTCAGCAAATATTTAAAGAGATGACTTAATGCCAGCATGGAGGTTATAGAAGGTCAGTCAGATATTTAAAAAAGGTTGCCAGGTGTAAATATTCGAAGAAAAGGTGAAGTTTTGTTTCTTATTGAAAGTTTCACTTTATGTCCGAGTTTTTAGGGTTGTGATAGAGCTGCTGAGATGTTAAGTGATACACTTGTCTAGTTATGGGGTGGCCAGATCATGAGTTTTCTTCAGTCACACGGGACTATCCAAGGATTAAATGGCTTGAAACTGGATCATTAATACATGTACACCGATGGGAGGCAGCAACCGAGAATATAGGCTTCATTTTCTTATTGGTTGATGAATCATCTATGCATCAGGTATCCGGAGCTGTTCATACATTGAATCTGCTTTCAGTTTGGGTTTGGTTATTATTGTAATGCTACAGGTGGCAAGCTCTGAGAACGCAGCAAAGTATACGAGGAGAAAGACTTAAAGTGCCAATGTGACAGAGTCCTCTGTTTTCGTAGCACCATATCTCTTGTAATCAATTAGTTTGTTTATGATATAGTTAAGGTCATTAATGTCAAAATTCCGAGCTCCCTTCATGCTTGTTGAGGAGTCTCGTGCAGTAGTGTTTTGATTGGCTATATATAGGAATAACTTTTATGTAAAAAAGGTTGGATACTTTATAAAAAAAACAGTGTTGTTTTGGGCCATTGTAAGACCTTTTTTATAGTAATAGTAAAACAGAGTTATTCTCTTCTCAAGATTCTCGAAGGATTGTCATGTTCAAATGTAGTAATGGTGTTTTATACTTTATGTTATTTTATAGTCTTGTTGTATGCAATCACTCAGAATTCATAATTATATGCTCTGACTTCCTGTGTATTCAGCAAGCTATGTTTTGGTGGAGTATGTTTGACATGTAATGCTAAGAGCCTTGATTTCCATGAGATCACTGTGTTTTCCTTGTTTACTTAATATTATAGACTCCATAGCCCAATGAGAGCCAGTTTGATGTGTTTCCAACCATTTATGCTTTCATAAGTGAATAAAGAGTTAGCCATCTAGTGTTTGAAGGATTTTATCAAGAGTTGTGAGAGAGCCCTCTCTGATTAGGAAGGCTAATTCCTAATCTAAAGTATGGTCTGAAACAGTTACATGAAACTTGGCTTGGTTGCAGCCCCTAGTACTGGTTTTGTGATAACAGACGCCACCTGGGCCTACAACACCACATGGAAGACCACCATAGGGTTCACACCCTATGAACTGATCTATGGGAAGAAGGCTTTGTTGTCAATAGAATTTGAATACAATACACTAAGGATGGTAGCTCAGCTAGACCTAGATCTCAGCCATGCACAAAGGGAAAGGTTACTCCAGCTCAATGGATTGGATGAGCAAAGATTGCAGGCCCTTCTTCACTCATAGGTAATACAGCTTCAGAGGAAGATATGGCACGACAAAAATATCAAGGAGAAGAAATTTCAAGAAGGAGATTGGGCACTGCTCTATGACTCAAGGTATAAAGATTTCAAAGGCAAGTTGAGGACAAGATGGCTAGGACCCTACACTGTAGAAAAATGCAATGACAATGGTTCAGTTCTAATCAGAACCATTGATGAGGAAGCCATCCCCATGCTTGTCAATGGGCATAGATTGAAAATTTACAAGAAGCCCCTCTCCAAGCAAGAATTCATTGAAGATCTGAATAAGACAGTGTTGGTAGTGGAATAGGTCTCAGCCTCCACTCCACCCACTCACTGAGGAAAAAAAGAAAGGAAAAAATAATAAGGACTCAAGTGAAAACCTCTATGAGGTGCTTGAGTCCCATCATTGGGTTGAAAACCTCTCTGGAGGTGGCCCAGTGATGACAAAAACAAAAAAAGAGAGAGAATAAGATCCCTGGGTGAAAACCTCCATTGGAGGTGCCTAAGGCAGGCAAGTAGGCTGAAAACCTCCTAGAGAAGCCCTAATTGTCTTTTCAAAGAAAAAAAAGAGAGAAAAAAAGAAAAGAGAAAATTGACTTTTCAAATGCATTACAGGTTACAGATGGACCAAGGGAAGCAAGGGGACATGCCACAAAGCTATTATGCATCCTCTATACTCTTATCCATCATTTTTGACTTTTTTTTCCACCTCTCTATGTTTTTTCTGAAGATTGTGCATCCTACAGGAGACCCTGTGTGTTATACAGGAGGCTCCTCTAGAAATCACAGAGAGCCCGAAATAGCTTTTACAAAGAGT
Source organism: Pinus tabuliformis (assembly GCA_031772625.1). Taxonomy (NCBI): domain Eukaryota; kingdom Viridiplantae; phylum Streptophyta; class Pinopsida; order Pinales; family Pinaceae; genus Pinus; species Pinus tabuliformis. Next base: position 1,167,852,342 of record CM062811.1, read on the forward strand.
TTGAGGAGCTGAGGATTTTCTTGGAAGGCATGTAGTCTATCCTACAACTATCCACCATCCTAACCCTCCATCCCACACCTACATCACCTCATTTCCATTTGATTTCTTTCCTTCCTGCAAAAAGAAAAAAACACATAAACCAGTTTTTTTAAAAAAATAAGGAAACAAGAAAGAACAACACCTCCGCAACTCACCTGCAGCTTACCAAATCCCTCTCCATTGCCATCAGAATATTCAGTAGCATCCTCACAGCTCCTAGCACAAGCATCAACTAAAAATTTTAGAGGGAGAAGCAGCTACAGGAAGGATTTCCTGTAGCAGCTGATCCCCTTAAAATCAAGCTCCAACAGCAAAATAGGTGCAGCCACAGGAATGCAGAAGATGTCCGAAGCAAGATTCAGCTAAAGGGCACCTGTACAAAGCAACTGAGCCACATATCAAGAAGCAAAGAGCATATAGCATAAGGAATACAAGCATGCAACAATGAAATCTGAGCATGCAGCAGCAACAGAACCTAACAGCACCGCAGCACGAGCATTCGACCTGTAGGTAAGTGTCTAACCCACTCCTCTTTTGTATCTGTATAATTCAAAAAAATGCATGAACGAATGGAATGGTTGGGATTAAACTAGAAAGGTGGCCAATCAACTGGCCACCCTTGTCCAGTTTGACTGCGCTCATCTGGAGATCCAAAAAACACGTGTGTCTAGTCAACTCACGAAAAATCCAAAAGACAGGTAGTGGTGGATGTTTAAACTCCAACACAAATGATGGGAAGTGATTGTGGGTAGAAGGCATGAAGAATCATGATGACACAACAGTAGCCACCTCACATCATCGTAGAAATATCTCCATTAAACAGAAGTACTCTGCCTCGAACTCATTCACCACCTTTGTTTCCATTTTATCATCGTCCCTCCAGCTGCAAAAATCTCCATACCACCTCCATAACCTCGAAACCACCGTTCTCTATCATTTTCAATCCTCCTCCTCTTATCAGGTTCTACAGGAGCATTATCAGGTTCTACAGGAGTAGTAACAGTTCTACAGGAGAACCTCCAGCCATTTCTACAGGAGGGCCAGTAAGCAGTTTTACAGAAGAGAACACGGGGTTTTCGTTCAAATTCGGACTTGAAGAGGTAGGCTCGGTACAAACCCACTTTTCATATTCATATATACAAGGGGTGATGCAATTTTAAGGAAGGATTAAGCCTGAAAAAGAAGAGGAATTGCATTCAAAATTTCTGCCTGTTTCTTAAGAAAAAACACAGTTTTTATCTGTTTCCTGTTTCTGCAAAAGAAGTGTTGTCTCCTTCTCCACCTTGGGCACTCACATATACAAGGAGTGATGCAATTTTAGGGAAGAATTAAGCCTGAAGAGAAGAGAAATTGCATTAAAAAAGTTTGCCTGTTTCTTAAAGAAAAACACAGTTTTTTCTCTGTTTCCTGTTTTTGAAAAAATTGTTGTCTCCTTCTCCACCTGAGGTATTCCAAAGGATTATAAACATAATGACAGGGGGATTCATGAGGAAGGAACCCCTAAATTTAGTCAGGCTCCATGAACATCCCGAGGAAGTATCCATTTTTACCAAAGCCAATTGGATGCCATTTTTCGAAAAACTTCGAGGGTATGATGAAGAAGTGACTCAAGAGATTGCCCTTTCCATGGTACCCCGCTCAAAGACCCATGCCACTGTTACTTTCATAGGTCTCACCATGGAAATCACCCCAGAGCTTATCAGTAGTGTTACAAGGAAAACTAGTGTTGATTCGAACTACTAGTCCCACTAAGACAGGTAGCTATCTTAGAAACAAACAATGAAAGCTTTTCAAGAGTTCCTTTAAGTGTGATAGATGGAAGAGAAGAAAAGAGGACCAACCTGGATCTTTTGCTTTGATCCTAGCTTGATTCCTCCTTCCCTTGGTAGAATTTTCCACTCCTCTCCTACTTGTACTGCTTCAAAAAGTACCTATAGAGTCAAAGTAACAGCAAACTATCAAAGCATCTCTATCTAAAACATCATAAACAATGCGGAATCAGAAACACATTGACCATACAATTGCATTCATAAACAATAAGATTCACAAATACAAGATCATATGGAGGAAAACTCAAAGAACTTTATTAATAGTAATGTAAGAGAGGATTACAACCCAGTTGTCTGATCCAGCATCATCGTCCCAGTTGTAGAAGCCCTCTTCACCTGATGAACAAGAAAATCACCCAACAATACAATGTCTCTTATCACCAACAAACCAACATCACTTCCTTACAAAATACAAAATTCCAGCCTCTAGATCTCTTAGATGAGGGATCCATATATAGATGTCTTGTAAGGGTGTGAGTCAGCTCTGGGTTTTTGATTAGTGTCATTCCACTGATAGTTCTTGGTTCCACTTGCATATTTCATGATCTCTTACTCATCCTTGGGCGAATTCAGAGAGGCAAGTGTCATAGGAGAAGTTTTTGGAAGATTCCATGATCATCCACCTTGCAAACTGTCTCTGCCATTTGTCTATTCTTGCTCATTGCACCCCACAGAAGGCCATTTCAGTATGCATCGCACCTGGCCAGTTAGGCAGTCAGTATGCATCGCACCTTGTCCATGGAGCAGCCTGTATGGGCCAGTTTTGGCCAGTCCTGAGTAGTTTTTCAAGTGGAACTTATGGGAAATGATGTAATCAGCTAACCATGATCCTTTAGGGTATGAAGCAACACTTTTAGGGACTTAAGGAGTCCTTAGTTTATGGACATATGAGTTTGGGGTTGTGGTGCCCAAGTACGTCTATAACAAGTAGGGTTACTAGTCTTCCACTAGGACTACCTTGGGGCAAAGAAGAAAAGCCACTGGGTCAAGTTGCCAAGAAAACCTTCTTCCAACCAAATGAGCATCCTGTAGAGGACAAAAATGGCATCAGGAGAACAAGCATACCTTACCCTTGGGATGAGGTCAGTTACCAAATTATCAAGTACATTTCCTATGAAGGAAGGTATAGCATAGTTTATGGTTACCATTTCAGACTTCTACATGAGCTGAGATATGGCATGGATATTCCCACACCCCAAAAACTCAGCATTCCCTATTTCCTCCTACAGTCCCTTATAGATTCCAGCATTAAATTGAAAGCAGGAGGTCTAGATCAATTGGCTCACCATGGACTAATTAAACTGCTGGTGGAAGAATCCCTCCACACTTTCACAATCCCCATAGCCTAGGAGATCTTCAGAAACATGACAGGAGAAGATGATATAAAAGCCCTCACATATGACCTCAGTCCTTCTTAAAGTGAGGGGGAAGAGAAAAAAGGGGAAGATGAGGAGGAAACCAAAACAGAAGATGAGAAGGAAGAACATAAAGCAGAGGAGGAAACCAAAACAGAAGATGAGAAGGAAGAACCTGAAACAGAGAAGAAAAAGACCAGAGCAGAAAAGAAGGAACCTAGGAGAGAAGAGAAAAAGACTAAAATAGAGGAGAAAAAGACCAGAGTAGAGAAGAAGGAACCTAGGGCAGAAGAGAAAAAGGTTAAAACAAAAAAGAAAAGGACTAAACCAGAGAAGAAAAAGACTAAAGCAGAGAAGGCAGAAACTAAACAAGATGAGAAGGAAACCAAAATAGAACTAGAGGAAACAAAGCTAGCAGAGGCAGAGAAGATAAAAGAAGAGGAAAAGGGAGAAAAGAAGACAAAAGTGTCTCCTGAGACACTATAAAGGGAAGCAGAAACTGTTCTTGCTGCCCTCAGCACCCCAGTCAAACCCAAACAAAAGAGGAAAAGGCCACCATCAATGTACTTCAAGGCCTGAAAAAGCACAAGAATAAAAATAGGGAAGCCACAACCATCCTAAAAAGAGCCTATCATAATTGAAGATTCCCCTACTATCAAAAGGGAAGAATCTCCATCCAAAACCCCCATTACTTATGAGAGAGGAAGTCCTAGATCTTCCACTTGGAAGGAGAGAGTAAAACTGCAGGACTCAAAAATAGTCCTACAGGAGGCACAAACTGCTCTACAAGAGACCCTAACAAAGCTACAAGAGACTGAGAAACTTGAGAAAAGGGCAGAAGAGTAGACCAAAGGGAAGGATGAAACAACAGAGATTCTAGAACCTGACCCCCAACCTAGTTTAGGCTCTTATTACAACCTTCTTGAGGGGGAGAAATTATTCCACAGAAATTTGCAGTCCCACTTTTCTTTGAACTGGAAAAAGAAAGGGTAAGGAGCCATAGATGGATGCAAATTGCCAAGTCAAAAGGGGTGGAAGACATTGGCCACATGGAGAACAAGCTGAGAGAAATGGGTAAGGAGTTGAGCACTGTAAGACTTACAGAAGTAATCAGAAGATCTCACTTGGAGGTAGAAAATGAAATGTTAAGGAAACAGCTGCAAGAAAATGACACACAGTTGGCATGCATGGCCAGTTGGTCTATGGAGGCACTACAGTGCAGGCAACCAGCCAAATCATATGGAGTATACCTCAAAGACCAGTGGCTACAGTTTCAAATCAAGACCTTGGAACAGAGAGGCAACATGTCTTTTCAGGATTATAAACAGTTCACAGACCTATGTGACCAAAGTTCAACAAAAGACAAGGGAAAGTTGGCAGAGTTTTATTTGCATAGCATGGCCCTCACTGATATGAACTTATGGGACCCCAATTCTAGGTTGGGGGACTTGTAGCTGATGACCATGGAATCATGGATGAATCATGAGGAGAAAAGGGCGGCAGAAATCAAGATGTTGATGGAAAAGGTGAAAAATGAACCCTTAATGATCCGAGCTGAGCCAGCAGACCTCATGGTTCTCATCAGTGTCCATCAATAGCTTGTATATAATCCTCAAAGTTCCCTTAAGTATATCAATGAGCAGGCCTAGGCTATTGCACATTTTGAGGACATGGAAAGATTGCTTGGAGATGACTGCATTCATGCCTGTATGAGAAGGTGGAACACACTACCACACAGCCTACAGATCAGGGAGTATCACTCCCCAAACAAGATGAAAGAAGCATTGAGGAGAGTGCCTCTGTACAAGCACTCTATACAGAGTTTCAAGGCCAATCGGATTGGCCTCAAATTTAGTCCTCCACTGCTGCTAGGCCTACTGGAAGGTGTAAAAGAAGAAGAAGAACAAAAGTAGTGGGAAGAGGTGGATAGAAAGGTAGGATTCCATGATAAGGAGGAGGATGTCACAACAGAAGCATGGGATGTCAAGGAGTCTATCAGGGTCATCAACGATGAGGAGATAGACTAGTTGCTCAGAGGATGAGCAACACATTCAGTAGGGGGTGATGATGAGCCCCATAAATGGGTAATTATATGAGCTCATTTGGCCTCCTAACTTAGCTTAATCCACCATTCTCATTATTTTATTGCATGTTTTTTATTATATTTATGCTAATAGAGTGAATTGGGTTAGTCATTATGCCATGAAGTCTAATGTCTCCTTTATGCAAACGTTTGGTCAATTTTGAGACAAAGTCAATGGTTTAATGAGCATTTGGTAGCCAATATTCGAGGAAAACAAGGGAGAATATTTGTAGGAGGGTGTCCCCCTCATTTATGACCCCCTACTTTGAATCCTCCTTTAGAAAGCTTGGAGCACAAACAGCCACATCCATGCATCAAAGGGGCAGCCAAGCAAATGAAGAAGAATTGTTGTCTATCTCTAGTCTTGGGAGCCAAGCCTCCTTGATTTTAGGAGAGCTGTTGGAGGCTCCAGTTGTATAAATAGGAGGGCTTAGGTGCTCAGTATTTTAGTTGGATGTTAGTCAAATTTTCGTACTTTTTCTGCAGCTTTTGCTCAGCTCATTTCGAGCTTACTTTTGTGAACAGTTTTATGTAATGTGACTATTATTTTGATAATGGAAATGAAATATTTTCTAAGCCAGCACTGAGTTATTTTAGGGGGTTGAAGCTCTTGGGTTAGGGCCCAAGCCAAGCTACCCATCACCTCTTGTTTTTTATTTATATGTTTTGCTTCAGTTCAAGAATTAATTGTTGTTATATAGATTTCTTCCTTAGTAGAATAGGTTGCTTTTGGTGGTTTACATAGTTGTTTCCATTTCAATTGCTGAAGTAGGTTAAATAGTGGTAAGAGAAAGATACAAAAAGTCCACCAATAGAGCCTGACCTCCTTTCTTCCTTTGGGGACCATGAATTGGGGTCAAGATCTATTTGTTGCCATAAAAACACAGTTTTACTTTCCCCATGCAATTTCTAGTGTTACAATTTGATTTAGAGGTTAATGCTTTGCTTCAGATCCATTTTTCCATACTTATTTCTATTTCTGCAATAAATTTCTTTCCATGATTTCCTTTCCATATAGCACTATTCAGCATTTTATTTTTCTAGATCAGAGTTTAGGTTAACTTGAGATATAGTTATGTTTTTTGGTGCAACTAGTTCCTTTCTTGCTCAGATTTAGTGTTTTGATTTTCAGCTCTCTTACAGTACATCTCTTCTCATTATGAGTCAATAAAGTAGCCATCACCATCTCTTTTGCTACATGTTTCACAGGTCATTCATATCCCTTCACAAATCTACCCTAATTCCTGCACTTTTCTCATAAGCTTTCCTCTCGTCTCTTGAACAAATCCAACCATCATTTCCTTTCCTAATCATCCTTGATGAACTTTAGACACCTTGAAAGCTCCCTCTAAGCTTCAGCTACCCTTTCCCACCATTTTTCCACCTTTAAACCCTCTAAAACAACTCTCGGCATCCTCTTGTAGATCCTCCTGTAGATCCCCTGCAACCTCCTGTAGAATTTCCTATACGTCGTTTTTTGAAGTCCGGTTGCAGGGAAAGCCTCTAGAAGGTTACCAGAGGCCTCTTAGGACCCCTCCACACCTTCCTACACCTTTGCAAATCCCAAAGTCGCCCTCCATCGCCACCTAACCGCTACCACATCCATAAACAAATAAGTTGCATGCATAACAATTTCACATAAAATACATAAAAATCCAAAAAAGATGTTTTTTTCTTATTTCCTTCTAGAAACCGCTTGAATAGGTGTAGTTTACTTCCTCAGTAGGTAATGGCACTCCTTTCCTATATTTTCACCCCGCTTCTTGCAAAAGTAGGGTTAGTCGGTAAATTAGGGTTTACTAGGTTTACCTCACATTTCAGTCTTCTTTCTCTTTCTGCAAGTAGAATAGCCTCTATAGAGTAAGCTTTCCTTTCTTTCATCACATTTAAAGCTTCTTCTGGAATTCATAGAAGTTGGATTGAGCTCCTAGTGATCTTGCACCAGCTGACCAAGTGACAGCCTACAGTAAGAGCTAGTACTTGTGCATACAGCACCGTCACTTCCAAGTTTGTTACGAACTACTAGGTTGATAAAAGTAAAGTAGGAAGCCCCAGGAGTTGCAGTGTTATTACTGCAATACTGGTGCTCATCAGTCTTGTCATTTGTATCATCCAAGAATTTTTCATTTGTATAATGTAAAGGAGGTTGCCCCCTCGAAGAGGCTACTTTCTAAGTCTTTGATCTATCTCTTTCTTCTATTTTGTGAGTTGGTTACATAACATTTGGTATGCATAACAAAGTAGGTAAGATCACTTAACCATATTCAACATGATCACGTTCTTAACTCAGGTACAATAAGAGCTTCCTAGAGAAAGACGGAAATAATTGGATTTTCTCTCCCTAACTCAAGATTCTATTGTTCGTTTGTAGCTTTGGAAAGTTTACTTACTTCCCTATTCCAAAGCCCTATACTTAGGCTATTGTAGATGGCAAGAGCCCAAAAAATGTAAAATTGTAGATGAATTTTAATTAACGTTGTATTATTAAGTTGTTCTTTACTCAATAGGTAATGAAGGTGAAACTTATGATGTTATGACACGACTCGAAATCTTAATGCACTCAAAATGGAAATAGCAACTTTCAAATTCGATGAAATCCTATTTAGAGGAAAGAAAGAGTTTCTTTGATTTTTCTGAAATGAAATTAAAAACTCATAACTTTTCCAAATTTTTTAAAACAACCAAATTCATTTTAATGTAATGAAAATGTAGGAAACAAACCATGTTCCATATTTCCCTCAATGTCAAATAAACCAAAATACTTTTTATCTTTTATCACTCAAAACTTTCAAGTACACAGAAATCAATCAAGAGAGTTGGAGGAAAACACATTTTCCTCATGAATGCTTTTATTTAATGATAATAGCAGTGTAATTGTGAGAAAATCCCAAAATTGAAAGCAACAATTCCTTTATCACATAAAAATGACCACAATTCCTTCACAAAGGAATTAGACCTCAAGAAACCCTCATTTTCAATTCAAAATGAGTTTGACCGCAAATAAGAAAAAAACTAAGGCAGACTGATGTATTTGATAGAACAAAATAAGAATATCATGAACAGAATAGCAACCTATCTTGTTTTGATCAATTAGCAAATCAACCAAGCAAAACCCAAAGGAATTTCTTCATAGAGATCTAACTCTAAAAATAATTAACAAAGCACTTAAATGAGTTCAGAAGAGACATAACATAGTTTAAACAAAGGTAATGAAACTTCCAGAAAAACAAACGTAGGTCTGGGTTGAAGCAAAAGCCAAATTTTCAAAAATTCTCAAGGACTGCACGGGTAAACAGTAAAAAACAGAGCACATGCGGCCAATTTCCAAGGCTAAACTAGTGTAGAACTGTGCTCTGTCAGCGAATGAAAACAACGCAGTGGTAAAAAAACTCAAGAAAAAAATAAAAAATCAAAGAATCAACCACATATATCTAAAAGGTCATTAATTTATAAAGACTCGGGTCGAGATAGATCAGAAGAATTAGAAAGAAAAAATAATGAAAAAGATGAGAATAGATACATTCCCTAGTGGAGTCACCAATTTGTTACACTGGACAAATCCCTCTTACAGACAAGAGCGATCTCCCTAGATCCCTGATGGAAACTAGAAACGAGCAAGACAATTGAACTGACCCTTCCCCTAAATTGAACTTGTTTGAATTATAAGAATTAAAGCTAACGGATGAGCCTCTTACCTATTTCACGAAATGCTTAATGAAGATCCCTTGTTGTGATTTGATGCAACTCCTCAATGCTTGATAAGACCTGCAAACATCGACCATAAAAGGATAAAAATCACATGCGATATAATAATCCAAACAACTTAACCTAATGATCAAGGAAATTAGGAATTGAATTTTCCTTAATAAACATTATAAACAATTATAAACCATTCATCATTCCAATAATACAAATCAATGGGAGAAAGTGTTCATTTGTATTAATCAAATATTAAGAGAAGCCTTACAACCTTCGCCTTGATGTCATGAGGTCCCTCCCAAATGCCTTCAATCTCCTCCTTAGATGACAAGCTTTCCAATCTCAAACTAACAACATAAGTTTATCTTCTCTGAGTTTTGACCTCCTCAACCCCTCTACCCTCTAGTCATTTTATAGGCCAAGAGGAAGAAGTTTCAGATCCAAAAGAGGAGGATGAGACTCCTTAATTGAGGGATTAGGTTTCCATGAGAAAAGGGATTAATATGCATCATTTGAGGGTTATATTTCGAATAGTCATCACCTGGAATATTTTAGTTGGGAAATGACCAACTATGTTTCTAAAATGTACTTTTTATTTTTACGTTCTTAAATTCACCTACGCAGGTTTATAGTGGTAGACAGAGCGCAACTCTGTGTTGTTCCCAGAGTTAATTGCAGCGAATGTGCGGGAAGCTCTAGAAAATCAGTACAGGTGGAACTTAACAAGGTGTAACATCAATTTTCCCCAAATTCCTCATCTACTTCAAGATATTTTGGGTTGTTTGACTTCTGATGGATTTGATTCAAACATGTTCACATATGGTAAAAAGATCCATAAACTGATCGAGTGTCATGGCGACAAATTCACATGTAACGCCTACAAAAGAAATCCTTTTTTTTGTTAAATTTCCCAAAAAAATAACAATGGCATTAAAAACTAAATTTTTTATGTAATAAACATGAAAAAAAACACCCTAAATTCGAAAAATGTTAATGTTGCATCTATTAGAAATTAATTAATGAAGCAATGAAACACATAAAATATTGTGGAAACACAAATACAAAAACGCATGAAACAAGAGAGACATAGATATACATGGTTCACCCAATTTGGGCTACGTCCATGGTGAAACGGTCAGTCCTTCCTTTTAAATTATCCAACAAAATGAAGAGATACAATCTACAACAGATCTATTGTAATTTCCTCTTTGCTCTCACACATTCTCCTCTCTCTTTCTCACTCAGAATAATAATGCATGTCTATAATACAACTCCCTTATATAAAAAGAGGGGTTTCCTTCTAGGGAAAGAAACCATAAATTAAACATGACTTCTACCATAATATTATCCGCCTAATGAATGGCCCAGATTGACTATGAAATTACAATATTTTACAAGGCAATATTTGATCTATTTTTAGCTTCGGGGGGGCTGCAAACATGCATTCACCCCCCGATGGACCCCCCATGCAAAAATAGTGGGGGGAAAACACCCCCACACCCACCCTCGAGGATTGGGATCCAAACGCGACTGAAACTAGACCTCTGAAGTAGGAAGATAATCAGGCTCCACATCCAACAATCTCCCACTTGGAGACTGATTATATCAACTCCATTGTTGCTTCACTTTCTGAACAATGCTTCCACTTTGGACCTAGCTATTTCTCATCTTCATCATCGTTCTTGAAGGCTAATTGAAACTAAGAAGTATCTCAATTTTTCCATCGTTACAACCTTTTTCAACATATATGCAGGATTCTGCCTATTGTGTATCTTTTCCAGCTTCAAGTCTCCTTCATACAAAACTGGCTGTATGAAATGATACATGAGATGTATAAGTTTAGTATTAAAATGAAAGGAATTTTTTACAAGATGAATGGCACTTTGGCTATCACTATATAATCTTCTCATCTCCTTCTTTTGTCCCAACTCATCCATAAACCTTTGTAACCAAATCATTTCTTTACTTTCCTCTGTAGTAGTAACATACTCTACTTCCATTGTTGAAAGTGCAACAATATTTTTCATTTTTAAAACCCAATTGACAATTTTTCAACCTATAGTAAACACATACCCTATGGTGCTCCTCCTCTTATCTCTATCACCTTTCATATCTGCATCAACATATCCCTGTAGAGAAATGTTTGAACCGCCAAAGCATAATGCTTGATTTGTGGTACCTCTCAAATACCTAAGAACCCACTTCACTACCATCCAATTCTCTTTTCCTGGATTGTTCATATACCTACTTACAACTCTCATTGCATGTGCAATATCAAGCCTTGTGCAGACCATTGCATACATTAAGCTTCCAATTACTTATGCACATGGAACTTTACACATATAATCCATCTCTTCATGAGTCTTGGGACACATCTCATTACTTAGTTTGAAATGGCTAGCCAAAGGTGTACTAACTAGTTTTACATTCTATAACTAAATCTTTCCAACACCTTTTCTATGTACTCACTTTGAGACAATGTTAATTTGTGATTTTTCTTGTCTCTAGGTATTTTCATACCAAGGATTTGTTTTGTAGCACCCAAATCCTTCATTGCAAATGAATTTAATTTTCCTTTGTGTGATCTAAAATGAGGGTTTAACATCTTGTTAAGAAACTCCCACTCCAAAGCCTAACAAATATATGATCTAGCTTATGTTTACAATTGCGGAATTAAGTACTTGAAACAGGTGTATGTCTTTATTTGTTTATAACTGTTTTAGTGCTTTAAGTGTTTCTGCTGATATAAAACACATATAACAGTAATATAATGTAGAAAATAAGAAACACACACATAACAACAAATTTAATCTAGGAGTTCACCCTAATATCATAGGCTATGTCTCCTTGAGCTCTTGTCAACTTGATTTGGCTCTTTGGGATTATGGTAAAGCTTCTTTTACAAGTTCCACACTTAACTCCAAATGTTACTGAACTGAACCAATGGGCTTAGAATACCATCTATATCCCTGACTATCCTCACTCTGCAAACAAATATAAGCTTCCTTCGAATTGATTCCTTCATTCAGTTCTTTGAGCTTTCTTGAGCTTATTGATGGCACTAACTCCCTCAGAATTATTCAACTGTCTCTGGAACTTCTTCTTCTGTCTCCAACACATATCAGACACCTACAATAGACTGATCATTTGATCATTTGTTGTCTGAAACTTCCCCATAGCTTCTTGGCCCTTAGAAGTCCCCAAATGCTTCTGCAAATCCCTGCAATGGATTAAGAAGGTCCTTTACAGTTAGAATTGACTATTGGATCACTGAGAATGAGTATTGGTAGCTCCTACAATTGCCTCCAACATCTGGTGGCTTCTAAGGTCCCAATAAATCTTCCTCGATGAAATTATCCATGAAGATGACTTCCTCAGCTTCTCTGGACTATCCCATCAGATTCAGATGGCTCTAATTAGCCTCGTGAGCCTCTTATTCCACTCTCGCTACTTCTCGACTTCTCTTATGTTTCCTCTATTTTCCTCTGTTTTTCTGTGATGTTTGGACTCCTCCTTAAAACTACTCTTTTAGTTCTTTTATGAAATATCTCCATCAATATTGGCGACTGCACCTGACTCCAACTAAGCTTAGCATATCTGCTAAACTTTAGCCGCTTCGCCAGGCTGACCATCAGAGGTTGTCGTTACATTAACTTCCTGGCGCACATATGTGTGGTATAATCTCGGTGGTTAGGGATAATCCTCCATAGAGCTTGCAATCGGGTTAACTCTCAACCATTGATCTATCCCATCCATCCAATAGCTGTCATGTCATCCGCTGGCCAACTAGCCCAGACGATCTCCACCGTTGACGTGACCCTGCTCGATCCAATGGACATCGCACAATCTCATGCAGATTTTTGCACGACCAATATCAAATCGAGGGCGCGCGAGAAAATCAGTTTTGCCCTACTACATCTCGACCGATGAGTGGAATTGTGTGCTTTCGGTAAAATACCGCTTCCAGCCTTTCGCCCGCGTGAGAAACCGTTTACCGTCTTTCCAAGACCACCCACGTGCTTAATTCATTTTTTAAGAAAAAGGTGCTTAATAAAGGTTTTAGCGCTTAAAGCGAATATTAACCTTTTAATGCTAATTCATGTTAAAAGCCAATATTAACCTTTTAACGTAGGACTGATTGTCATGTGAACTGCAACCATTTACCTTGTTTGCAACATTGTCTGCAACCTTTATCCTTAACTGCGGTTAAGGTCCTTGATCAATATCTGATCACTCCTCCCCATTGAGAATATTTTGGACCCCAAAAGACTGATATATTGATCTGTATAGTAGATGAGAGTACCAACACCCTCTTCTTTCAGCCTCCATACACTTGCCTTGTATGGCTAGTGCCTCTGAACCAAAACTCAAAGGTAGTCAAGAATTTCCTTTCTGAATGCACTTGTCCTCAAATAACTGTTCTTCTGACATCTTGTCAAAAACAACATAATACAAGAAAAAAACTTGACGACATAAAATCTTGCTTCATCAAAAGAAACAAATTTCACATCATGTGAATCATCATCATGTCTTTACATATTGTATACAAATGATCGACTAAATAACAAGCCGACAAAAAACATGCCTTTTCAAACAACTGACTTTTCAAGTCAAGCATGCACAAAAAGAACTTAATGGTTCTTTTTCAAAGTAGAAATAATTCCACCTCTTGTGAAACACTTCATCATTATCTCCTTTCTCAATCTTGGAGACAAAATCAACTTTTTCCAAGTCAATATGACATTACATACATTTTTTAAACAAAGCAATCAACCATCAAGTCAATTAGACATACATGTTCAAATACAAGGAAATCATCAACATCCCTATGTTCATACATATTATTCTCATGTATGTATTCCATTCTTCAACTTTATCTTAAGCACAATCAATAGTACAAGATCCTCAATCATATGTGTTGGCTGCTCGAATGGTTTATTTATTAAACAGTCGAGTACCACATTAAATTGTCAACCCGGGAAAGTCCTTTTGTTTCAAAGGTGACCTCGTACTGTATGCACTTAATTCTAAAAGTATTAAAAGTTATAGTATAAATAAATCTACTTTTTATCAAACCCTTACTCTGTGTTACAGCAGTTATAATCTATTGCAGAAATGAAATGAAAACAATGAACTAAAGGTAACAAATCTGCTGAAAGAAATGATGGTTGTCTTGTAACAGAGGATCAGGACCCTATCCTCAGGGTAAGGATGTTCAGCACCTGCCCCTGTGATCAATTTTCCAATGCACACTGCAATCCCTAATCACCGGTGACACACTCTTTTACAGCGCCAATTGATTAAGAAAACAGAGTATCAGCAAAGGGAAATATCAGAAGCAATGCCACACAGAAGTCACACACACACTCAACAGAAAAGGAATGGGTGAATCTTGTGAAGAAGGTGGGCCCTGTCCCTCTCACAAGATTCCCCAGGACACAGATACTAAGTAAAAATGCTCATAACAATGCTTTATTCATCTGCCAAAATGTCAAGTTACAATAAAGGTTTAGACTTGCTCTGTAATACAGTACCCTTGTTACCCCCTTCCCTAATGTAGATGTCTCCTCTTTATAGAGGAGACATCTATTACAATAGATTGTCGTTACCCGTTAGTTGACCCTTTTGTACAAAAATAAGAAATGTTGTTACAACAGTATGTAATTTTATCATATCGGATCCTTTTGCTATTGCACAGCTGACAGATTTCGACCGTCCCTTTGAGATCCTCGTACAATCCTTGGTTGTTCCACCATTGTTGCTGATCTAGTGAATCTTAACTGTTCCCGTAAAGCTCTCGTGCTGCTCTTGGTGTTCCAATATCTGTGACTGTGTTTTGTCAATTTTGGACAGTGGCTGATCATGCTATATCAGCATCTGCAACGTATTGTTCTGGCCGCTTCAGACGGTTACTGCTCCTGCTGGGCAATTGTTGTTCCAGATGTCTCGGCCATTTGCAAAATGAGGATTTACCTGGTTTAGTCAGTTGCTGTTTCTGGTATGGCAGCAACTGCGCAGTTGCTGTTTCTGGTGTTCCAGCAACTGTGAATTATAATTCTGCAGGCTTTAAACAACTTAGTCAACTTCCAAGGATTAATTATAAAGATAACATGAATATGTGTTGAATAATTAAACTTATAGTAATGAGGAGAGTTACTTCATACCTTTGGAATAATCAAGTCAAAATGTTATCAAGGCTTTCAACTTATGGGCTAAAGAGGGTAATATAATAACAAAATACAAGGTCAAAAGTAGACAATATGGAGTCCTAACATCCCCCCCAGCTGAAATGGTTGCATGTCCTCATGCAACGTTTATTCTGAATCGGAGTCGGAATACTGGGATGAAGAGTGTAAGTTGCTGATACAGTAGCTAAAGAAGGTGTTGTCCATCTTATTTCTGAACCCACAGACATTCTGTATTTGCTGCCATACTGCCACCTCCTCCTTTTTGGTCAGTTTGTAATGAGCCTTGTATTGCTGACCAGGTATCCACAAGAGCGGAAAATGAAAACAGTACCCAATCCACTTTTCAGCACACTGTTCCATACATCTGACATAATGGGGTATTCGTGACATTGCTACTGGAAGATTGAGGGGATTGTAAGGATGATATTCCTGTCTCTCTTTTGGACAATGCTCCCAAAATAAATTGTTTGCTTTGATGGCCAGATCTCCCTTTGTTTTCACATAATGCTGGCAGTCCTGTAAGACTGTTGTTTGTAGTTGCCTCATATGATCAAGCATGCCAGGTTTAGTCAGATTCTGTTGATGTTGTGCAATAAAGAGGGCTGCATTCCGTGGTTCACTTCGAATCCAGAGGAGGCAATTCTGCTCATTATGTGTTGCAGACATAAAAGCATTTTTCCAGGTGAGTTGGTTGGCAAGGAAAGAGATGAAAGCCCTTATTTGGATATCACCAGCGATGGGGAGTATATTCATCACTCTATCTTCAGGCATAGCCTCATTGTGAAGATAGAGTTCACATAGAAAATTTTGATCATTATTTGGTGCTTCTGTGAATGTTTCAATAAATTGATCAGGTCTAGCAACTTGATAAGGTCTTCCATATTTGATTGCCTTTATTTGTAAGAACGCTAAGCGTTCTCTTAAAATTGCTGCATAGTTGAAAGAGGGTTTTCTTGTAGCCAGTAGCCTCTGGACCAAGTCAAAGATATTGGACAGCCTTTCTTTTAATTTCCTGTTTTCTTTGCATTGAGCTCGGAACTGTTCAAGTGCATCCCAGTTTTTGTATGCATAGCTGAACCAGGTTGACTTTTGCTGTTGGAATGCTTTCCCTTGTGAAAGCTCATATTCTGTTCTCCATGTATCCTTTAGTTCTTGAAAACTAAAGGTCTCAGTATGAGCATTGCTGACACTGGGAGATTCAGTCTGTGTAAAGGCATCAGTAAATGATTTCTGTTCTGTAATGGTTCGGATAGGCCGGGGTGGTTTTATATCCTCCTCTACAATTCTTGCAGGGCCTGCTGGTTCTTGTGTAGCAGCAGGTTGTTCTGTTTCTTGTTTTGCCATTCTTAGAGGGCCTGCTGGTTCTTGTGTAACAGCAGGTTTTTCTGTTTTGACTACAACAGGAGGAGTTTGTGAGCTGGTTCCAGTCATCGGAACTTCGACTATCTTGTATCCTGCCTGAGTGTAAAGCTCACCACACTCACTGCACATATATTCATTGTATTGGCTCTTTTCGGCTGCAGAGGCTACCCGTGCTAAGGTGTGCAGATTGAATTCATTTTGATAAGATTCCTTAACCATTATTATCTCCTACTGATAATCCTTAATTTGAGACTTTAAAAACTCAATTTCTTCTTGCAGGGAGGCTAAAGTGGGCGGGGCTTGTGTATCTGTAGATTCAAGTGGAGGCGGGGGTTGTTGTTCATCATCAATTTGATCATTGGCGTCCCCAACAGGTGGTTCTTGTGTATCACCTGTTGGGTCAGTGGCTGGTTCTTGTGTATCAGCCACATGCAGGTCATTATCTTCTTGTTCCCCAACAGGTGGTTCTTGTGTATCACCTGTCGGGTCAGTGGCTGGTTCTTGTGTGACAGCCACTTGCCCAATATCATCTTGGGTGTCTATTTTGGATTTTTCAGCAGCTGGTTCTTGTGTAGCAGCTGCCTCTTTTGAGGAAAATGATGTCACAAAACTGTCAATGCTCTGCATTTCAGCCGCAGAGGGTGAGGGAGATGAATGCTCAGGGCTTGTTAGGATGCGGGATTTTAGGATGATGGGTGGAGAACTAGGGGTAATGGTTTCAGTTGCTACAGACGATCCTATTCGTCGTCTTGGTAAGGAGACAGGAAAATCAGTGATTTTTCTCTTGCCACTCCTTTCTTTTAAAATAGGAGAACTATCGGTAATAACAGCTTCTTTAAGTGAAGCCCTGGTTCTTCTTCTTTTTGGTGGGGTTACAATTTCCTGCTGCTTTTTCCTTTTGCGAAAGATGATGGGTTTATTATCATCGGAATCATCAGTGGAGATATGGAGTACAGGGGTGGATGGTTGAGCTTCATTGGGGGATGGGGTCCTCTGCAGGGGTGTTTCTGCTGCTGATTGTTGATTTTCAGCTGCCTGTTGGGAAATTTCTTGGGATATTTGCTCTGATTGTTGGGGAATTTCCTGGGGTATTTGCTTTGGTTGTTGGGGAATTGCCATCGACGGAGTCACTCACTATTCATATGGTGAGGGTCCTCTCCTCTCCTCTCCCTTATGGTCGAGCACCCTAAAGGGTCCTTATCAGTCGAGCCCCCTAAAGGAGGGGCAAGGACCCGGAGGGGCTTGGACTTCCTAGTGCAAGGGCCTTTCAACTTTAGCCTTTAGCCTTTAACCTGTAACCTTGACCCTCGTTGGGCTAACCTGGGGGCTGAGGTGGGGTGATGGGTGGAACTCCTAATAAGCCCTCCTTAGCGTCATAAGATCGTACTAAGGGAACAGCCTTAGGGTGTTAGTAAGAGCCTCCTAAGAGCCTCCTTATGAGGAACCAGGTTATATGGGGTTTTATGGGATTTCAATATGGCCTAAAATAGCCTTTGGCTATCGCTGAGCCTCTATGGTGGATAATTATGGTATAGTTGATCCAAAGGGTGTAGAACCGTCCACGAACGTGTACTGATTTGGCTGATTACCCCTTAGCCCTGGGGTATTTGCTCTGGAGGTTGGGGAATTTCCTAGGGTATTTGCTCTAGAGGATTAATGAGGGGGGTTGGGTGGTTTAGAGCAAAGCCTCTATTTATCAAAAGTTGGGCTAAGTGATGGTGTTTCAGGGAAAGGAGCTGATGCTTTGCATTTACAGTATAACGTGACATATTTTTTAGACAACCCAATAGATAATAAGGCATATTTACTAACTGACCATGCCTCAAATGATTTAACAAAACGAAGTCGTGTTGGTAAATTACCTGATAACGACCTTCGCATGTCAAATATTGCTTAACGAACTCCGCGACCTTTGGCCATGGTGGTGGCAGTGACCGAAGTGCGACCCCTCTGCCTTTGGCTTCAACATGTTCGCCCGGTAGGAGAAAGTTTTGCTGCGCATTCAAAATAAGATGTTTTCTACTAAACCAGTGCATACCATTGGTCGGTAACCTAGAGAATTGGGCTATAGCTTCTTCTGTCACCGGAATTTGCACTCCCTGGACGATGGAAAATCCTTCTCTTAAGTTTCATGCAAACTCTAGAACTTGCTGTCAGTTAAAATCCGGCAGTCTTCTGAAATATTCTACCCATCCTGCTTGAAGAAAAATCTGATAGGCTTCCGGGTAGAGTTCCAGCAATGCTATTGAACCAGGTTCATACGTAATTAGATTTCCTCCCATATTTTCTAGTTCAGACACAAACACAGTACAGAGCCGAGTAGCCGAGATCGAGACAGAGTAAACTGTTGCAAATGAGGATATGACACAGTACAGTACAGTCGAGGTGAGTTAGATAGTACCGGGAGAATTAGGGGCGGCGGTGGTTGACGTGTTTTGTTATCATAACAATATTTTGGTAATCCCCCCAAATCTACGGTCGAATGATCTGATTGGTAGTACAATGATTTCGGTAGTCGTATCAACATCTCCACATTAACTATAATTTAATACCCACACTTAAACATGCGTACCTTTATATTTACCTTTAGTTGTTTGCGTCATAAAGTCTTATCTTGTCTTTTGCTGGACCAATAATAATTAAAAAGGGTCTGAACTTATAAAAATACGGGTGGTCTTTATTATTGGCAGGAAGTGGTAATGGGGAAATGTAATTATCGGGGTGCATGACTGGTTCCATTGATGATGAATGATGTGTTTCCTTAGAATAATGGTTCATTTTTCAGGAACAAAAATAAGGAGGTTGATAAAAAAAATGAAAAAGATTGGTGTTAAGCATTAGAATATAGTGTTTCGGCAACGGGGAATGGTGTTGCAACGGAAAGTGGTGTTGCAGCAACGGGAAAATGATGTTGCAACGGGAAGTGGTGTTGCAGCAACGGGAAAATGATGTTGCAACGGGAAGTGGTGTTGCAGCAACAGGAAGTGGTGTTGCAGCAACGGAAAGATGATGTTGCAACTGGAAGTGGTGTTGCAGCAACAGGAAGTGGTGTTGCAGCAACAGGAAATGGTGTTGCAGCAATAGGAAGTGGTGTTGCAGCAATGGGAAAAATGGGAGAGAAACGATTTACGATCTGAAAGATGTTCCCAGGCTGCAAAGTGATTCTTTTGGAATTTTCGTTCTCAGCGATCCTCGAAAAAAAATCTGCAAAATAATTAATTGTAACATGGCAACCCTTGACAGGGATTATTAGTTTGAAAAAGAATCTAATCTAAAAATAAATATATAAACAAGAAATTAAGTGCATTGAGGGATAGCAGACTCCCCCAAAAAGGCATAGTGTATCTCTGTCATGCAAGTGGCTTTGAAATATTCCTTAGAAATAGGTCGTTGTTACAAACAGAGTCGATACCCATTCACTAATAATGGTGTTCTGCTATCATCAATCATTAGGAGTCTGACTATTCCATTTGGAAAAACAACATCTACTTCATAAGGTCCTAGCCACCTTGTTCTTAATTTCCCTTGAAAGTTTTCAAAACGGGAGTCGTACAGTAAGGCCCAGTTACATTTTTGGAACTGCTTGTGCTTAATAATTTTGTCATGCCACCTAGTTCTTTGCTGTTGTATCATGGTTGTCTGATGGATGGCATCCAATCTTTTTTCATCAAATTCCTGAAGCTGTTGCAACCTGGTTGTTTGTGCATCTGTCAAATCAAGGTTAACAGCTAAAGCAGTCCTTAAGGTTTTAATCTCAAATTCCACAGGAAAAACAACATTTTTACCATAGACCAATTCATAGGGTGAAAAACCGGTAGTATTTCTCCAAGTGGTTCTGTAAGCCCATAATGCCTCAGGCAACCTTTGAAACCAATCCCTCCTATTCTCTTTGACTGTCTTTGTTAAAATGGCTTCTATGACTTTGTTTGTACTTTCTACTTGCCCATTTGCTTGGGGGTGATAAGGTGTAGTCATCTTATGCTTAATGTGATATTTCTGGAGCATATCTTTGAAGCCATGAGAATTAAAAGGAGGTCCTCCATCTGTGACTAGCTCTCTAGGCAAACCAAACCTAACAAAGATTTCTTCAAATAAAAAATTTAACATAGATTCTTCATTAGCTTTGATAAGTGCCTTAGCTTCTACCCACTTAGTCATATAATCTGTGCAAACCAGTATATAAACGCTTTGATAGGATGGAGGATTGATGGGACCTATAAAATCTAGCGCCCATCTTTCAAAAGGTTCAAGTATTATCTGGGGATTAAGAGGCATTTCATCCCTATGATTAGGCTGGCCCATTCTTTGACAACTATCACAAGCCTTGACATATTTCCTTGCATCCTTAAAAAGTGAGGGCCAATAGTAACCCATTCTGAGAACCTTATGTGCTGTCCTTTTGTCTGCAAAATGCCCTCCACAAGGGCCATCGTGGCAAGCCTTTAGTATATCATAAATTTCATCTTCTCTGATGCATCTTCGAATTTCCTGATCAAGTCCTGTATGAAAGAGACACCCACTTATCCAGCTGTACCTAGCACTTTGCTGAACGATCTTTCTTTTCTCTCTATGCGATAGATGTGATGGTAGTTTTCCTGCAACTAAATAATTGGCAATGTCTACATACCAAGGTGAGTGAGTAGATACTGCAAATAAATATTCATCAGGAAAAGAATCATCTACTGGAATGTTTTCATCAATCTTTAATCGAGAGAGAAAATCAGCAACTACATTTTCTTTACCTGGCCGATCTACCATTGTGATATCAAATTCCTGTAATAATAATAACCATCTGGTAACTCGAGCATTTGTAACTGATTTGTTCATTAAATATTTAATGGCCGGGTGATCAGTGTGCACAAAAGTAGTATAGCCGGTAATGTAATGTCGAAAATTGTTAATAGCATAAATGACTGCTAAAAATTCTTTTTTGGTGACTGTATAGTTAAGTTCAGCAGGGGTCATATTTTTACTAATAAAGTAGATTGCATAGGGAAGATTGTTCTCTTCTTGACCCAAGACAGCTCCTATTGCAGAATCTGAAGCATCAGAGGATATATGAAAGGGGAGTGCCCAATCAGGTCCTCTTAAAATGGGAGCTGTAGACAATTGATGTTTGAGTTCATTAAATGCCTTTTGACAATTATCAGTCCACTTAAATTCAGCATTTTTCATAAGTAACACAAACAAGGGAGAAGCTATTTTAGAAAAATCTTTGATAAATCTTCTATAATATCCAGCATGTCCTAAAAAACTTCTTACATCAGTTTGTGTTTTTGGGATAGGCAAAGTCTGAATTACTTGTACCTTAGCTGGATCAACTTGAATTCCTAGGAATGAAATGAAGTGTCCTAAAACAATACCTTGATTCATCATCATATGACATTTTTCAGTACTTAAGGCGAGATGTGCTTCTATACACCTTTTAAGTACTTTTTCAAGATTTTGTAAGGCATCTTCAAAAGTTACACCATAAGGAGTGAAGTCATCCATAAATATCTCTAAGGAATCATTAAGCATATCAGGAAAAATTCCTATCACTGCCCTTTGAAATGTTGCTGGGGCATTACATAGTCCAAATGGAAGAACTTTATAGGCAAAAGTTCCCCAGGGGCTAGTAAAAGTGGTCTTGTCTTGATCTTGGGGTGCAATCTTGATCTGATTATAACCACTAAACCCATCCAAAAAGGAAAAGAATCTCTTGCCTGCCAAATTATCTAGTACCTGATCAATAAATGGTAAGGGAAAATGATCTTTCTGAGTAGCCTTATTCAGAGCTCTATAGTCCACACATACTCTCCATTTTCCATTTTTCATAGGTACTATCACTAATGGTGAAACCCATTCGCTATCAGATATAGGATATATGAATCCTGCATTCAACAGTTTTTGAAGTTCCTCTTTCACAATTTCCCTTAGATTGGGATTCATTCGTCGTTGGGGTTGGCAGACTGGGCGGGATCCTTCTTTAATATAAATTCGGTGAGTACATAATTCAGAAGAAATTCCCTTCATATCTGTGTAATCCCATGCAAATGCTTGTTTATTTTCGTGGAGTAACTTCATTAACTGTTGTGTTTCAGCATCTGTTAGGTTAGGGTTTATATTTAATGTTTTGCCAGGCTCGATTTCGACTGCTATACTTTTGGAGGGAGTGTCAGCTAATGTGCAAGACAAGTTTTCAGTTTTAAGATTCTGTTGTGATTCAGATTCCAAGATTGCAGTCAAGTGGTCATGTAATTCAGAGTTAACCGAAGAAGGTTCAGAAATAAAACTACTAATTAATTCATCTTCGGTCGAATTTTTAAAAGTTAGGGCTTGTCCGACAGTCAAAATGGGTTGAATTTCATCATCCTCATAATCTAACCATACTGAATTGTCATTGTTAATCATAGGTGTGGCATGAGGGTACAGAGTAAGCTGCTTGGTTTCAGATCCATTAGAGATTGTCATTGATCCTGACCTACAGCTGATGAAGGCATCTGCTGTAGCCAGCCAAGGTCTTCCTAAAATCAATGGATGACCCCCCAACTTATTTTTGGTCTGTAGTACGACAAAATCAGCTGGGTAGTTCCAAGATTCTACTGAAATTATCAGGTCTTCAATGACTCCTTCTGGTTTAATTGTGGAGCGGTCAGCCAGTTCTAGAATGGTTGGGGTTTCCCTAATAAAATTTTTTAACTGCAATAACTGTGTTGTTTCAAGTGTCATGATGTTTATTGCAGCACCGAGATCTACCAGAACTCTAGAAACAAAGGTTTTACCAACCTGGACTGTAACTGTAGGGTGACCAGGGTCACCATATTTTACAGGGGGGTTTTTTTCTGACATGAGAGCAGCTAGATCACCCATCACATGAACTGTGAGGGGGTCTTTAGCTTTTCTTCCAGGTTTCTTAATACAAATATCTTTAACAGTTCTAGCATAAATCGGTACATCTCTTAATGCTTGTAAAAGTGGAATTTTAACGTACAAATTCTATAATTCTCCTAACAAATTAAAAGTAGGTGGCTCAAGAGTTTTGGTAAGAGCCAAACGTTCAGGGAATGGTGGCTCTGCTGCTTCAGCAGTCTTTTTAGAAGATGTTTCAACTGTTTCAGCATTCTTTTTAGAGGATGATCCAACTGTTTCAGCATTAGATGATTTTTCTTTTCTGATTTCTTCTTTATCTGAATCAGAAGTGATGTCATCAATAATGGGTTCCAGTATTCTTCCTGAGCGTAAATGAATGTCATTGCATTGCAGAGGGGAAACTAGTTGGTTTTGAACATCAATTACTTGCAGAGCTTTATTATTATTCGGGTTGGGGTTAGGTTGTACAGGCAGCTGAGGTCTTATTGTCTGATTATTAGGTGGGGCATTTGATGGTAAGGAGAGAGTTTGCTGATATTGAGGTAATTGGTTTGGAAATGGGATCTGTGGAGCTGTCCAACTTGGGTTCCATTGATAGGGTTGCTGAAAAGCCCAGGGATTCCACATTGTGGGATCAACAAAAGGAGGATTCAGTTGCTGCATGGGTGGGAAATTCATCTGATTGAAGGGTGGGTACTGCATTTGATTGAAGGTTGGGTAATTTGCTTGAAAAGGAGGATGATTATTCCAACGATTAAATGGCATGTTAGAATTCATACCTTGTCCTCGTGGTTGCCATTGTCTTCTCTGTGTGAGGAGGTACACTGCTTCAGCTTCCTCTTCGGTTGGCTGCAGTGCTGCTTTTATTCCTGGCAGAGAAGGGCATTGTTGGGTCTCATGGTCCTTTTCACAGATAGTGCAAATTGGTACCTTGTCCAGGGGACATTCCCTTAGTGGGTGTTTCTCCCTGCATTTAGAGCAGAAAATAGCCAGAGCGGCTTCTGCTTCTGCCTGCTTCTTTTTAACCTGCAAGGTATCAATTTGTGAAGCAAAAGAGCTTAACATTTCAGTTTTAAATTCTTCAAGTAAGTTACCTATTTCGGCCCGTGTTGCTCCTCCACTTGCTGATTTCTGGACTCTTGAATACGTACTGTCCTTGCTCCTTGGTCTGCTTGCTGCTCCTCTTGAACATCTTTTACAGAGATCAATAATCTCATCATAGGATTCCTTAGATATGTCTCCTTTCCCAAGCATGTTTAACATATCTAAACAATCATCTCGTACCCCTCTTAGCAGTATTGATTTAAGAATATCCTTACTCATCTCAGGATGATCAGATCGTTGTAAGTTATATTGTAATCTTTCCACGAAGTCTTCTAGACTTTCGTCCTCTTTCTGAGTCATCTTGAATAATTCCTCCTTTCTTTCTCTTGTTCGATAATAGTCTTGGTATTTAGCCAAAAAGTTCTCCTTCATCTGATCCCATGTTGTAATCACATGAGCTCCCAGGCTCATGAACCATCTTAATGCATTCCCTTTTAATGTAGCTGGAAATAATTTTAATTTCTGAGCATAATTAATATAGTCATAGCTTCTACACAGTATATCGAATTCAAAGAGAAATTCATCAGGATCTTCTGTGGATAACCCATGGAAGTTGGGTAATGCTAAAAGAGGGATATTCTTCATAGGAGTTGCACCTCTAGGGAGGTCTCCAATGGGAAATTTCAGTGTAGAGAGAGAATTTTCCCCCCTTCCCTCCATTCTGCGTCCTCCACCAAAAAGTCCTTCATTGTTATCCTCCATTGGTTGTTTCCCTGATGCGCTTGCTCGGTCTTCGGAGTTTTCTGTTGGGATCTCAATGTCCTGCACTGGTTCCTCCACCTTAACTTCCTCTGTTGGTCGTTCGTCTTCTTCCTCCGGTTCCTCAGTGTATTCTGATGGTTCTAGAACCCTCTCTGGCCCCACTACTTCCTCTGTCTGAAAATCAGTCTGAGAAGAGTGTTGGATCTGTGGCCTCCGAGAGCTTAGCCTCTGGGATGTCTCAGCTTTTGAAATAATATCGTCAATAAAAGTTTTTCTTCCTCCTCCTTTGCCTTTGCCGCCTGAATGGTTAACCTTCTTGCATCCTCTCATGCATCCTGCCTTTCTAGAAGAAAGAAAAATATGTTAATACCTTTAAAATTTTCAGTCGCCTTCCCCGGCAACGGCGCCAAAATGTTGGCTGCTCGAATGGTTTATTTATTAAACAGTCGAGTACCACATTAAATTGTCAACCCGGGAAAGTCCTTTTGTTTCAAAGGTGACCTCGTACTGTATGCACTTAATTCTAAAAGTATTAAAAGCTGTAGTATAAATAAATCTACTTTTTATCAAACCCTTACTCTGTGTTACAGCAGTTATAATCTATTGCAGAAATGAAATGAAAACAATGAACTAAAGGTAACAAATCTGCTGAAAGAAATGATGGCTATCTTGTAACAGAGGATCAGGACCCTATCCTCAGGGTAAGGATGTTCAGCACCTGCCCCTGTGATCAATTTGCCAATGCACACTGCAATCCCTAATCACCGGTGACACACTCTTTTACAGCGCCAATTGATTAAGAAAACAGAGTATCAGCAAAGGGAAATATCAGAAGCAATGCCACACAGAAGTCACACACACACTTCAACAGAAAAGGAATGGGTGAATCTTGTGAAGAAGGTGGGTGCTGTCCCTCTCACAAGATTCCCCAGGACACAGATACTAAGTAAAAATGCTCAGAACAATGCTTTATTCATCTGCCAAAATGTCAAGTTACAATAAAGGTTTAGACTTGCTCTGTAATACAGTACCCTTGTTACCCCCTTCCCTAATGTAGATGTCTCCTCTTTATAGAGGAGACATCTATTACAATAGATTTCCATTACCCGTTAGTTGACCCTTTTGTACAAAAATAAGAAATGTTGTTACAACAGTATGTAATTTTATCATATCGGATCCTTTTGCTGTTGCACAGCTGACAGATTTCGACCGTCCCTTTGAGATCCTCGTACAATCCTTGGTTGTTCCACCATTGTTGCTGATCTAGTGAATCTTAACTGTTCCCGTAAAGCTCTCGTGCTGCTCTTGGTGTTCCAATATCTGCGACTGTGTTTTGTCAATTTTGGACAGTGGTTGATCATGCTATGTCAGCATCTGCAACGTATTGTTCAGGCCGCTTCAGACGGTTACTACTCCTGCTAGGCAATTGCTGTTACAAATGTCTCGGCCATTTGCAAAATGAGGATTTACCTGGTTTAGTCAGTTGCTATTTCTGGTATGGCAGCAACTGCGTGGTCGCTGTTTCTGGTGTTCCAGCAACTGTGAATTATAATTCTGTAGGCTTTAAACAACTTAGTCAACTTCCAAGGATTAATTATAAAGATAACATGAATATGTGTTGAATAATTAAACTTATAGTAATGAGGAGAGTTACAGCATACCTTTGGAATAATCAGGTCAAAATGTTATCAAGGCTTTCAACTTATGGGCTAAAGAGGGTAATATAATAACAAAATACAAGGTCAAAAGTAGACAAAATGGAGTCCTAACAATATGTACATGTACTTACAAAGCTAAAATGAATATAAATTTGCTGCAATAAAGCGAGTCTCATACTCAACTTCTTCCATTCACCTTTTTGGTAAAAACCCTGCAACTTGCATTCCATTAGCAAAGAAATGCATCAAATCAAAAGACATGCAACCTTATTTGGATAAGAACTCTATCCATTTCTTACCAATCCATATCAAAGGTGCTTCCTTTGTCTACATGTTGACATCAACATGTGAATCATCCTGTAGCACATCAATTATGGAAACTTCCTTTCCATTCTTACCATTTTCTCTTCCCACCTTCTTCAAATTTTGTGGAAGCATTGTTGGATTTAGAGTCCAACACTTTGCAGCAATATATCCTTGCTTATGGCAGTAAGTGCAACACATCTGCATCTTCTTGACAGCATTATTTGCCTTGTCCAATGGACCTTTGGCTTCTTGCCTCCTTTTCTTCAAAAGTTTCCTGTGTGTGGCCATTCTCTTCCAACATCTAGAAACACTATGGTTATCCAAACCACAAAAGGAACATGCAATTATTTTCCAATTCTTATGTGGAAATTTATCATTCTTTACATAATCAAAATAAATATGCTTGAAATCATATTTATACCTTTATATTTCACCTTTGTTACCTTCACGAGGAGGTGAATTGAATGAAGAAGTGGCTCCCTTTGGAACACCATCAATCTCTTCAATGCTTTTAGAGATTTCACAACTCTCTTATTCAAATGCATGTTTATGAACACATTCTTCTTGCAAAGTATGTTTCAAACTATTGCATTCCCCAAGAATACAATCTTTACAAACTTGAGGTAGAGAACCTAAAATGAAACTCCTTCTAGGAACTATTTCAATTGCCTTCATGGCTATTTTGGAACTTTCTCCATAAGATTGTCCATAGCCAAGACCCAAATACTTAGGCCTTTCCTCAACCATTATTGGCTCAACAATGCCCTATGCATGTTTGCCCAATCCTTTTCCTTCATATCCCATTTTTGACATCAACTTGGACCCTATGCCTCTTGTATGTTTTTCAAAAGAACCAACATAAACATTCTTAGAGGAAATTGAAGACAAACAAGGAGTGTTTACCTCTTCTTCAAGCTGATACTTAACTAAGGCCTCTTTAGTAACAAGGATCTATGTCTCTATCTCATGCATCCCTTCTAGGTTCATATTTGCAATATGAAGTTGGCTCTCCATTTCCTACAATTTTTCAGAAAGCAACTACTTCTCTTCCTTCATGGAATTCAACTTCTCTTGAAGTTTGGTGATCTTCCTTTCATCCTCATACATTTCTCTCACGATATCCATCATGATGAACAAGTCCTGCTTCATCTCTTCATCGAAGAATATTGTGGAGGAATATTTTGAGAACTCACTTGTAGAATTTGTGATCCAAAATGGATCCAAGAACTCTCTAAGTCTTAAAATCACTTAAAAGATCAAAACTATCGCATAAGGGGAACCTTCAAAATGGTGGAAAAACACTATCACGAGGTGAAAAACACACGAAAACAGTGAAAATAGAGCTATCGATGGATTGAACAGTGAATGCACAGTAGTCGTCAAATCTGGCCAATCAACGATCCAGATCTAATCGGCAAAGGTTATTGGAGGTTATCGGTGGAGTCCATGTGGAACTTGCAATGGTGATCGGCAGAGTCAACAAGGACCTTCGATCAAGCACGTAGATTGATGGCCCACGTTGCATCGCAGAATTGCAATCAGCAAATACAAAGGAGCGCATACAATGGCCCGGGGTTATCGCGATATGCAATTGCGATTAATTGCATCGCAATATCGCAATCGGTAAACTCAATGGAGCGGGGCTTATATATATATATATATATATATATATATATATATATATATATATGTATGTATGTATGTATGTATGTATGTATGTATGTATGTATGTATGTATGTATGTATGTATGTATGTATGTATGCGATGCGATTAGCTGGACCCGATGGATATATAAAAGTTATTGCATAAGATTTGAGATCCGTTTAAAGCCATTTTCACGGGATTTTTCAGTATTTTAGTGTATTTTTAAATACAGAAGGGAAACCATTGAACGGGAAATTGTGACTTGCGACAGTGATTGAGGGCGGACCTGATAGAAGTATAGAGTGGATTTGAGGACTTTTAAAGTCTGATAAACAGTGTTTTTGGTGGATTTTCACAGTTTTGAAAGTATTTCTCTGTGTAAACAGAGAGCGGCTGTTTCATGGATTCCAAAGGCCTAAGGCACTCTTACGTTGCAGAACAAGTGGCCACCTCCCCAAAAAACGTTAGCAATGATTATCTAATGCCCAGAAGGGGGATTTGAGCAGACATAGGATGGAAGCCAGAAAGCCCGAGAAGAGGAACTGTCAACGCAGATTGGCTTTAAAGCCACAGACAGAGAACAAATAGAGTAGGCAGTGCTGAGAGAGAGAAAAGACAGAGACAGAGAGTGATAAAGAGAGTCTGTGTACTCAGAGAGGCTTGAGGGGTTCAAGAAAAACTCTTACTGTTGTATCTGTTGTGTGTTGAGACTCAAATTGAGCTCACACTTTGTAAAACTCTGTTCTGAAGACATAATAGAGAGGCCACCACTGAAGGCTGGACCAAGAGATGTAGCCCAGGAGTTTTGGGTGAACTCCATATTAAACTTGTTGTGTTTATGTGTGTTGTCTATTATGCTTCTTTACTGCTTCATTGTCTGTGTATTTCGCAATCTTATCGATCCATTGCACAAAATAACATAGGCATATCCATGCACATGAGTCTGTAATACCTTAAACATTGTCTTAGATCTCATTATCAGATCAAGTGGTATCAGAGCTTTAGGTTTGCTAAGGTTAGACAAGCTTGTGCTGGATTGTTGAATGCTAACTAGGTCAAAGCTCAAATCAGGAGAAGGAGAACTGGTTGAGACTAACCCAGAAATAAGAAGAGTCTATCCTAGGAGGAAAATGGCCGAGGAAATTCCCTCAGAATCATACTCTCCGTTCATGGATAGTGTCATGACCATGAGAGCCATGGTAGAAGAGATGTATCGAGAATTTAAGAAAGGTCGAGGTGAAGATACTTCGACCTCAAAGCAAGACAAAGGAACAGAAGAACCTCTTCTAGATGGTCATTCTGAAGGCAAAGGGAAAGGAAAATAGGCTCCTCTATCAACACCTCCTTCTAGCCCTTTGATTAAATTAGATGTAAAATTTGATTTGTCAATATATGATGGAGAATTAAATGCAGAAAATCTAGATAATTGGATTAGACAGATTGATGTATATTTCAGAGTGCAGAACATCGATTCATAAAGGAGAAAGATTCAGTTGGCCAGCCTATGCCTTGGAGGAACTGCCCTAGTGTGGTGGGAAGGCAGGATCCAAGCTTATTTGAAGAAGCATGGTAAAATTCTTTCTACCTAGAGTGAATTTGTTTCTGCAATTAAAAAACAATTATATCCACTAGCTTATATGTAGCAAGCCATGATGAGTTGGAAAACTCTTCGCCAATTAAAGGGGCAAAGTGTGAAAAGATATACCCAGGAATTTAGAAAAAGAGCTTTAATTCTAGGCATTTCTCTAGACTCACCTGAAACTTTTCTGAAGTATATAGGTGGTCTAAACAGGTATTTGAGGCACACCATTCTCATGTTTAACCCTACTAGCATAGATGAGGTATCTGTCGAGGCTACACATGTAGAGTCTAGATGTAAGAAAGTGAACCCAGAGATTGTGGGATCATCAAAACCCACTGCAAGCAAGAAAAAGGAAAAGAGGAAGAAAAAATGGAAAGAGAGGAAGGAAAACGTTATACAGAAAGCCAAACCTTCATGCACTCACTACAAGAAGGATGGGCATTCTGATGAACGTTGTTGGTCTTTGCATCCGGAGTTGAAACCCAAGAAGTTCAATGGAAAGCAGAAGAAGGCTGCTACTGCAATTCAAAAGGATTTGGGGTCAAACTCAAGTGATGAAACAACAATCACAGCTACAGGTATAAAAGGTAAAAATTTTGAAGCATCTACTAGTAATTTTGCACAAGATATTGATAATGAAGAAAATGAGAGAAAAAGGTATGAGCTTTTTCATAGTAGAGTTATTTCCAAGCATCAAAAGATTGATACTTTATTTGATAGTGGCTCACAAGTAAACTTGATTTCTGAAGCAATTGTAAAGAAGTTGGGATTACTAACCACACCTCATAAGAAGCCATATCCATTAGGTTGGGTATGTGATAAAGCAAAGCTACAAGTGACTAGACAATGTAAACTTAGATTTGCCATTGGGTCAACATTTGTAGATGAGGTTGAGTTAGATGTAATTCCCTTGGATATATGTGGTATTGTTTTAGGAAGTCCTTACTTGTATGATAGAAAAGCCATTTTCTATAGAGCTGAAAATAAGTATCAACTCATTAAAGATGGAATAGAATATATTGTAAGAGCTCATAAACTCAAGAATAATTATACTCTCATAAACTCAGGGCAGATGAAAAGAATTGTAAATTCATGCAAGAAATTTTTACTGATGGTTGTAAAGGAAAAGAAACCTGATAAAACCAATGTATTTGAGGGCTGTGATGATAAACAGAAAGTTGATTTAGAAAAAGTTGTTTCAGATTATGATATCCTATTTCAAGAACATAAAGGTCTGCCACCAAAAAGGCAAATTGTACATGATATTCATTTGCACCAAGATGCTCCATTGCCTAACATTGGAATGTTCAGGTTATCCACTTTAGAGAATGCAGGGATCAAGAAGTAGGTACAGGAGCTGCTCGAAAAAGTGTTCATAGGGCCAAGCACATCACCATGCATATCTCTAATCATGTTGGTGAGAAAGAAAGATGGTTCATGGAGGATGTGCATTGATTATGGAGCACTAAATGAAATAACGATCAATAATCGTTATCCCCTTCCTTGCATTGATGATCTATTGGATCAGTTGAAAGAAGCTGTTTACTTTTCCAAGTTGGACTTGCATAGTAGCTACCATCAGGTCAGAGTTGCAGAGCAAGATGCATGGAAGACTGCTTTCAAAATGAAGCAAGGGCTGTATGAATGGCTAGTTATGCCTTTTGGCTTAACTAATGCTCCTACCACTTTCATGAGAGTTATGAATGATGTACTCTGACCTTTTTTTGATGATTTTGTAATTGTATATTTGAATGACATTCTTTTTCAGTAAAACA
Organism: Pinus tabuliformis; assembly: GCA_031772625.1. Lineage (NCBI taxonomy): Eukaryota > Viridiplantae > Streptophyta > Pinopsida > Pinales > Pinaceae > Pinus > Pinus tabuliformis. The sequence continues at coordinate 1,167,884,521 of CM062811.1, forward strand.
TGGGAAGAACATTTGAAGCATGTAAAGCAGACTCTAGATGTTTTTAAAAAAGAAAATCTCTATGTTAAGCTATCAAAATGTGAATTTGGCAAAACATCTTTGAATTATTTGGGTCATATTGTAGGGGGTGGTGAATTGAAGATAGATCCCTCTAAGGTAGAAGTCATTGTGAAATATCCTAAACCAAAATCTTTTACAGAAGTTAGGAGCTTCCTCGGGGCAACACAATATTGGACGAAGTTTATTGCTAAATTTTCCTTAATTGCAGCTCCCTTACATGCTTTGACAGGATTGAACAAGGTGTTTCAATGGGGAGGCAAACAGCAGAAAGCCTTCGACACCTTGAAAGAAAAGATTAGTACAGCACTAGTACTAGCACTGCTAGATCTTTAAAGACCATTTGAGATTGAAACAAATGCCAGTGACTATGCCATGGGAGCAGTGTTGATGCAACATGGTAAACCCATATGTTATTGTTGAGTTCCAAAACTATCTTTCCCTTAGCTACCTTTTTCATCCTTCCTTCTATGTTTTTCCATGAAAAATGCATCCTTATCATCAAAAACCATTACATATTGCCTCAAGGAGTATATTTCAGTGATTTACAGGCTATACTTTTATGTTTGCTATTTGAATAAGTTTTTGTCTTTTAGCTATGGAATGCAGCCACATTCTGCAGCTAATCGGTTGTTCCGCAGCTACATCCACGCTTTTGCAGGTTCCACGTGTCAAGAGAGGAAAATGACTACATGGGTAGCTTGGAAAACATCAGGGCATGGATCGTATCCTATTCATCTGGCCTAGATCGACGAAGAAGACCCCAATCAAAGGAAATTCAAACATAGAAACCTATGGCAAACATGACTATGTTTTGCACACGTTTCTCAGAGATAGGGATCCGAAGCGGTTTCCTGAGGCCACAGACTTCATCTGCCACCTGCACAAACAGAATCCAACAACCATTACCATAAGATTTATGTTTCCAAGCAACCGGGACAAGAATTCTGCATACTTGTCTGTCTACGTGTTTTGTTGTAGCTTGTTTCTCTCTTTAAAACAATTGTATAATTTCCTATAAATACCTGTGTGAAGAACGCAGAACAAATTAAGTTTTAACTTATGTATTAAGTTAATATTTCCACTCTATATTTGAATAATGCGTTCTCTATTTTAATATAAAGACTCTGTTTCAATGGATACCTGAAGCGTTGTTGGAGTGTTGATTAAGTGTTGATAATCCAAGACCTTTGCAAAGGGCCCTTGCATTGGTCAAGGTTATATTTTAATTTATGTTTTGTCTTTCATAGTTAATTGTAAATTCACTGCGTTTTTTCATGATGTTTATAACCATTTTCTAACTCTATTCATAATGCCAACTTGTGTTCACAGAATAGCTCTTTTGTTTCACTACTTTCTAATTTCTTATCAGTAGCTTGAAGTTGATGTCAGTAGCATGGAGTATTTTAGACTTGCTGATCATTAGTCTAGTTTCTTTTACTTACTGTTCACTAGTCTTTATCTGCATTTTTATGTTTTCTTTTTCTTAGAACAATGAAGTATTGGATCCCTCCAAATGCTGTCACAAGTAGGTAGTTCTCCCAAAATTGTATAGCAGAGTGATAAAACACTTCATTTAGCTATTATAGTAGATTAGTTGCAATTTCACTTTCAGTCTTAGTCTTTCATTTCAGTTTGTTGCAATTTCATTTTTAGTTTTAGAATAATGAAGTATTGGATCCCTCCAAATGTTTTCACAAGGAGGTAGTTCTCCCAAAATTGTATAACAAAGTGATAAAACAGTTCATTTAGCTGTTATAGTAGATTAGTTGCAATTTCACTTTCAGTCTTAGTCTTTCATTTTAGTTTGTTGCAATTTCATTTTTAGTTTTAGAATAATGAAGTATTGGATCCCTCCAAATGTTGTCACAAGGAGGTAGTTCTCCCAAAATTGTATATCAAAGTGATAAAACACTTCATTTAGTTGTTATAGTAGATTAGTTGCAATTTCACTTTCAACCTTAGTCTTTCATTTTAGTTTGCTGCAATTTCATTTTTAGTTTTAGAATAATGAAGTATTGGATCCCTCCAAATGCTGTCACAAGGGGGTAGTTCTCCCATAATTGTATACCAGAGTGATAAAACACTTCATTTAGTTTTTATGCTAGATTAATTTCAATTTCATTTTCAATCATAGCTTTTCATAAGTTTTTTTTCATTTAATTGTAATTCCATTTTTAGTTGTTCATCAAGTTTTAATTCTGCAATAGACTAGACAATAGTTGTAATTTCCTTTCCAGTATTTCATATATGACTGCAATCTTAGTTTTCAGTTTTAATATCTCATTTAAGCTTTGGTTTTGTAATTGATTGCTCTTAAGTCCTTTTCAATCTATGTTTTGGAAACAATCATAATAGCAAGAAGAGAAACTCTGTTTTCACTTTCTTGGCTAGAACTTTACTTCCGAATCTAGCTTAAAGCACTTTTAGCTCTCATTTCATTTCTTTAGGTTTTTAGCAGCAGTAGATTTAAGATTTTGTTAAGTACATTGCAGAACATTAGGAATTAAAAATATCAAACACCCAAAACAATAGAAAACTCAAAAACACTAATGTAGGAAGGGTCATCTATCACATATAGTGCACTACACTTCATCAGTTTACGATACCCAGATTGATAATTTATGCATATCAATTTAGGACACTAAATTGACTAAACATTTTGGTGCCATTACCGAGGAAGTGTAACTAGGTAGCCTTATTTCTTACATTCATAAAAAAATAACAAAAACAACAACACAAAACAATGACATGCATAGAGAAAGAGATTCTAGGGGTAGATTTATAGCTAGGGGCAGAAGTACGATTCCTACAACTCCACCTACTCCACCAAGAGTTAGAAAAGACACACCTCCATCCCAGACTCATAATCCCAGCCATAGGATTCCTCAAATTCAAGGAGCAGAAATTCAATCAGAATATTCTCCTACATCATCCACCAAAATAATCCTAGGAGAGAAGACATTTTTCACTTCCACAGGGGAGCCTATTGTAGTTCAAGAATTAGGATTACCTAGTGAGGAAGAAAAATTAGGAACTCTCTCCCATAGTCCATTAATAGAAGGACCAGAGGAGGAAGGAATAACCTTGCAGGTTGAGCCCTATACTCACTTTGAAGAAACTATAATGGCAAAAGAAGAACAAGATGGACAATTCACACTATTTGGAGGAGGGGGTAGAGGGAGAGGTGGAGGAAACAATGGAGGAGGTAGAGGTAATAATGGAGGAGGCAAAGGAAATAGGGAAGTAGATAACTCATTTGGATTCCCTATAGTAGATGAGGAAACACATACCACAATGAAAAACATTTCACCATATGTCCTCCCAAACTTTTATGGGTTGAGAAGTGAGGATCCTGAAACATTTTTGTTTGAGTTTGAAGTCTTGTGCAGAACCTATGACTATCTAGAAGACTCTCAAAAACTCAAATTGTTCCCTTCAACATTAAAAGGGGCTGCCTTGAAATGGTTTATGGGGTTAGTCACTCAATCCATTAGAACTTGGAATGACATGAAACAGGCATTTTTGGATAGATATTTGGATTATTGTATGCCTACCAATCATAAAGATGAGGTGTTCAAAATGATACAAAAGGAAGATGAAAACTTAGATGATTTTTTTAAGAGATTCAACTATAATTTAAAAAGAGCTAAGATGAACAATCTAGATGAAGAAAATTTGAAAGCTCTTTTGTTAAAGGCCATTAGAGATGAATGGATAGATATCCTTAACATGATGGGGAAGGGAGATATCTCTTAACTTCCATTGAGTGACATAGCAGAACTATGTGTTCATCTCTCAAGAGGGAAATCTAAAATCGGGAAAGGACCAAGAGATCCTTCTCTTGTTAGAGCAAACAAATCTGCAACCGATCTATCAGTAGGGTAGAAATTGGCAATATGCTTGATGAGTTTAAAACTGACATTTTAGGGAGCCTTAGTGAGCAATTAGACACCCTTAAAATTCAAAGCAAGAAGAAAATAGAGGGTGATTCTTTAGCCATCTTTTGTCCAAAATGCAGAAAGAAACATGCTCTAAGGGAATGTCCTTTAGATGAAAAAATTGTAGAAACTTGTATGATTTGTTTAAAAAGTCATTATACCAAGGATTGTCCTTCAATCCCAGGTCTTAGGGTTGTATTTCAAGAGGAAACAGTCCAAAATACTGTAGAATCTCTTTGTTTTGTTGCAAGAAGACCTTGGCGGGGGCCACAAAATCAAGGGTTCAACAATCCGATGTATCTTCAACCACCACAAAACTAGAATTCTTGGCAGCAACCTTGGCCTCAACCTCAATCTCAGTATCAATCTCAACCATGGGCACAAGGGGTACAAAATCCTTATGGGAGATTTGCTCAATATTATCAATATCCTCCATCTTATCAAAGCTATCCCCCCCCACAAAATCAGCAGCAAAATCAACGACCACAACTTCCAAATCAAAACCCTCAACTTTTATTACCATTTCCACAACAAGGTCAAAATCCTCAACTCTTACTTCCATTTCAACAAAAACCAAATCATCTACCTGCCCAACCATTTCCAAACCCCAATAATAAAAACCCTCAGAATGGTTACATGGTAGAAGGACAACAATTTCCAACTTACATGATTACTCCTCTAGATCTTAATGATGTTCAACTTAGATATGGTAGGATATTAGAAAAGGAAAAACCTTCTATAGATATTCAAGAACAACAAACTTCTGAGGAGGATTCTCTGAAAGTCAATAAAAGTTTTGAGGGGACATCCCTCCAAAACCAAAACATTAAAAAATAAAAACAAAAAGAATCAATAAACACAACTCCTATAATTGAGTAACCAGCATCTACTTCTACACCTCCTTTTCCTGAGAGATTACAAATTGATAGAGGGGTAGAAAAACAGATCTTGTTACCCAATTATGATTTTCTAGATGAATTGAAGAATGTTTGTATCAAAATTCCTTTATTACAAGCCATTAGAGAAATTCCTATTCTAGCCAAGACAATAAAGGAGTTGAGCATCAAAAGACCAGGAAGAAAACCAAGAGAAACAAAAAGAATTCACCTGGTAGGAAAGATAACAGATATCATGATGGGAAAGATTACCATGCAGAAATATGTAGATCCAGGAAGTCCAATTGTCAAGACACATATAAATGGGATTGAAATTCCAAACACATTGATTGACTTAGGGGCAGCAATAAACATTATGAGTAGACAAACTATAAAGCAGCTTAAACTTCCTAATCTTCTTCACACACCTACCTTGTTGCAACTTGCAGATAGATCAGTAATTAAACCATATGATGTGCTAGAAGATATCTCAATCTCCTTAGATTCTTGGGAATATCCTATTGATTTCATGATTTTAACTCCCAAGAATAATTTAGGAGGACATCCACTCATATTAGGAAGACCTTGGCTGGCCACAACTGATGCTTTTATTAGTTGTAGATCTAGTGACATGTATATTTCTAATGGTAATTCAACAAAGAAAGTTACTTCGTATCCTCCAGCAAAAGAAATAATAGAAATAGATGACAAGGAATGGATAAGTGATGAAGATGATATTTAGCCTATCTTTACTATATCTGAAATTAGTGAAGATAGTCAAATTTTGAACACATTTGAAAATTTTGAAACATCTTCAGAATATAATCATGCACAATTTCAGGAAATATCTAATATTGAGTAATTTTCATATAGACAGGTGTCTCTCTATTCTATAGAAAAGTTTGGTAGCTCTACAATTGAAATTTTTCCAGGTAAGACATTGAAAATAAACAAAAACTTGGAGAAACTACAACAAGAAGAGCTAACCAAAATATTACAAAAACATTCTACTGAATTTGCATGGGAGTATGCAGACATGAAAGGTATTGATCCTAAGACTTGTATCCACCATATCTATATTGAGGAAAATAGTAGACCAATTAGAAAACCTCAAAGAAGAATGAATCCAAATCTTAGGGAAATTGTGAAAGAAGAGCTCCAAAAATTACTCAATGTAAGCTTCATTTACCCTATTTCAGATAGCCAATGGGTTTCTCCTTTGGTAATTGTGCCTAAAAAGAATGGTAAATGGAGGGTGTGCATTGATTACCAAGAATTGAATAAAGCAACTTTGAAAGATCACTTTCCTTTGCCCTTCATAGATCAAGTGTTAGATACATTAGCAGGTAAAAATTATTTCTCATTTTTGGATGGTTTTAGTGGTTATAATCAAATTCAGGTAGCACCTGAGGATCAGGATAAAACCACATTTACTTGTCCATGGGGAACTTTTGCCTACCAAGTGCTTCCTTTTGGGTTATGTAATGCACCTGCAACATTCCAAAAAGCAGTACTAGGAATTTTTTCTGATCTAATACATGATTGTGTAGAGGTATATATGGATGATTTTACAATCTATGGTAACACATTTGAAGAAGCTTTGGAGAATTTGGAAAAAGTCCTTAAAAGATGTAAAGAAACAAACCTTTCACTAAGCCATGAGAAATGCTTTATGATGTTTACAGAAGGAATTGTTTTAGGACATCATATTTTAGGAGATGGGATTAAAGTTGACAAATCTAAAGTTGAAGTCATCTCTAAGTTATCAATTCCAAATTTCCAAAGGGATGTTAGAAGTTTTCTAGGATTTACAGGTTACTATAGAAGATTTATAGAAAACTTCACTAAAATAGCATCTCCACTCTTCAAATTGCTTACAAAAGATTTTGAATTCAAGTGGAATCCCGATTGCCAATTAGCATTTGAAACCTTGAAAAAAAGAATATCTGAAGCACCTATCTTAGGAAGACAAAATTGGAAACTTCCTTTCCATATTTCTATAGATGCTTCAGATACAACTCTGGGAGCTGTATTGGGACAAAAAGATTTGATTCCTTATGCCATTTACTATACAAGTAAAAATTTTACTCCCACTGAGTTGAATTATACTGTGACTAAAAAAAAAAATCTTAGTTGTTGTTCATGCAATTAACAAGTTTAGACACTATATCACAGGCTATTAAACTTTTGTTCATACAAATCACTCTGCAATTAGTATTTAATGAATAAAACTATTACTAATGGCAGAGTTACAAGATGGCTTTTACTTTTGCAAGAATTCAACATTATTATGCTAGATAGACCTGGAAAAAAAAACATAGTTGTTGATTTCTTGTCCAGGATCCAGAATATTAAAGAAGACTCCCCGGTTGAAGATAAGTTCCCTGATGAATATCTCTTTGTAGTAACTACTCGAACTCCTTGGTTTGTAGATGTTGCTAACTACTTGGTTACAAGGAAGTTACCTTCACATTTATTTCCTAGAGAGAAAAGAAATATTATTCAAGATAGTGCAAATTATTCATGGATCACTAACGAATTGTATAAAACAGGGCTAGATCTTATGATCAAAAGGTGTGTCAAGGAAGATGAGATGTCTGATATTCTCAAATCATGTCATGATGAGCCGTGTGGTGGACACTTTGCTGACAATAGGACAGCCTATAAAATCCTTTCCTTAGGATATTTCTGGCCGTCCATCTTCAAAGATGCTAGAGAATATGTCAGAAGGTGCGACAACTGCCAAAGGGTAGGGAAACCTACTCCCTCAAATGAAATGCCATTGCAACCTTAGGTAATTATCGAACCCTTTGAAAAATGGGATTTAGACTTTATTGGACCTATTAATCCTCCATCCATGCAGAAAAAGTATATATTGGTATGCACTGATTATGTCACCAAATGGGTAGAAGCCAAAGCATTACTTTTTGCTAACGAAAATTCTGTAGTTAGTTTTCTTTTTGAGGAAATTTTTACTCGCTTTGGTGTTCCAAGAGAAATTGTGATAGATCAAGGAAAAATCAAGGACTTCAATTCACATCCAATATGGTGGAGAAGCTTATGGAGGAATACAAAATCAAGCATAGGAAATCTACTCCCTATCATCCACAAGAAAATGGTCAAGTGGAGTCTACAAATAAAGTGATTGAAAGAATCCTCACCAAGATTGTGCATCTACATAGAAGAGATTGGGCAGAAAGGATTCCTGAAGTCTTATGGGCCTATAGAACTACATGGAGGAACACAACTGGACATACACCCTATGAACTTGTTTATGGGAAACAAGTCTTGTTCCCCATAGAGTTCCAAATCAAAACTTTCAAGATGGCAATCCGGTTGGGGATGGATTTATCAGAAGCTCAAAAGCATAGATAGGAACAAATGAATGAACTTGATGAAATCAGACAAGAGGTTGTTCAAAGGACTGGTCTAGTTCAACAACAAAGGGCTAGGTGGCATGACAATTACATCAAGGACAAGAAGTTTCAAGAGGGAGATTGGGCACCGTTATTTGATTCAAAGTTTAAAGATTTTCAAGGGAAGTTTCAAACTCATTGGCTCGGGCCATATGAGATCATCAAATTTCTACATCAAAATACAGATCATCATGTTCAGACAGTTGATATATTCACTATGACTGTAAAAGAGTGGACTGAGCCAACTCAGCAAACCAACTTGGCCACTAAAGCAACACTGATAGGTGCAGATGACAGGGCCGAGAAAGCTACAGCACGACAGAACATTAAAGGCATATCATTCAGAATTAATGCAGAGCGCTCAACTGACTCAGTGGCCTCCAAAAGTCAAAAAGGTTTCTGACAGAACTGAAGGGTATTCATTGTATATTTAGAATAGCAATAACTTTCTTATCTGCTATTTCTGAAAGTTGGTGAACACAGTTATTGAACAAATGACTCAGCATTCAGATATTTTGTAAAGCCGATTGTATATATTTCCCCTCGCATAAGCTTGCTGGGGTTGTTGATTTTCTCTTCTGGAGAACTTATGCTGTAAATTTCAGACTTTTAATACAGGGAGCTGATGGAATTTCTAAAGTTCTGAGTTGTTTTGATGTGTTGTGGTGCGATTGCTTACTGCTACAGGATTCCTGCATATTTCATGGCACAATAAGTTTCTTGAACCTTCTTGTTATGTATTTCATTCTATCATAATCCGCTCATGCTCTATATTTCACTGTTTAATAGCACAGAAAAAGAATAGTTCATGATTTATTCATTAAATACCCTGGACTCAATCTATGCTGTTATGAATGTTTTCCTCCAGTATTAGTTATGAAAGTGTAATTCTTAATTGCTTCACCTTCAGACTAAAACTTCACAGTGAGTATTATTCAGGAATTCAAACCTGCTCCTGAGTGATATATCCCTTTCTCACATCACCAGCTTAGTGGAAGATTCTTAGTTGCCTCTCACTGGCTAGACACACTTCATCTTCACAAATTTTAAGTTTGTTTCATGATATATCTATATGGCCCTGCAGTTCTAGCAATCCTACTCAATATCTCAAACAACTCATAATCACAGACTCCATTGCCCAATGGACTGAAACCCTCTGAAGATCTCATCTTAGCTACTGGAAGACATCATTCAACCAAAATTTTAAACAAAACCCTCACCTCATAACTAGCCTAAGATCCTCAAAAACAAAGCTAAAACTGAAAGAGAGAGCCCTCTCTGATTGCAGGTGGGCTAGAACCTGTAATCCAAAGCTTGGTTAGTGGTTACCCCGGCCGTATTCCCTCAGGAGTCAAAGGGAACAACCTGGGTGTTAACATAAATGGCGACTCCGCTGGGGACCTGAATGAATTTCATAATTCCCTGTCTGATTCTTAATACTGCAGATAAAGCCTGAGTGACAGCCAGACAGCCTTGGAAACTGCCTCTGCTTTGCATTTGCAGGAGTATATAAAAGTTGCCTCAGTCAATCTTTATTCAGTCTTAAGTTCCATACAGTTGTGCTATACCTGATCAGTCCTTGTCAAATATCACTATCTCTCAGAAAATTCTCCTATAGAAAATCACAGAAACTGGCTCCTAAGAAGAAAACTCGCTATACAAGATCAAACCCAGATCCTGATCCATCACCTGAGTTCCAAAATCCAAACTTGATTTCAAGAATCCTTAAGAGACACAAATCAGAAGGGACTCTATCAGATTCAAGTTCTGAAGCAGCATCTCAAACTAATATTCCAACCCCTGCTAAGGTTTCTTTACATCCTCATACCACCGTTCCACAATCTCCTAGTTCTTCATCCACTTCACAAGGTATCCTTTCAACCACTCCATCAACTACACACACCCCTCTCATCCCCTTCCCTCCGCTTGTCCCATTCGTTCCTGTTATCCCTGTTGTCTCACCAAACATGGCCAATAGATATGCTCCACTGCAGTTACCTGCCAATCCAGGGCCTATGCCTCAAGATTACCAAAGCAAGATTTCATATTTTGATGGTACTGGCTCTTATCCAGCCCTTCAACATACTAAGAAAATGTAGGACTACTTTGAAAATTATGAGATAGATGATGATGGGGTTAGAATGAAAATTTTTGTGCAAAGCCTAACAGGAGATGTAAGATCATGGTTTAGGTCACTCCCAGCAAACTCCATAGCTGACCCTGAAGCCCTGTGTCAAACCTTTATCAACAGATGGGAGAAGAAGAAGGATCCACTTCATATTTTATCTGAATACAATACTATCAAAAGAGGTCCCCAAGAAACTGCCTTGGATTATTGTGCTCAGTTTAACAATGTCTACAATGCTATTCCCCAAAATCTTAGACCCCCACCTGATTTAGCTCTATACACCTTTCCTGATGGGTTTGATTCAGATATGGCATACCAATTGAGAGAAAGAGCTCCCCGAACTTTAGCTGAGATGCAAGACATAGCAGTCAGTGTAGAAGCCAACCTGATAGCTAGGAGAAATAGGACCAGAACTGAAAGGAAGACCACCTTCAAAGAAGAGCCTTCAGGCTGGGATCAGAAATTAGATGCAATAATCACTGGCATGCATAGGTTAGGTGACAGAGTAGAATCAGTTGAGAGGAAGTCATCATGGGAAGCACCACAGAATAATCCTATCAGGAATCCCAATTTTAGAAGAAATCAAAATCCTAATGTTGGCAAGGCCAGCCCTGAACCAGAAATTAGACCTCCATTCCAAGAAAACTATGCTGAAGCATCCACTTCTAATGAGCAAATAGATGATACCCACATCAATTTGATGGGCCTCAACAATGATCAGCAAGTCTTTCTGAGTCAAGAAGATCATGAAGATGAAGACATCAAGCAGTTCCAAACCAAGTCAGGTGAATCATTTGATTTCAAACAAGGCTATGACACAGCTGTTTATGAAGTTCATAAGCAATACAAATTAAGAAGCAGAACTATAGATGTGACACAGCCTGAGAAAACAAAGGATAGCCTACAGCCTAAGAAAGCTATTGTCACAGAGCCTATTAACAAAACTGATCCAATTACAAATGAAGTAGCAGTTGAAGAGGTAACCGAACCATTCCCCTCAAATCAAGAACCAAGGGTTACACCTCCTTTACAGCACAATCCAAGCAGCACTTTCCAAAAGATGAGCAAAAAGGACAAACCTCAAGACCAAATTGAGAGTCAAGAAGAAACTTCTAAGAACTCAATTGAGAGAGAAAAGGTTGTTACCCAGAACACCAAGATCCAATCAGAAAAACCTTTTGACTTAGAAGCTGAAATTGGTAAATTGAAGATAGCCATTCCTCTTTCAGAGCTAGCCAAGCATAACATTTACAAACAGCAAATCAAGAAGTCCCTTCAACTCACTCATAATAAAGATGATGTCAATGTGTTGGATGACACCCCAGAACTACTTTTCGGTCCAGAGGTTGATGGAAAGACATCAGTTACTGGAATCCTACCTTTTTATGTCAGCTTGCATGTTCATGATAAGATATTACACAATGCAATGTTTGACTCAGGCGCCTCTCATAACCTTATGCCTAAGTCAGTAATGGAAAGATTGAACCTAGACATCACAAGACCATATAAGGACCTATTTTCATTTGACTCCAGCCAAGTTAAGTGTTTAGGCCTGATAAAAGATCTATGTGTGTCCCTTGTCCAGTACCCAAATAAAACAATCTTAATGGATGTGGTAGTTGCTGATATCCCACCCAAGTATGGAATGTTGTTATCAAGATCATGGGGAGCCAAAATCCAAGGGTCCCTGCAATTAGACATGTCATATGCCACCATCTCTGTCTTTGGGCAACCAAAGAGGCTATACAGAGAATCACTCATGAAATACATGGTGAGCAGTGAAGAAAAACCTCAAAATTTCCCTATTTATGCAGTCCATTCTGATATGGATTCCTTCATTCTGTTCAATGATGATATAAGTCCAATGAGTGATAACAAATCTGTCATACTTGAACAAGATATGCATGTGAGTGAGCAATCAAGTTCCCAAGAAATCAAGATTGAGAAATCAATTGATGAGACAATTCTAGAAGACAAACCAGATGAAAGACAAGAACTCCAACTTATAATCCCAAGTCATAGAGAAGATGTTGAAAATCCCCTAAATCAAGAGATCCTGTGGTTTCTTGAGTTTGATGGATCAGTCAACAAATTAGGGGCAGGAGCTGGAGTGTGGATTCATAACAAACAAAGCAATCATGCAGAAGGTCGAGCCTATAGGCTTAATTTCAGATGTACTAATAATATGGCAGAGTACGAGGCTCTTTTTCTAGGCCTCAAACTGATAAAATCCTTACAAGCCACAAAAGTTTCAATCATGGGAGATTCAGACCTCATTATTCAACAAGTAAAAGGCAATTTTGTCACCAATGAAAAAAGACTAAGATCATATAGGTCTGCTACTATTGAAATACTCAAAGCTTTCACTGAATTCCAAATGACCAAAATACCTAGGACCCACAACCTTCATGCACATAGTTTAGCTACATTTGCCAGTACATGCAAATTGCCTTTTGAACCCAACCATTGTTTTACGGCTGAGATAAAACACAGACCTTCTGTCCCAAACAATGTTAAAGATTGGCAAGTGTTTGAAGATTACACACAGATAAACAGTTTCTTAACCTTGCAGCATGAATTTTCAGGTTTGAACATTGATGTTGATTCTATGAAAGACACACAACCATTGAGTGAAAAGGACCAAACAGCAATATCACTCAAAACAGCAAATCAAATACTCTGTCCAACAACCTTTGACAAGGAAAATATACAAGAACTTGAACAATTGCATTTTGATGAAACAACTGGTGCAGAGGCTGATGTCATACAGCTAAAAGACAATTTTCTACCAACAGGCCTAACTCCATTGGAGGACATATTTTACTCAAATGATGTCCCTAGAAAACCAAAAATGCAACCCCTTAATGCTGCCATTGAAGAATACAACATTGGAACTACTGAAAAACCCAAGATAATAAAATTGTCTGCATCTTTACCCCTTGAACAGAAACCTAAATACATTGACCTCTTTAAAGAGTTCCAAGATGTGTTTGCATGGAGTTATGAGGATTTGAAATCCTATGACACCTCTGTTATCCAACACACTATCCCTCTCAAGCCTAATCAAAAGCCATTCAAGCAAAAATTGAGAAGAATCAATCCTATGCTTCTCCCTTCAATTGAGAAAGAGGTGCAAAAAATGTTTAAAGCTGGTATCATAGCACCAATCAGGTTTTCAGACTGGATTTCAAACTTGGTCCCCACAAGAAAGAAAACTGGGGAGATTAGGCTTTGTGTTGATCTAAGGAATTTAAATCAGGTATCCCTCAAAGACAATTATCCCTTACCAAAAATGGATCATATTCTCCAAAGAGTGGTGGGGGCTTCAAGAATCTCATTACTTGATGGATTTTCAGGTTTCAATCAGATCCTAGTCCACCCTGATGATCAAGATAAAACAGCTTTCACAACCCCATGGGGAACTTTAAAATATGTTAAAATGCCTTTTGGGTTTTAAAATGCAGGAGCTACATTTCAGAGAGCAATGGATATTGCTTTTGCTAAAGAGATTCGTGACTTCCTTGTGATTTACCTAGATGACCTCACACCTTTCTCAAGATCTGACCAAGAACATCTAAAACACTTGAGACAAATATTCATAACATGTAGGAAATATTGAATTTCCTTAAATCCTAAAAAGTATCTATTTGGTTTGGAAGAAGGTAAGCTATTAGGTCATATCATTTCAAAGGATGGCATTAGAATTGACCCAGACAGAATACAGGCCATCTTGCAAATGCCCCATCCAAGAAATATTAAAGAATTACAAGCCTTCTTGGGAAAGATTAACTTTTTAAGGAGATTCATCCCAAACTTAGCAGAACTGATCAGATTACTAAACAACATGCTAAAGAAGGATTCAAAAGTGAAGTGGACAGTAGAAGCAAATCAAGCTTTTGAAGGTATTAAATTGGCCCTTACCCAAACCCCAGTCTTAACAAATCCTCAATTTGACAGGGAATTTATTATTTTCTCTTTTGCCTCCCAACATACCATTGCTGCTGTCTTATTGCAGAAAGATGATCAAGGGAATGAAAAACCCATTGCTTTCTTTAGTAGAGCCCTTAGAGATGCACCTCTGAAATATCAGATCATGGAAAAGCAAGCTTATGCTTTGGTCAAAGCCATCAAAGACTTCAGGATTTACATCCTATATTCCCATGTCATTGCTTATGTACCAAATCCCATTGTGAAAGACATACTGACTCAAGAAAATTTAGAGGGAAGAAGAGGAAAATGGATTGCTAACATATTGGAATTTGACATTGAAATAAGACCTACAAAACTGATAAAGGGGCAAGGTTTGGCTAAATTGATGTCTGAAGAAAACTTCCAAGCCTTAGACATTAACCAACTGGACAATGAACCGGAGTTGGCGACTCCAAAGATCAATGTAGCCTTTGAACAATCCATGTGGTATTCTGATATCTGTTATATATTGCAAAACCTGTGTGCTCCCCCAGGGTTGTCCAGAACCAAATCTAGATTTTTAAAAATGAAAGCTTCAAAATTTTGTGTTATAGATGGTAATTTACTATGGAAAAATCATGAAGGTATATTATTGAATTGTCTAACTATGGATGAAACAAGCAATGTTATGAAAGAATTTCATGCAGGTGATTGTGGTGGACATTTGTACTGGAATTCCACTGTGGATAAGAGACTGAGGGCAGGTTACTATTGGCCCACTCTCTTCTCTGATGTTAAAAAATTTACCACTTCATGTCCCAAGTGTCAAATGTTTGAGGGAAAAAGAAAGTTATTACCACTCCCCTTAAAGCCTATTGCAACAGAAAGACCCTTTCAGCAATGGGGCTTGGACTTCATTGGGGAAATTCATCCTTCATCCTCAGGCCAACATAGATGGATTCTAACAGCCACAGATTACTTTACTAAATGGATTGAGGCTGTGCCATGCAGACAAGCAAATGATTCTACTATCATTCAGTTCCTTGAAACCAACATTCTTTCCAGATTTGGTTGTCCTGACAAGATTATAACAGACAATGCTGCTGCTTTCAGATCCAAGAAGATGGTGAACTTTTGTCACAAATTCCATATCACTTTGGGCCATTCTACTGCATATTACCCTCAAGGCAACGGTTTAGCTGAATCATCTAACAAAAGTCTTATCAACATCATTAAGAAGATACTGGAAGAGAATAAGAAAAATTGGCATAAGAAGCTTGTAAATGCCTTGTGGGCAGACAGGCTAACAACCAAGAGATCTATTGGGGTCAGCCCATATGAGTTGGTTTATGGAATGGAAGCCAAATTCCCTTCATCATTAGGGGTCCCTGTCATGAAACTACTTCAAGAAAGTCAAGCTGAACCAAATGACATGCAAAGAAGAATCAATCAGATTATCTGTTTACAGCAAACTAGAGATCAAGTCTACAGCAGAGTTCAGGTCCTACAAGAGAAACTGAAGAAAGCCTTTGATAGAAGAACCAAGGCTGAAGATTTCTTTATTGGTGATAAAGTGCTTAAATGGGATTCAAGAAGAGAAGATAAGGGAAAGCATGGCAAATTTGACTCCCTTTGGAGGGGACCTTTTGTTATTCAAGCAATACAAGGAAATAACACCTATTTTTTGAAGAACTTGGATGGCACTGAAGCTGAAGAGGGCCCTGTAAAAGGCCGGATGCTAAAGCACTATTTTGATTACTTTCCATGTATATAGCATGGCTTCCCTTTGTACATAGTCAGTTGTATATAGTATTTTCTTCCAGCATATAGATAGTTCGGTTTAAGAAGTTTTGTGAATAAGAAGGAAAAGGCTTTTATTTCAGAAGTTCCATAATGGTGACAAATTCCAATTTTGAAGTCCAAAGAGAAAACTTTCCAGTTTTGAGAAGTTAAAAGCTAAGGCAGTCTGACCTGCTGTTCTTGGTCTTTCAAATAGAAAAACCATCCCCAAGTGGAGCCACTGTTAGCTACCTATATCAATAGGTTTCATTTTTCATGATTGGCAGGGGAAATGCCAATATGATCTACTTTGGTGATGCAAAGATCTCATATTGTGGTGGAAAACACATATCTACAAGTTGTTTGATGTTGTCCTACTTCTGAATGGGTGATCCAACAGTCTAAGCTGGGTCATGCCATATTTCAATTTATTGTTGTAGACTAGAGAAAGAAATCTGTCCAAACTGTTCAATCTTGGCAGATAAGTAGCTAGGTAGAGAATGAAGGTTCCCAACTGTTTAATCTGGGGCCTTGGAAGTAATAAGGCTAGCCTTAGATAGAAAATCAAAAGGAAAAGCCAAAGGAAAAGAAAAGGCACATGAGGGTTTGCAAGTCTAAGTGCACCCTCCTTGAAGTAACAAAAAATGCTAGGCAATAGAATGGGTAGGTAGATGGGGTTGCAGAAGCATGATTTCTTTCATATCACTGCCCTAAACAAAGGTAATACATGGTGTCAGTACAGATCTTCCTATTCAACAGTTTAGCAGCAACAAAATGAAGCATGACTAACTTCCCAATCATCCCCCATCACATTCCTTGCTAACATCCCAATACCACCCTTGTTCATGAGATAAATCAAACTCATTGATTGATCCTTGTTGCATAAAGAGCCACATTTCCTGTGTAAAAATCTTTTCATTTTGATCTACTCCCTAACTAAGTTTGTTTCCTAAAAAACTTAGTATCTATCACTTCCCATTCATATCCCATCCAATACTAACTACTAATTCTATCTACATTTAACTCCCTATGTTCCCCTTTCCCTATTACCATAACACTATTGTGTATAATAACCCAAAGTATGTATATATCCCTCCCCTTTGGCATTATAGCCATATGTTCAAATACTGGAAAACCATGCAAAATCAAAGTCTTGTTGGATATGGTTTGTTTAAAGTCAGGGATTAAACTAACCCCTGGTTGGTTTAATAACCTAAACTCTACCCTTGTCCCCTTACAACCCCTTTGCAATGTTTTACCCACACTATTTGCAAAAACCTTGTAAAAACCCACTTTTGCCGCCTATCCAAAGTTGTGTTATAACGCACATTTTTCACAAAAAACAAAAGAAATCATTAAATAATGCCGCCGGGTCCCGCCGTATTGTCCTATCACCTTTGCAACCCGTCGCCCGTCGGATCTGGGCTTTCCCATCCGATGGCCCATATCAATATCGGGCCGCCCCCGATGTCCGGACGATAGCACCCGAAAAATGTCAGAGGGTGACATCAGGGCTCGGCCACGCGTCGTTCCCAAATCGTATCGGGAGGCTGCCTGCCAATACCGCTCCCGTACCATAAGCGGTCCGATGGAACCACTTACCACTTTGGTTTACCACCTGCCCACGTCACGCCCATGTCACGCCCACGTCATGCCAAGTCGGCCCCGCATCAGCGCTAAGCCTGCCATTGCTCCACTCTGTCTGCCACCTCAGCAGTTCCCGTGGACCGCTCACAGGCCGCCACGTCACCTTTCCGTACCCGACCCCACCCGATGACGTCATGCTGACGTCATCCAAAAAACGCGCCAAAAGCCCAAAATGTCCATATTTTCGCCAAAATTCGCGTTTTTTCTCATTTTTTCACCAAAAGTCTACTGTGCTCTCTGCATGTAATTTACGACCATTTCGCCGCCAACCTGTAGAAATTGATTTAAAGACCGTGGGCACCCTCAATTCGCCTGCATTGCCACCATTGCCAGAGTTTACCAGGTATTTACCAAAATCTCCCCTCCGCACCTGGTTTTTTGCATAATTCACCAAAACAAGTGAGAAAAGAGAGAAAAACACTGTAATTACCAGCAAATTCTCGGTGACCACCATTTATCTCCAACTATAAGGCCGAATTTACCTACAGAAGTCCCCATTGAGCCGAATTTCCACAAATTTACAGTCTGTTTGCGCATTCGCAAACTAAAACCTCTGCTGCACAAGTTCACCGGGAAAACAGCTCTTAAGTCCCAGCATTTGCTCATTAGACCTTTTCAGGAGCATTTCAACTTGTTTTCACCATAATTCACCCTGTTTCCCCTGCAAATTGCCCTGTTCCTGCAAAATTCATTGCTCTGTGTTGCTGAGCCCAGAAAAACAAGTTCAAATACAATTCAAAGTAGCAAAAACCATGGAAACTCCAGTTGCATTGAATGTTACACCTCTAAATGCCCCACAAAGAGAGCTAGAGTGGCTGCCCTTGGCTGACAGAGACTACCAAATGGCAGAGGGAATCCCAGAATATAGCAAGTACCACATTCATGTACTCAATGACCTTAAAGCCAAACATCTCAGTGGGAATGATATCCTAGGGATTTGGGACTCCAATTTGCCCATTTTCAATCTCCCTCAAGTCAATATCCTCCCAGACTTGATACACAGATGCAGTGCCAACTATGACCCCTGTCAGAGAGCTGTCCTCAATTCCTCAGGCTCAGTTTTGTTCCATGTCACCCCTGAGGCCATAAATGAAATGCTACACTTTCATACTTCAAGGCCATTGACTCCCCTCTCCATCATGGATTTGATAAAGAAAGGAGGCAAGCTGTCCAGTGCCCAAATTGTAAAAATCAATCAATTATTCATTCAATCAGGCTCTGAAACTGTGAGGACTCCCCCTATTGGAAATGTGTACCTAAATGAGCTGGGCAAAATGCTTGTGGATATGATCAGTTATGTCCTGGGATACAGAACATCTGAGGATGTTGATGAAACCATTCTGGCCATGTTGTCCATCTTCTCCCCTGGAAAGCCTCCTGCTGTTCACTATGATTATGCTGCCTACATTGCCAATAAGATTCATGAGCAATTGATGAATCTAGAGAGGGAAAGGATATTTAGATATACTTCTTACATCTATCACCTGTTTCTATTCTATCAGCCTGATAGCTTCCCTATTACTCTCAAGAGGCTTGATGCCCAAGGGAACCAAAGGTCTGTAGTGTTTTGGTCTTCAGTTTTCCATCACATATCTTTTTCACCATACAATTATTGTGAATTCATAGACCTGTTTATCCATCCAGCCATGTCCTTGCTGCTGAGTGCCCCTCCTCCAAGATTAACAGATGAGATGCAAAGGATCCTCCAGCTCTCAAAGGCCTACAGCATTGGGGATTGGTACTTCTACCAACACCATACAGTGATCAGAATATATGGTTGTGAGCTAGCCCCATATAGGCTGCCAAGATATGTCCCTATGAGACTCTTTGCCTTAGAGTATTTCAGGTAGTTTGGAAATGCAGACATGGTCCATTTCCACAGCAAAAACAAGAAGGTGCAACTAAAAGTCAGAAATCAGCTAGGCCCATTCATTTATAATAAAAGAGAAGAGGCATGGCAAGAAGCAGACAAGATCCTGCAACGCCTTGGATTGCAAACTAGTTTCCTCTGGATACCCTATGATCCAAATCACTTCATTAGCCTTAGAAGGGTCAAGTATAAATTGGCTAGCTATGATCATGTCAGGCTGCCCCATATTGAAAAACATGTCAATCTGTTAAGATGGAAAGAAGGCACATTAGAAGAAGCAAGTACTAAAGAGGAAATACTACAAAAAGAAGCAAAGAATCTTGAGAAAGAAGCTGACTTGGAAACTTGTGGGCAGGTTTCCTCTTCTTATCAAGTTCAACTTGGAGCAGCTGCCTCATCCTCTACAGCCCCCCAGCAGGCAGCTCAAACTACTCCTCAGGCTGCCAGCAAAGGTAAAGAAAAAGAGATGGAACAGGAACAGCCACCCCCTACAGCAGAACAGCAGAAAGAGCAGCCCAAACAGCAAGAAGAAACAGCTGAGGCCCCAATATCTACAGAGCAGCAGGCTCAAGAAAGTGTGCCTCCAAGGCAGGAAACAGTAGTGGAGGCCTCGGTGCTCCAAACTCCACTAAATGAAGAAAGAAGCAGGAAGAGGGATAGAGAGCAGGAAACTCCCCTCACTACATCAACAAGTCAACAAGGGGAGAAAAGGCAAAGACTAAATCCTCTTTCTGAAGAAGAGATGCCTATTGGGCAATCCATGGGTATGGGCCCCCCTAGCATGGAAGCATCTGCCAGTTCCTTCCAACAGGAACAAGAAAGAACAATTGGAGGAGAGGTCAGCTCCTCAAGCCAGCAAAGGAGGGCAGAATCTGGCATAAAGCAGCAATTCATTGATATCAAGAAGAGGAATGAGCCAGTTAGACTCCAGCTGTACAATCACTTGCTCAAAATGGCTCCCACAAACCAACAGAGGCTTATGTCAGCATATGACATAACAGAGGGAAAAATGACTATGAGTCATTTCATGCCTACTATGCTGCAGCCACAGTCAGCTGCAGATTACATAAGGACCAACCTTGACGTACTTGCCAAAGACATCCACCCAATGGACCAGATAGAGCTTCATAAGCAAACGGGTGAGATGGTATATTCTACTCTTGCTGATAAGACCTTTCTTGCCCACAAATTACAAAATAGTCTTCATAATACAACTGCCCAACTTGAATTGGAGAAGGCATCCTCTCAAGCCAAAGACAACAGGATTAGGTCTTTGGAAGACATCATTTTAGAGCCTGGGCATGACCCAAAGGATCCCAAAGCTGTATAGGCACTACTAAAGGAAAAAGAGGCAGACATAGCAGCTTTGAGGAAGATGGTAAAAATTCCAGCAACCCTTCACCCTCAAACAGAAGATGTTGCTCAGCAGAGGAAGGACCAAGATGTAGCAGCCATGCTGCTAACACTACACAAACAGTTGGTACAAACAGAAGGGAAATTGGTAGAAACAGAGGCTGCATTACAGGAAGCCCTGAAGCAGAAAGAAGGAGGCCAGACATCTCAGCCCCCTCAGCAAGTTATTAACCTTGAGGAACCTCCTCAAATTATCAGTCCTCCCACAGGACAGACAGCTGAAACAGGCCCTTCAACATCAGCACCAAATACAGCAGCAGCACCAGCAACGACATCAGAACAGGCTCCAAGCCTTGATATGCAGAAGATGATGAAGGAGATTCAAGTTCTAGAGGCCCAGATGGCAGAGCTAAATGAGGCCAAGGAGAAATTGGCTACACTCAATGAAAAATATGACAAATCAAAGCAAACTGTAGCTGAGAAAACCAGGGAAGTAAGAGCTCTTGAGAAAAAGATAAAAGAACTAGAGAAAGAGCTATCTCTTGACAAATTTGTGGCTGAGATCAAGAAAGTCCTGTGGGCCAATATTGGTCAATCCATAACAGACCAATGGCATTACATAGAAACCATTCATGAACACATGGATATCATAGGCAGGGCTCACAAGGAAAGTCAGAGAGCAAGGGCATCTCTAGGCACTATGCCTGAGATAGCCAATAGGATGATCAATGTCCTGAACAACCGCACAGGCCCTCAGCTGGCAGCAATAGGAATCCCCAACAGAACTGACACCATCTTACTGATAAAGAGGGTCCTCACTTTGAGAAATTTGGTGCAAACATTGGATAGGAGATGCCAGGAAATGCAGACAGAGGTGAACAAGTTCACAGAAAAGTTCACAGCATTACACAACAGAGGCCTTCCCAGCCTACTAAACAGTGCAGGTAGGTTGCTGTCCCATGAAAATTATGCCAAAAGGGTAAATACATTTGCCACAAATCAGATCACTGCAGGATCAAGTACCCCAGAGGAAACAGGGCCTGCATCTGGGCAGAGCCTCTATGAGAAAATAGAAAATTTATTTTTTATCATGAATGAGATCAGACATCTGTTTGAAGTGCCTCCTAATTACTACAAATATACTGAGGCAGATGAAACATTAGGCACAATTTTGAGACATCAGTTGCCTACACAGGAATGGTGGACCAGCATGATACAGACATTGCTGTGAACAAACAGGTTTTCATCAAATTTCTACATCAAAATACAGATCATCATGTTCAGACAGTTGATATATTCACTATGACTGTAAAAGAGTGGACTGAGCCAACTCAGCAAACCAACTTGGCCACTAAAGCAACACTGACAGGTGCAGATGACAGGGCCGAGAAAGCTACAGCACGACAGAACATTAAAGGCATATCATTCAGAATTAATGCAGAGCGCTCAACCGACTCAGTGGCCTCCAAAAGTCAAAAAGGTTTCTGACAGAACTGAAGGGTATTCATTGTATATTTAGAATAGCAATAACTTTCTTATCTGCTATTTCTGAAAGTTGGTGAACGCAGTTATTGAACAAATGACTCAGCGTTCAGATATTTTGTAAAACCGATTGTATATATTTCCCCTCGCATAAGCTTGCTGGGGTTGTTGATTTTCTCTTCTGGAGAACTTATGCTGTAAATTTCAGACTTTTAATACAGGGAGCTGATGGAATTTCTAAAGTTCTGAGTTGTTTTGATGTGTTGTGGTGTGATTGCTTACTGCTACAGGATTCCTGCATATTTCATGGCACAATAAGTTTCTTGAACCTTCTTGTTATGTATTTCATTCTATCATAATCCGCTCATGCTCTATATTTCACTGTTTAATAGCACAAAAAAAGAATAGTTCATGATTTATTCATTAAATACTCTGGACTCAATCTATGCTGTTATGAATGTTTTCCTCCAGTATTAGTTATGAAAGTGTAATTCTTAATTGCTTCACCTTCAGACTAAAACTTCACAGTGAGTATTATTCAGGAATTCAAACCTGCTCCTGAGTGATATATCCCTTTCTCACATCACCAGCTTAGTGGAAGATTCTTAGTTGCCTCTCACTGGCTAGACACACTTCATCTTCACAAATTTTAAGTTTGTTTCATGATATATCTATATGGCCCTGTAGTTCTAGCAATCCTACTCAATATCTCAAACAACTCATAATCACAGACTCCATTGCCCAATGGACTGAAACCCTCTGAAGATCTCATCTTAGCTACTGGAAGACATCATTCAACCAAAATTTTAAACAAAACCCTCACCTCATAACTAGCCTAAGATCCTCAAAAACAAAGCCAAAACTGAAAGAGAGAGCCATCTCTGATTGCAGGTGGGCTAGAACCTGTAATCCAAAGCTTTGTTAGTGGTTACCTCGGCCGTATTCCCTCAGGAGTCAAAGGGAACAACCTGGGTGTTAACATAAGGCTCATAATGATTCCTCTCCACCTTCTTCTTCTTATGCCACTGTTCTCCAACATTTGGTATGCCTGTTTCCACTAATATAGTTTCGGGTGTCAATGTGAAAGTGAACCCAGCCAAGATAGACTGACCTCCATGTAGGTGAAGTGCAAAAACACGGGCCAACTCATGATGAACTCTGACATTTTCCACCCTTTGACAAAATTCAAACCATGCTAAGTGCTGGAAACATGACATAGCAAGAGGGCATGCCTGCAACTCGGTGAGGGTGTTTGGCTCATCTCTAACAT
Source organism: Pinus tabuliformis (assembly GCA_031772625.1). Taxonomy (NCBI): domain Eukaryota; kingdom Viridiplantae; phylum Streptophyta; class Pinopsida; order Pinales; family Pinaceae; genus Pinus; species Pinus tabuliformis. Next base: position 1,167,908,248 of record CM062811.1, read on the forward strand.
GTTTGCCACTCCGGTGATGTCTCCTAGGGGCCTGTTCTCCTGAAGCTGTATCACTGTGGGTCTCCTCCTCATATTCTGATGAAACCTCGGATGCCATGACTGTTGTTTGTAAACTGAATTTAGGCTGCCCTTTGATCATATTGAAGCTGGAGTTTTCTTTGACAATCTGCCACCAAGGGAACAATTAAAAAGGGAGCATTAGGATGGGGGATAATATAATGGGAATAGGGGTTTATAGGAAAATTTTATTTAGGGATATACAAGGGTTTTTGGGGTATTTTGATAGGGTAGTGTTTGTGTTAGGTAGGGTTTGGGTTTTTTGAGCAATAGGAGGAGGGGGAAAGGGAGTATGATTTTAGTAGTGTTAGGGTAGTGATTATGGGGAAAATGGCATAGGGGAATGAGTAATAGGGGTAGGGTAGGAAAAACACCTTGGCAACAATATCACTGTAGCACAAACCCTAGCATCGTGGTTTTCTTGATTTATTCTTGTGTTTTTTTTATAAAAAAAAATTTACATTTGATTTAAAGTCATAAAACTATCGTATCTCTTTCAAATTTGATGCACAAGTGGAGGTAGGTTGCCTACCTTTCAATTGGATGAGCTCCACAAAAAAATTTGGGTGAAATGGGTGGTTTCCGGGCGTTTTACCTCTATGCGCCACGCACAAAGCCCAGTGTGCCGCGCGCTGGGTATGCGCCGCGCCTATGGAAAGTTTGAACTATGGGCAGGCTCTGTGTGCACCGCACCTAGTGAGTGCGCCGCGCCCCTGTCTGTGTGCGCCGCGCGCCCAGAAATCGCCCCAAGCTGCTCCAAATCACTCCAACCTTCAACTCACGACCTTGCAACCTTCCTCCAACGCCTTTCTTGCACAATGAACTTGTTTTATGATGACATTTGTGTATATAGGCTTGGAGGCCATGTTTTTAAATTAACCTTTAAAAAACCCACTTTTCTAATGTCTTGTTCAACACCTTTCACTGACTTTAATATAACCCTGATTTTCACCTTTTCTCTAAATTTTGGGCTCAAATGATGAAATTTTCGACACTTTTCATAAGGATTGCATGACAGAGCACTTTGGCCACGGAAACCATGACTGCACCTGAAGAAATCAATTGTCGACTCTTTTTGAAAATTTTGTCACAAATGACACTATTTGACTTTTCTTCAAAACAGAGTTTTGAAGAATAGTCGAAGTCTGTCAATATGATGGTGAAACTCTGCGGATCATTACTTTGCAAGAACATCCCTCTTGCCTGCATGGCTATACTAGACATATTAAAGACCAAATTGATCAATCCCTAGACCTAATGACCGAAAATTACCTTTGTCCGTTGAAGGACTAGACCTTGACTGTTATGGACTTTTTGATTATTTGACACAAAGACATAAGCCAACAGGTGCCAGACATGAGGGGAAATGATTAGCATGACTTTCTCCATCAGATCATGGCATGCCCCTAGTGGAATGCAGCTGAGTGAATGGAGCGGGACACCTAAAAATGAAATGCATAAAGAGTTTTGATCTCTGACGGAGGACTGACCAGACCGACTCTAACGCTGTGTTTATGTTTGGTGTCTATTATGCTTCTTTACTGCTTCATTGTCTATATATTTCACAATCTTATTGATCCATTGCACAAAATAACATAGGCATATCCATGCACACAAGTCTATAATACCTTAAACATTGTCTTAGATCTCATTATCAGATCAAGTTTTCATTTTAGAAATGAACAAAATAAATTCAACAAAATTGACAAAGAGCTTATTCAAGCAGCCTTTTGCAAACAACCCTTCTTGTGTTTCAAGAATTGCCTTGAGGTCCTTGGGGTAAGGAGAATGCCTTCAACCCTTTTTCCTTCTTGTCCTCTCTTGAACTTAGCTATCTGTAGCTTTCCTTTCACCTTTGCAAACTCAAGCAATAGTTAGTTTAGAAACAATCAAACAGTCAAATCCTTTGTACTGTTTAAACACTTATCAAGTCAAACAAGCAATATATTGCTCTATCTATCAAGCAACTATGCTCTGTCAATCAACCATTCTATTTCTCTGTCATTCAAGTAACTATGCTCTATCAATCAAGCATTCTATTTCTCTATCATTCAAGCATCTATGCTCTGTCAATCAAGAAACTAGCTCTAATACCACCTGATCTAAAATGAGGGTTTAACATCTTGTTATACTAACAAGAACATCCCACTCCAAATCTTAACAAATGTAGCTTATGTTGACAATTATGGAATTAAGTACTTGAAACAGGTGTATGTATTTGTTTGTTTTTAATTGGTTTAGTGCTTTAAGTGTTTCTGCTGATATAAAACACATATAACAGTAATATAATGCAGCAAATAAGCAACACACAAATAACAACAAATTTAATCTAGGAGTTCACCCTAATATCATGGGCTATGTCTCCTTGAGCTCTTGTCAACTTGACTTGGCTCTTTGGGATTATGGTAAAGCTTCTTTTACAAGTTCCACACTTAACTCCAAAGGTTACTGAACTGAACCAATGGGCTTAGAATACCATCTATATCCCTGGTTGTCCTCACTTTGCAAACAGATCTAAGCTTCCTTGGACTTGATTCCTTCAATTAGTTCTTTGAGTTGTCATGAGCTTATTGATGGCACTAACTCCCTCATAATTCTTCAATTGTCTCTAGAGCTTCTTCTTTTATCTCCATCACATATCAAACACCTACAACAGATTGATCATTTGATCATTTTCTGTCTAAAACTTCCCTATAGCTTCTTGGCCCTTATAAGTCCCCAAATGCTTCTGCAAATCCTTGCAATGGATTCAGAAGGTCCTTTATAGTTAGAATTGACTATTGGATCACTGAGAATGAGTATTGGTAGCTCCTATAACTGCGTCCAACCTCTGGTGGCTTTTGAGGTCCATATCAATCTTCCTAGATGAAATTCTCCATGAAGATGATTTCCTCAGCTTCTCTGAACTATCCCATCTATTGGATTGTGTTACATTCTCTCCACGACTAGCCCACGTAGTTAACTAGGGGGTTAGAAGGGTGGCAAAGCCCCCCCTTCGTTGTGCCAATTGAGTAGCGAGGGGAGTCACAGGGGGTTTGAGGGGTGCAGGTAACCCCACGAAAATTTTGGTTTTGGACCCTATATTAGGTTTGGCAAACCTGCCTATGGTTTTTTGTATGTTTTTCGCACATGGTTTTGGACGTGATGGTTTTCAGTCCATGGTATTGGATGCTTCGGCATGTATAAATATGTATTGTAAAATTGAAAGGAAAATAATGAAAAATCAAGATGGTAGTCCTGGTTTTTGGATCCAGGGGAAATCTCTGTGTATATGTGTTTTATGTGTTATGCTCTTGCATTGTTTATTTTCTGTGTTTTAGAATTCGTATGCAGGTAATTTATGTATGGGGTTAAAACCTACATTTGGTCAATCCCATCGGATTCAGAAGGTTATAATTAGCCTAGCGAGCCTCTTATTCCACTCTCGCTACTTCTCGGCTTCTCTTCTGTTTCCTCTGTTTTCCTCTGTTTTTCTGTGTTCTTTGGACTTCTCCTTAAAACTGCTCTTTTATCACTTTTATGCAATATCTCCACCAATATTGATGACTGCACCTGACTCCAACTAAACATAGCATATCCGCTAAACTTTAGCCACTCCACCAGGCTGACCGTTGGAGGTCGTTGTTACATTAACTTCCTGGCGCACATATGTGTGGTATAATCCTGGTGGTTAGGGATAATCCTCCATAGAGCTTGCAATCGGGTTAACTCTCAATCATCGATCTATCCCATCCATCCAATGGCTATCATGTCGTCTGCTGGCCAGCTAGCCCGGACGATCTCCACCGTTGATGTCACACCGCTCGATCCAACGGACATCACGCAATCTCGTGCAGATTTCTGCATGGCCGATTTCAAATTGAGGGCGCATAAGAAAAGCAGTTTTTCCTTGCTACATGTCGACCGCTGAGTGGAATCGCGTGCTTTAGATAGAATACCGCTTCCAGCCTTTCGTCTGCACGAGAAACTATTTACCATCTTTCCAAGACCACCCATATGCTTAATTCATTTTTTTAAGAAAAAGACGCTTAATAAAGGTTTTAGCGCTTAAAGCGAATATTAACCTTTTAATGCTAATTCATGTTAAAATCCAATATTAACCTTTTAACGTAGGACTAGCTTTCATGTGAACTGTAACTATTTACCATGTTTGCAACATTGTTTGCAACCTTTATCCTTAACTACGGTTAAGGCTCTTGATCTATATCTGATCATTGAGCATATTTATTTCCTGCATGTTAGGCCCTACAACAAGCATGTCATCTACATACAATAGAAATATAATATAGCTTCCATCATTTTTCCTTTTAAAATAAACATAATGGTTAGAGTGACATCTCGTATAACCTTGTTCAAACATAAACCTATAAAATTTTAGATACCACTTCCTAGGAGCCTGTTTAAGCCATACAAGCTCTTCGTCAATTTGCACACTAATTTCTCCTTCCCTTTGACCTCATATCCTTGTGGCTTATGCATATATATTTCTTCCTCTAAATCCCCATGGAGAAAAGTTGTTTTGACATCTAACTGCTTAAAATGCAAATCTTCTGCTACAACTAGACTTAAAATAGCTCTAATTAAAGTCATTTTAACAACAGGAGAAAGATTTTATAGAAGTCTATACCTTTCTTTTGTGCAAACCCCTTCACCACATGTCTAGCCTTATTCCTATGTTTAACCTCATCTTCTTCCTTCAACCTATAAACCCATTTATTCTGCAATGTTGTTTTACCTACAGGTAACTTGACTAAGTCTCAAGTTTGATTATGAATCAAGGATTCCATCTCTCCTTCCATGGCTTGCTCCCTCTTCTTCCTAGTTTCTACCTGTATTACTTCTTCATATATTTCTAGTTCACCAGAGCCAATCAACAATGCATAATATAATGGAGAGTATCGTTCAAGGTGTCTACTTATCTTGGTAGATATTCTAACACAAGTTTCAGGTGTTTGAGGTGTTTCTTGTGGTTGTGGTTGTTGTTGTTGTTGTGGTTGTTGATCATTCTGATTTTCAGGCACCTTTACTTATTTTGTGATCTCATCAAAAATTGTGTATTCTTTGTATTCCTTTTCCTGTTTCTTTCCCTGCATATGATCTTTATACAAAACATTTTCATTGAATATGACATCTCTACTCCTAATGATTTTGTGATTTTCATAATCATATAATATATAACCAAAATAATTTACACCATATCCAATAAAGGTACATATCTTTGATTTTGCCTCAATATTTGTTCTGTTTTCTTTATTGATGTGGACAAAGGCTTCACAACCGAAAGTCTTTAAAAATGAGCAGTTTACCTTTTTACTTGTCCATGTCTCCTATGGAATACCACAATCCAAGGAACTTGAAGGCCCTCTATTTATTAAATAAACAATAGTATCTATAACATCTACCCAAAATTGTAAGGGAAATCCTTCATGCAATCTCATGCACCTTGCACGTTCCATGATTGTCTTGTTCATCCTTTGTGACACACCATTTTCCTGTGGTGTTCTTGGAACTATCTTCTCTCTACGAACTCCATGCTCTGAACAGTAGGTATCAGAAATATTTGTTGTAGTATTCACCTCCATTGTTTGATCTCAGACACTTTAATTTTTTTCCTGTCTCATTCTCAACTAAAGTTTTCCATTTCTTGAAAGCATCAAATATATCAAATTTATTTCGAATACAATAAATTCAGGTTTTTCTAGTTGCATCATCAATAAAGGTAACATAATAGCGAGAGCCACTAAGAGATCATATATGAGCAAGTCCCCATACATTTGTATGCAGACTAATTTCTTACTCTTCTTTTCCTTCCCAACACTACTAAATCTAACTCTCTTATGTTTTCTAAACACAATTTCAATAGAAATCCAAATCAACATGCTTCAAACCTGGCAACAAATTTATTGAGTGAAGAATCTGCATCCCCATTTCACTCATGAGCATGATCCTATGATTCCATTGTGTCGTATCTACTCTTGTGGAGGTTAAATCATTAACATAATTAGAAATACTATTACATAAATACAATGTGCCAACCTTTTCTCCTTTTGCTATTATCGGGGCTCCTTTAGTGACCATCCATGTTTTGTCTATAAAAGTAGTTACACAACCTTCACCTCCCAACTCCCCTGTTGAAATTAGATTTTTCTTTAGATCTAGAATATTCTTTACCTCCTTCAATAGCCATTGGTTTCCATTTTATTGCTTTATAAAAACCTTACCTATTATAAGGATTTTACAGGGTTTATTGTCACCCAGATGAACTTGTCCAAAATATCCTTGAACATAGTCATGAAAATGTTTCCCATCAAGTGTGGCATGGAATGAGGCCCCTGAATGTACCACCCAGGCATCAATAGCATTCTCTGTCATTCTAGGAGTAACTCCATGAAATGAATTGTGTTTTTTCATTAACATGGAACACAAATATATACATGGAGAGGGAAACTATTGATTTTCATCTCCCAATGTCTCTTCATCTTCCAATTCCCTTTATTTTCCTATTTACAATATTTACATGGATTTACTTAATCCCAAAGATTAGGTGTCAACATTCCCCCCCTTAATTTGAAGGGATGTTGGTGATTCCAAGCATCATTCTGAATCTTTCAAACTTTTATCTTCCAAGCGCTTTGGTGAAGATGTTTGTGATCTTCTCATTTGTGGAACAATGTCGTAGGTGGATTGTCTTGGCCTCAACATGATGTCAAATTAGATGATATTTTGTATTTATTTTCTTCGTTCGATCATGCAACATTGGGTTCTTGGCCAACTTTATTGCAGAAGTGTTGTCAATCAAGAGAGGAGTTGAATGCACTTGTTTCTCCTGCAAACCTTCTAGAATTGTCCTGAGCCACACAATTTCCTTTGTTGCTTCAATTGCTGCCACATTTTCTGCCTTAGTTTTGGAATCTGCTAGAACTAATTGTTTGTGTGACCTCTAGGAGAAATCTCCTGATCCAATACTCATAACATAACCTGATGTAGATACCCCTATTTATTTCTCTCCATCAAAGTCTAAATCAGAGTATCCAATCAAGCTGAAGTCACCAACCTTGTATAATTAAGTCCAGAGTACTTCCCTTCAAGTACTTTAGAACTCTTTTTGCAGCAAACCAATGTCCCTCATAAGGCTTTTGCATAAACCTGGAGAGGATTCCCACTAAAAATGAAATGTCTGGTCTAGTAGTAGTCGAGTAGTTGAGACTTCTTATGAGTTGTCTATACTTTGTTGCATCCTCAAATTATTTTCCTTCAGTGGATGTGAGTTTTAATTTTTGTTCCATTGGAGTAGTCAAAGGATTGAACTCATTCATGCCATACCTATTCAACAGATCTCCAATGTACTTCTTCTAAGAGAGGAATATAAACTTTGGATGTTGAGTTACTTCAATACCAAGATAGTAGTGAAGCCAAAATCTGTCATTTCAAAACCTTTCCTCAATTCCTTGTTTATGGATGCAATGTAGCTCTTAATGTTCCCTGTCATCAAAAGATCATCTACATACACCACAAGATACACAATTGTTTTGCCAACTTTCTTAACAAACAAAGTTGCATCATCAAGATCATAATGGTTGAAGTTGAGTTTCAGAAGATGCTCAGTTAACTTCTCATACTAGGCTCGCAGTGCTTGCTCTAGGTCATATAAGGATTTTACAATATTACATACTTTATGTTCCTGACCCTTCATAACAAATCTTTTTGGTTGATACATAAAAACATTATCATATATCCATTCAAGAAAGCAGTTTTTACATCCATTTGATGGATTTTCCAACCATTTTGTGCTGACAAGGCAAAGAGTGTCTGGATGGTAGCCCATTTTGTTATGGGGGTAAAATTATCCTCATAGTTGACCCCTTTCTCTTATGCAAAACCTTTTTCCATAATCCTGGATTTATGCTTGTCAAGTGAGCCATCTTCTTAATACTTGTTTTTGAAGACCCACTTGTAGCCAATTGGTTTGGTTCCCAATGCAGGATCAACCAGCTTCCAGGTTTCATTATTTATCAAGGCATCATATTATTTTTGCATTGCTTCTTTCCATTCATCATGAGAAGTGGCTTCTTGAAGGAAGTTGGTTCAAAATCTATAGATAATTTCAGTTCACAATCATAAGAAACATCCATATCAACAGGGGAATCATAATCATCTACATCACCTCCATTTTGTCTACTTGAGCTTCTTGTTTGTGTCTTTCCAACCTCATCGTATGAACACTTTCAAGTGTCTTTTCATTCATTTTGGAGAACCTTTCTGAGATGGTTCGGGCTTCTCAGTTGACTGAGTTTGGGCTGAATCAAGATTTAGTCTCCCAATTATTTCAATTAGATCACTCAGAGTGTCATTAGTGGTTGGAGCTTCATGTGGGGGAGAGAGTGATTCAGAAGAAGATTCCAGAGATTAATCCAGTATAGGAATCCCCCCTTCAATATGTGGAATCTCATTATCAAATTCTTGAAAATACTTTCCATGTTTGAATCTATCCAAGTGATCAAGTTGCCACTAAACAACATTTTCAGTCTTGGAAGATTCAAGAAAGACCACATCTCTAGATATTATGAAAAATTTATTCACTTCATCATAGAGGTGGTATGCTTTGGAGGTATTTGAATACCCCAAGAAGATACATTTGTGACTCCTTTCACCGAGTTTGTTTCTTTTTTCCTTAGGTATCAAGGCATAATAGGTGGAACCAAAAAACCTGAGATGCCTCACCGAAGGAATGTGGCCATACAACATTTCATAGGGAGTCTTATTTTTTATAGAATTATATGGAGACATATTCTTTATATACACAGCACATAGAACTACATCAGCCCAAAACATCAGCTTAACATTCTTTAAGAACATCATGGAACATACCATATTTAAGATTGTCCTGTTCATTCTTTAAGCTACTCCATTCTGTTGGGGATTATAAGGCATGGTTGTTTGATGTTTGATCCCATGTTGGTGAAGATAGTTTTCAAATCCATTTGAAGTATATTATTTTCCATTATCAGTGTGAATAGAACCACTGTGAGATTGTGCATCATTTTCAACGCATGCATGAAAGTTTTTGAATGTTTCAAAAGAATCATATTTTCTCTTCAATAAATAAACCTAACACATTCTGGTGTAGTCATCAATAAATGTCATCATATATTTATTACCATTTGTAGAAGGAACAGGTATTGGGCCACATAAATCAAAATGAATGAGTTCAATTTTTCTATGTGCTCTAGAATAAGAATCATGAAAATATTGTTTGTTGTGCTTTCTTAGAATACAAGCATCACATTGCATAGGTTTCCTAAGAATTGTAGGAAAACCAATAACACCATTTCTCTTCAATAAATGAAGGTTGTCATAGTTCAAGTGTCCAAATATAGCATGCCATAAAAGACTTTATGGAAATGTACCTTCATCATAGTGAGAACTGTATGAAAAGTTTTATGCACAAGCAAAGGTTCCTTGTAGCTTCAGAAGTCATTCTTCTTCTATCCTCGCCATGACAAGTGAGTGATCTAATGATTTTCTAACCTCGACCTTGCCATCAAATATATAGATGGAGTGTCCTTGCTGGCAGATGTGGACCAAAGAAAACAAGCTTCTCCTCAACTCTGGTAGGTATAGAACATCATGTAGAATAAAGTCTACAAGACTAGGAAATTTGAGCCTGATGATGCCAAGCCTTAATAGCTTGAGTTTTGACTTGTCTATAAAGTATACTGCTCCATCAACATTGTCAGTGAATTCTTCAAATAAATCTCTCCTGAAATTCATGTGGCAAGTGCTCTTGAATCAAGCAACCATTCATCTTTCCATGAAGCAAGTGAAGCATTGAATAAGTCTTCAGTTACTCCAATGTTGCAATATGTCATAACATAATGAGTGGATTTGAGTGCTTCAACTTTCCCTTTGTCAGTTGTTTTACCATTCCCTTAATTTCTTTCCTCCTCAATGCTGTCCTAGGAAGCTTACATGTGGAAGTATCATTTCCATCTCCATTGAACTGTATGCAATGAATATCATAGTTTTCTCCTTGGAACTGTCTGCCCCCCACCTTCCTCTTCCTCTTCGGCCACCTCTTCCTCTAGAAGAATATTTTGAATGATTCTTCTCCTTCTGTGCAAGGCACACAACTTCTTCAATATACTGGGAGTTGTCTTCTTCCCAAAATCCTTCTCTCTGAGGAAACTTCTTTTCAAGGGATTCAAAGGTAATCTCCTTAATATTTCCACTTGCTTGCAATGACTCAAGATAATATGAATATGTGGGATATAGTGCCTTCACATAAGCTATGAGAGGAATATCTATTTCAACACTAGTGGATTTTATGTCATGCTTAATTGATCTTACTTCTGATGTTAAGGCAAGAGGGTTATCATTTTTCAACTCTAGACTCAACAACTTAATCATCAATTGAACAAATTTAAGTTTAGAGTGTGAGTCATACAATTCATTCAACTTCTTTAAGGCTTCAATTGCATTTGAAAATGGAGAAATATGATGACTCATCTCTTCATTTACTGACACTGCAATAAAGGCATATACCTTGTTGTTCTTATCTTCCCAAATGGCAAGCTTCTTGTTTGAGGTGGTCTTTTCAGGTGCGTTGTCTCCTTCTCCTTTACAAAATTCCTTTCCACAACTCATTGAAAATCAAGGTGTGCCTTATCTTTGTAGACCAGTCATGGTAGTTCTATTTGCCACTGAGAACTACTCCCACTATAGATATGAGTGAATGCATTCTCAAAAAAAATAATCTTCTTTCAAAAATCATGTCCCTTGATGTCTCCTATTTAATTATATGGATGAAAACAACTTAAATGTGACATATATAACAGGTCACCTTTTCTTAATATATTAGTTTATCACTCCTTAAAATAATATGTTTCCACCCTTAATATAATGTGTGGCATATCTATTCAATTCAACCCACTTCATATATAATATTATATGCCCATAATATATTATATACCATGGCCTTTTTAAAAATGAACTCAACGTACTTCAATATTACAACATACATGCCATACCCCTTAATGCCTTCATAAAAAAACTCAACTTATAAACAACTCAACACATTTTTCACTTTATGCCATGTTGCTTTATATGAATCAAACATATGTCATATTTAAAAACTTCAATGTACCAAATGAAGGCATACGAACTTATCAACTCCAACGGATTATGGCATACCATTCACTGCAACAATTACCACAGAGCTCTGAGCACAAGGACCATTGATGGTCATTGTTAGCATATCATGGGAATAGTTCATATTCTTATGTTACAGTCCCTTTAATCGTACAGGTTCCACAGTTCAATACCATACACATGAGTTCAATGCAGCGTTCAATGCATTACAGGAATGAATTAGTGCATACCAATTGCATCCTCTTGCGCAGCCTATAAACCACCACACCAAAGGCAGACTTGACTCCATCATGCCATCAATGTACAAAGGAAAGAAAGGAACCAAAAATTTCCTTGAAGGCAATGGGTCAGGCAATAAGTAAAACCGTTTTTGTTGGTGAGATCTTAAAATGGTGGGTTCCTCTAGAAACAAGCCAGTGTGGATAGATATCAAAAATTCGAGAATCCAAGGCCTGATTCAACCATTTAAGTGAATGATATTTGCATCAACACCCATGGATTCATAAGTAATTACATCAACTATCCCGCCAATATTTTACAAGAAAGAGAGGAACCAACAGCACTAGGAGTTTCGACCCCAATAGAGCATGAGCAAAAAAAATAGAATGCAGAGAGATAGGGTGATCCGGATTTAAATAGGAATGCAACAAATTATAGATATAACCATACATACAGAGATGCAACAGAAATAATACTTCATTTCACTACTGTAGAATATTGAAATATGCTTACAAACATAAATGGAAATAAACTAGCTAGGGCAATGGTAGCTTATCTCTGAGAAGAGATGTGGCAGCTACATGCCTATGAACTATCTTACAATGAGGCTCGAAGGCCTATTTATTGTTGAGAAACAATGGAAAACCATAAACATCCAAAAACCTAACCCTAAGAGATGAAGCGCCAAACTATGGGGTCCCATTTTGGGTAAATTGGTACATCAACTTCCTGGGGTCATAACTTTCGCATATGATCACCGTTTGACGCGCACAATACCTCGTTAGATCCTAGGGTCATAACTTTGGCATATGATCTCTATTTGACGCGCACAATACCTCGTTAGAAAGATCTATCTAGGGACTACAACTTTGGGGAGAACAACATCAGTCGAAGGACCCATGTTGCTCCCAGTTTTCCCAAAAAACGTCGTTTAGGGCCTCAAAACGGCTCTGGAATTTCAAGACCCGAAAAACTACTAAAAATAGTAAAATGTGCTACAATTAAGGAAACTGAAAAACTAAAAGAAACAATGGTGGGGTTCCAAGTGGAATTGGTGGGTGGCCACCAATATCCACCTGTAGGTTTTAACCCTATAAAGAAATTACCTACATACGAATTCTAAAACACAGAAAATAAACAATGTGAGAGCATAACACATAAAACACATATACACAAAGATCTTCCCCTTGATCCCAAAACCGGGACTACCAGCTTGATTTTTCATTATATTCCTTTGAATGTTATAATACATATTTATACATGCCAAAGCATCCAATACCATGGACCGAAAACCGTCGCGTCCAATACCATGGACCGAAAACCATCGCGTCCAAAAAACATCTGCGAAAATCATGCACAAAACCATAGGTGGGTCTGCCCAACCTAACATAGGGCCCAAAACCAAAATTTTCCAAGGCGCTGCCCCAGACCCCATAAAGTGGGGTTACGGGTGCCCCTTCAAACCCCCTGTTAACTACGTGGAAATAATATAACACAACCCAACATTCTCCCACTTGTTGTTTTCTTTCCACAGGGGGCCACAAGAGAGCTTAGTCATTTTCCCAGCCCTGAAATGCCCATTGTCTCTCTACACCAAGAGAACTTCTCAGAGCTCACAGATTTTGTCAATGCATCTGTAGTATTCTTCAAAGTGTCCACCTTTACCAGCAACACCTTTTTGTCCTCTATCATATCCCTCAAAAAGTGATACTGAACATCAATGTGCTTTGTCTTTGAATGATATGCAGGGTTCTTTGCCAAGAAAATCGCACTTTGGCTGTCACAATCTATCCTTATAGCTTCCTGTACTAACCCCATACTTTAACACAATCTCTGCAACCAAACTGCTTCCTTGCTTGCATGAGTGGCTGCCATGTATTCTGCCTCTATAGTTGATAGTGCCACTACAGATTGTTTCTTACTCATCCAACTGACTACACCTCCAAATAGGTTAAACACATACCCACTTGTAGATCTTCTCTGATCCAGATCTCTAGCCCAGTCTGCATCAACAAAGCCATGAATATCCAACACTCTGTCCAATCTTGGTCTTCCTTGGTAGCACAAACCATAATCACTAGTGCCATGCAAATACCTGAAAATCCGCTTCACTGCTGTCTAGTGCTCCTTCCCTGGTTTTGACATAAACCTGCTCAATACTCCCACTGCATGTGTAATCTCTAGTCTAGTACAGACCATTGCATACATCAGGATACCAACTGCACTTGCATATGGAACATGGGACATGTCCTCTTCCTCTTCTTGTGTCTTGGGACACTGTTCAGCAGATAACCTCACACCTACAGGAATAGGAACCTTCACCGGTTTACTATGCTGCATATTAAACCTCTGCAGTATTGTCTCGACATACTTCCTCTAGTTTAACCAGAGCTTCCTTTTTGTACGATCTCTTTTAATTTCCATGCCCAAAATATAGTTTGCAGCACCAAGATCTTTCATGTCAAATTTGGAGGACAATTGGGTCTTCAAATCTTGGATAATTTCTTTGTCATTTCCAACCAGCAACATATAATCCACATACAAGACCAGATAAATAACACGGTAACTAATTAATTTAAAATACGCACAGTCATCTGCTTTGCTTCTGGTGAAGCCAAGTCCCCGTATAAATGTATCAAATTTCTGATAACACATCCTTGATGACCGTTTTAACCCATATAGAGACTTCTTTAACTTGCATACCATTTCTTTCTTACCCTTCACCGCAAAGCCTTCAGGTTGCTTCATGTATATTTCCTCTTCCAGATCCCCATGAAGAAATGTTGTCTTCACATCCATCTATTCTACCTCAAAATCAAAAGCAGCAGCAACAGATAAAAGTAATCTAATAGAAGTTACCTTGGTAATAGGAGAAAAAAAATCACCAAAATCAATTCCCGACACCTGGGAATAACCTTTTGCTACCAACCGAGCTTTGTACTTCTCCACCTTTCCTTCTACATTTGTCTTCTTCTTGAACACCCATTTGCTGCCAATGGGTTTCCTTCCAGCCGGCAACTCCACTAGATCCCAAGCCTCATTTTTGTGCAAAGATGCCATTTCATCAACCATGGCCTCTTTCCAGAGTTTTCCATCCTCTGAATCCACTGCTTCCTTCACAGCTCTAGGATCATCATTAGTAACAGACAAAGCAAAAGTTGAATAGAAAGCAAATGGACTATACCTTTCTGGCTGCCTTCTTTCTCGAACTGATCTTCTCACAGCCGGAGTTTGTGGCTCTTCATCTTTTGATTCCTCCTCTGCTGTAGAGTCTGATTCTTCCTCCTTTAGCTCAAACTCTATCTTCTCAGGTTCCTTTGGTTGGACTTCATGTTTTATAACATCTTTCACCTCTCTGAACACCACATCTCAGTTGTACACAACCTTGCTTGTTACTGGGTTCCAAAGCTTATAACCCTTTAAACCATCCTTATACCCAATAAAGATGCACTTTTCATATTTACTATCCAACTTGGTTCCTTTCTCCTTTGGAACATGCACATATGCATCACATCCAAATACCCTTAGATGTGAAAGAGAGGGTTTCTTACCAGTCCATACCTCTTGTGGAGTCTTATCCTCCAATGTTGGTGAAGTTGACCTATTGACCAGGTAACATGCAGTATCCACCGCCTCTGCCCAGAATTCATGTCCTAACCCGGCACCACTGAGCATGCTTCTTGCCCTTTCCATCAACATCTTGTTCATTCTTTCTGCAACTCCATTTTGCTGAGGTGTATATGGAGTAGTCTTCTACCGTGATATACCACACTTCTTACAGAATTCTTCAAATTCCTTGCTGCAAAACTCTCCACCATTATCTGTCCTCAGCACCTTTATCTTCTTCTCTGTCTGGTTTTCCACCAGAGCCTTAAATTCTTTAAACCTGTCAAAGACTTCAAATTTCTTCTTAAGGAAATATATCCATGTATTCCTTGAGAATTCATCAATAAATGATACACAATACACAGACTTACCCAGTGATGGAACCTTCACAGGTCCAAACACATCATTGTGCACAAGCTCTAATATCTATTTCGCCCTCTTACCACCGGAGGGGAAACTCACCCGATTCTACTTCCCATATACACAATTTTCACAAAAATCAAAATCTAGAGAGCTATTACTCATACCTTCTACAATACCTTTACCATGAAGTATTCGAAGGCCCTTCTCTCCAATATGTCCAAGCCTTTGATGCCACAGCATGGTCTTCTCTCTAGAGACCACTAGATTTTCTACTACACTTTCAGGAACCATAGAACTATTGCACCCATCAATAACAGTGCTACCTTGCAGCTTGTAAAGAGTTCCAATCCAAACTCCCCGCATCAATACCAGTGCTCCCCGAACCATTTTGCAGGTATCCTTCTCGAACATTATTTTTACACCTGCATCATCCAGCTTGCTTACAAAAATCAGATTTCTGGCTAATGCAGAAATATGTAGAACACCTAGAAGTGTTCTAACCCTTCCACCTTGCAACTTCAACTTTACCTTTCCGCGACCAATGATTCTAGCCTTCCTATCATCCCCCAAGAAGACATCACCACCATCTTATTTCTCATACTCGCAAAACCAATCTCTATGGGGAGTGAAGTGAAAGGATGCACCTGAGTCAATCAACCATGCCTCATGATCTACATGTGTACTTGAAGAAGCCAAGTACACATCACCACCTTCATCTGAGGTGGTTTTCACCTCTACAGAAGGAGCCTCATCAGATCCCTTTCCTTTGTTAGGAGCTTTAGATTTATAGTCCCTTTTAAAGTGGCCTTCCTTTCCGCATTTCCAACACACCACCTTTACAAGTTTTCCTGGAGATTTAGATCTCCCTCTAGATTTAGATCTCCCACTCGATGACTTATTTTTGTTTCTGTTCTGAGACTGTCCTCATATAGACAAGGCATCACCATTCTGGCTCTCCATATTCTTTCGTCTCATCTCCTCCATCAGCAAGGCTGAGATTATTTCATCAAACTGTAAGGCAGTTACATTGCTACCTATTGCAATAACCAGACTATCCCACGAATCTGGTAGAGAACACAACAAAATGATGCACTTATCTTCATCTGAAATATTAATATCAACAGATGCTAACTAACTTACCACAGTATTAAATGTGTTCAAATGCTCTGTCATTGAGTCTCCATCTTTCATCCTCAGGTTATACAACTTTTTCCGCAGGAACAGTTTATTCCCCAGAGACTTAGATTGGTACAAAGTCCCTAACTTCTCCCACAAAGCCTTCATCGTAGCTTCCCCTGATACATTCAACAATACTGAATCTAAGACACACAATCGTATTGTGCTCTTTGCCTTCCGATCCAACTTCTTCCATTCTTCATCGGACACTCCCGTTGGTTTAGTACCTGGATCTACCATGATCCACTGATCTTTATCCACCAACAGATCCTCCATCTTGAGTTTCCACAACTCAAAACTCTGACCATTAAATTTCTTGATCTCTATCTTTCCACTACTCGCCATCTTCTTTCACCACCATAATCGATCTCGCAGATCTCCCACTGAACAGGGTCTATCACAGGCCCGAGCGAAACCCTTCAGCAACAAAGGCGTCCCCTTGAAGCCAAACCTAGCTCTGATACCAAATGTAGGTTTCAACCTCGTATAGAAATTACCTGCATACGAATTCTAAAACACAAAAAATAAACAATGCAAGAGCATAACACATAAAACACGTATATGCAGAGATTTTCCCCTTGATCCCAAAACCGGGACTACCAGCTTGATTTTTCATTATATTCCTTTCAATGTTACAATACATAGTTATACATGCCGAAGCATCCAATACCATGGACCGAAAACCATCGCGTCCAATACCATGGACCAAAAACCATCATGTCCAAAAAACATGTGTGAAAATCATGCACAAAACCATAGGTGGGTCCACCCAACCTAACATAGGGTCCAAAACCAAAATTTTCCAGGGCACTGCCCCAGAGCCCATAAAGTGGGGTTACGGGTGCCCTTCAAACCCCCTGTTAGCTACGTGGAAAGAATATAACACAACCCAACACCGCCTAGATCATTCCTCCCCCCTAGGAAGAAATGGTGCCCATTGCATTGAGTTCCTCCATGAGATGAGGAAAATTTTGTTGAGCTTGGTCCCTGGTGAGCCACTTGCCCTGGTGAAGGAGTTGGCCTGCTTTGACAACTCGATACAGTTGGATCTTCTGCTGGCAAGTGTGCTTGATTTGTGTGTCCATTATCTGATCAATTGCAGCTTGTTCCATGCAATCTGGATTTAACTCTATGGGTGTTAGTTGTTTTGCAATGTTAGATGTGTCTAGTAATGGTGGAAAGTATGGCCAAAGGCAGTCCACATTGAACACTCGTGCAAGCCAAGGAATGAGGGAATGCTGAGCTCAAATGCATTGTCTCCCATAGCCTTGGTAATGGTGTAAGGACCATATCGGAGTGGTCTGAGTTTTTGATAGGCTTCGGTAAGGCGTTCCTTTTGCAAATTCAACCATACTTTGTCGCCCACCTGAAACTTGTGTGGCACCCGATGTTGACCATGTCGCTGCTTGTGCTTGGCATTTGATTTCTCTAGAATTTCATGGACCTATTGGAGAATATGTTGGATGTTCTCAATGAGTTGTTTGCCTTATCTGTTTCAGACTAGACATGAGCTGCATCTGCCTGAGTAGCTACAAATGGCATGGCCATGTCAATGGGACATAGTGGCTGGAATCCCAAGCCCACCTAAAAAGGGTTGTGGCCATTTGAGCTATGGAGAGCCTGGTCATAGCTGTGCTGAACATAGGGGAGTGTCCCATCCCATGTGTGTGGATGCTTTGATTTGTACATGCGTAGAATGTGTACGATCATCCTGTTGACAACCTCTATCTGGCCATCAGTTTGAGGATGGAAGGCTGTGGAATTAGTGAGTTTGGTGTCCAGCATTGACCAGAGACTAAACCAAAATGTAGTGAGGAAGCTATTGTCCCGATTTGAGATGATAGACTGTGGGATCCCAAAGTGTACCCACACTCTTTCAAAGAAGAGTTTAGCAGTGGCTTCTGTTGTGATATTCTTCTCACAGGCTGCCATAATGGCCATCTTCGAGAACTTGTCGACGACCACCAAAACATAGTCGTTTCCATACTTAGTAGAAGGAAGGCCCGACATGTAATCCATGGAGATGGATTCACAAGGTTGACTAGGGGTAGGCAGCGGGGTATAGAGGCCTTGCTTCTTGATGGTCAGTTTGGCAATGGTGCAGGCAGTGCATGATTTGATGTACTTCCTGACATCCTATCGAAGATTTGGCTAATAGAAATACTTCTACAATACTACCACCATTTTCTCGACCCCAAAATGCCAGTAGCCCGACTATAGTGTGCTTCACAAATCATCTTGGCACGCTCGCTTGAAGGAACACAAAGGTGACCCAAGTGTTATTGAAATATTTGGGCACTGCAACCCCAAACTCATATGTCCATAAACCAAGGGCTCTTTAGTCCCTAAAAGTGTTGTTTCATACCCTAAAGGATCATGGTCAACTGATTACATCATTTCCCAGAAATTCCACCTAAAAAACTACTTAGAACTGGCCAAAACTGGACCATACTAACTGCTCCATGGTCAAAGTGCAATGCATACTAGCTGCTACACTAGTCAGCTGTGATGCATATTGAAAGAGCCTTCTGTGGGGTGCGATGGGAAAGAATAGACAAATGGTAGAGACAGTTTGCTAAGTGGATGATCATGGAATCTTCCATAAACTTCTCCTGTGACACTTGCCTCTCTGAATTCGCCCAAGGATGAGTAAGAGATCAATGAAATCTCCAAGTGGAACCAAGAACTATCAGTGGAATGACACTAATCAAAAACCCAGAGCTGGCTCACACCCTTGCAAGACATCTATAAACGGATCCCTCATCTGAGAGATCTAGAGGCTGGAATTTTGTAATTTGTAAGGAAGTGTTGTTGGTTTATCTGTGAGAAAAGACATTGTATTGTTGGGTGATATTGCTTTTCATGAGGTGAAGAGGACTTCTATGCTAGGAGGATGACGCTGGATCAAACAGCTGGGTTGTAATCCTCTCTTCTACTAATAAAGTTCTTTGAGTTTTCCTCCATATAATTGTGTATTTGTGAATCTTATTGTTTATGAATGCAATTGTATGGTCAATGTGTTTCTGATTCGGCATTGTTTATGATGTTTAGATAGAGATGCTTTGATGGTTTTCTATTACTTTGACTCTACAGGTACTCTTTGAAGTGGGACAAGTAGGAGAGAAGTGGAAAATTATATCAAGGGAAAGAGAAATCAAGCAAGGATCCAAGCGGAAATCCAGGTTGGTCCTCTTTTCTTCCCTCTTATCTATTACACTTAAAGGAAATCTTGAATTGCTTTGATTGTTTGTTTCTAAGCTTGCTACCCATCTTAGTGGGACCAATAGTTTGAATCGACACTAGTTTTCCCTGAAACAAAATGGCGACTCTGCTGGGGAACGAATAGTTTGTTTTTTTTGTCTATTGTTTGCTTCATAAACTACAGACGGAGCCTGAAGTTGGCCAGTTAGCCTTCGAAACACCTTTGCTATGCAATTGCGAAGTAGATGAATGCTGCTTCAGTCAATCTCCGGGTTGGTTTATGAACTGAACATCTGACTTACAAGCATTCTAAGTGTGCTTGTGGTAGCTCAAAAACCTCATAAGATCATACCCCTATACTTTGTTTTTATTGTCCATCATAACTCAGCCTAAATCACTGAACTTAGCTACAAATTTTGAGCAAAAACCAAACTTAGTTTCACTCCCTGGTCCATTGCACTATCTATAACTGGGTAACCTGTATGCATCGCACCTCCTGTGTGTTGCAGTGAGATGCATCCCTATTTCCCTGTGTTGCAGGTGCGATGATTGAGTGATACTGTTTCTCTCTTTGAAATTTGGCTTTTCCTCCTTATTTTTAGCTCTATTCAGTAGTTGTGCTATTCATGATCAGTATCTCATTACTGAAGCCTCCTTCCTTTACATTATTCAGCCTCCATTGGTTAAGATTCATAAATGTTTTTATGTATTAGTCAATCGTTTACAGTCCTCCTTTGTCGAAAGTAGCTTAATCGAACTGTCGTTTTTTGATGCAAAAAGTGTCATAACTATCATTTTGAGTTAAAAAGAAGAGTGTCGTAAAGTCTTCCTCCTCTAGATAGTCAATTGTACTTTTGTCATTGTATTTTATTTCAATTGTTAATATTTGAAGTGTCGAAAGCAGTTTTCCATTCGAAATTGAAAGTGTTGTTTTAGTTTTCCTTTCGTTTTGAAAAGAAATTG
Source organism: Pinus tabuliformis (assembly GCA_031772625.1). Classification (NCBI taxonomy): domain Eukaryota; kingdom Viridiplantae; phylum Streptophyta; class Pinopsida; order Pinales; family Pinaceae; genus Pinus; species Pinus tabuliformis. The sequence goes on from CM062811.1 coordinate 1,167,928,981, forward strand.
TCGAAATGTCACTTTGAAGCCAAAAGTTCAGATCTGTACTTAGTTTTCCTTTTGAGCATTCTCACATTAAGGAAACTAAAAAAAAATACATGCATTTTCATTTGCATTTAGACTGTGTGCGAAACATGATTTAGGAAAAGTGCATTTAGTGTGTGCTCTTTGCTCTATGCTGAAAGAATCGTACTCTTCTTTCCTTACTAGCTAGGATTTTCATTGCTAAAAGAAAATAAACGACTGTTTATCATTTTAGATTACATATTTAGGAATTTTACATCTACATCACGTGGTGAACCTTGAAAGACAAACTTCTAAGCAAGATCAACTCTAAAATAAATCTCAATGAACATAAAAATGCTTTGGAACCTAACGCAACACATATAGAAGTGTAGGCTAGAGACATGTTCTGGCGTCGTAAAACCTAGTAGCTATCGTTTTCATCGAAGGTTGGGTGATTCCTCCTCTTTGATATGACAAATTCCAGTATGGACTTGTTCTCCCTGTACCATCGAGTATATATTGGGAGACCACAATAGGATGATATCCTTTATCTTTAGGAAGCCGTGTCTGCCGCCCTATCGATCGCAATGCACTGAACACAACATTCAGTAAGATTGACTGTTGTACGTAAAGTCCTTGGTAATTTCTCTTTAATTTACCACCAAGGTGTATATTGCAGTTTTGCGATTGGTTTGGTAATCCCTCTGTCTAGATTTCCAGAGTAGTCACTTTTATTCCTTTTCAACTCCTTAAAAGAAAAGGTTGATCTGAGCACTTGTCACTTTAGGCTCATTAAAAATCGAAGGCGACTATAGTCACCTTTAGCTTTTTCTCGACTCTTAAAAAATGAAAAAGAAAAGTTGTGTCAAAGTGTCTTAAAATTTATTTAAATCGAAATAACATCCCTGTTCCTTCGTTGATCTTAGGTTGAGATAATGGAGTCCAATCAAGGAACCCCTCTTGGGGGGAATCCTAGTCCTTTCTCCTCTTGGGGAGATATTGGTGCTCCATACATGGCTACATTGTCCCTTCCAGGAATCACAATTGGCTTGCCAGTATGGCTATTCTCAACCTTTGTCATTCAAAACACTGTAATTCCTCAGCGATCAAATCAGCAACCAGATGATAATGAATTTATCCCTTCACCTTCTACTTTGCTTGTTTCTCCCTCCCCTTCTTCCTCTTCGCTTGGTGAAACTAGTGACACTAAAAACCAAGTAGCTGAGAAGAAGAAGAAAGGGAAGGAGAAAAAGAAGAAGAAGCCAGTTAAGCAAGGGGGCAACCATGAATCATCTGGTGAAAATCTGCACATTAAATCTCCTATATATCCTTGTCTAATTTGCAAAGCAAATCATTTCCATCGATATTGTCCTTGCATTCCACAGATCTTGACAGAGTGGTCTCCCTGTTCGCACCATCCAGTGTCATCAACCTTTGGCAATCAGATTGATAGCACACCATCAACTAGTGAAAATGAAAGTCCTAGACAAGAAAGAAAGGTCAAATCTCCATGTCTACTTGCGAGGGAGACCATCACCTTCCCTATTTTCCTTTTCTAGATGAGGCCAAGAGAATCTTGCATAATCGTCCTGCTTCACCGCAGTGATTTCCACCTGGGTACAAGAAACTCTTACTGAGTCCATTGCTAGTTGAAAACCTGACTGACATAACTCAGTTGTCGGTCGAAATGCCTGTCATTGAAAGTAAACCTTCTAAGTCCATACCGGACCAAACTCAACAGATCAAGATGGCAGTCGACCTAGTCTTTCCTTTAGAAGGTTCACCTTTAAGTGATATTATTACCAAAGAGAATGAGAATGACACCGTTCAAATTTTTTTTTTAATACAGAGTCTAATGAACTTGGGGGAAATCCACTCGTTCCTTTACAACAGGATGAAACCCCCCCAGTTCATGAGATTTATCCGGCCATTCATTCAGTACCTCCTCCGAGCAGTCTAGTTGTTTTCTTTGACTGGAATCAACTAGCAAGACCCCGCCTTCCATCTAGCATACCATTCCGGATCATAGTACAAGTTTACAAAATGATCGTGTCTGGCACTATCATAGATGAAGGGGCTTCAGTGAGTATCCTTTCCTCAACTGCTTGGAAAGCACTTGGTTCACCATCGCTTCTGCCTGAAACACAAAATTTGTCAGGCTTCAACAAAGGAACCAGTCGACCGTTAGGGATCCTTCCAAAGTTACCGATAACTTTGAGAAAGAAAACCGTTCATTTGAACGTGATGGTAGTTCAAGGGCCTTTATATTACAATCTACTCCTTGGACGTAACTATATACATAGCATGGAAGCGATTGTTTCCACACTCTTTTGAGTGATGTGTTTTCTGCATGAAGGTAAACTAGTGCAATTAGTCGACCAGCTTTCATTTCCCAGTTCAAAAACAACTACGAATCAACCATCATCCCTAAATGGTCTATTTGCGTCAACAATGTCTTTTCAACCTTCATTCCATCCACTTAATTGCCGGGAGTAGTTCGGTGAATGTAATGGAGTTTATGGGGCATGCACCCTAGTCTACTTCGACAGGTGAACCCAGAGGAAAAGAGAGATTTTCTTGAAGGTTATATGATTGGACTGAAAAAACATTCCCTTGTAGGTTATGTGATCAGTTTGAAACAGATATTTCCTTGAAAGGTTATATGATTGGATTGAAAAATCATTTCCTTGTTGGATATGTGATCAATCTGAAACAGGTATTTCCTTGTATGTTATGTGATTGGAAGCTCACCATTCACCTTCATCTATTTCGATGGACAAAGCCAAGGAAGAGATTTTTGTCTACTGACAGAAACAATCCTGCCTAACCGCAGGAACTTCCATATGGTAACCTGGAAACTCTCCTTTTCTGAAAGACCTGGGGGCATGCAAACCTTTATATGTAAGTAAAAACGACCAATTTGTTTTTTTTAGCTTTTTAGCATTCTCAACCCTTTAGCTTTTTAGTTTTTCTAGCTTTGTAGCTTGGTCATTTCTAGCCTACATAAAAAGGCAATGAGCACATGTTATAGTAGAGTTCAAGCTCATTAAAAAATAAACCTACCAACAAGAGACATCTTCAAACAACTGGTAAGAGCAATGTTCCTGCAAGGTTCAAGCTCATTAAAAAATAAACCTGCCACTGAGCATAGTTTCTTCTGATTCAAGCTCATTAAAAAATGAATCCACCTTCGGTAAATAACCTTCATGATTGCCCTACTATCAGCTTTTTCGAACCTTGGTTGTGTTCCTACCATCACCTCCATTCATTTGGCCGATCATACGCTTCCACTTGATTGTTTACCCTTTTGAGGAACAGCTGCGATGAGTGATTCAGATTGCCACCCTCTTCACACTGCCATGTTTTGAGAAGTTCCAAACTTGCCTGGAACCAGTTGCTACCTGAAAATACCACTCATTCCTCAAAAACGAGTCGCTTTTAAACTCTTTTTAGACTCGTTAAATATAAAAATATTGTTGAGCCATTGGCCTTTCCAGCTCGTTAAAGTAAAAGGAAACGCCATCCCTCCTGTACATTTTAATCTTTTTGGACCTAAGGGATTATCAAACAAAAATATTGAGCGCTTGTCTTTTTCGGCTCGTTAAAGCGATCAAAAAGTCATCCCTTTCATATTATTTTATACTTTTTCGGACTTAAGGGATTATGCTACGAAAAAGGATTGTTGGAGTTTCCTTTTCATCCCTTTTCAAACTCTCTAAACAAGAAAAGGACCGAGTTATCTTTGTCATTAAACTCGTTAAAACAATAGCGACAAACTTGTCCACCCAGACAAGAACGAGTCTCACTGACGCTAGGCTCGCTAAAATATAGTGACAGGTTTGCCCGAAGGGAAAATTATAAACCAAGCATATGTCATCCTCCTCAAGCTTGACAAAAATAAATAGGTACTGGTCAACAATGACTGGGGAGAAAGGGAAGAAAACTTGAAGAATTTTATTGGTAGCAGGTCGCTCTTGAACATGACACTTTCACTCCATCACCATGATTGAGTCGGGTTGGGTTATTCTGTTCACCATATCACCATTGGTCCTCCGTACCATCTATGGGGTTAATGCTACCAATCCATATCAATGTCACTGACATGTTCAAGAGAAGTTGTTCAGAGAATTTACCATCCAGCTAATGCCTCATCCATTGCAATACCTTCACCCTTCATTTTTCATGACCGCTATTCCTGAACCTTATATCATCATATCATTTTCACCTCCACAAAAATCATTTGCATCATTTCGCGTCATAGATGTGGGATACATCAAGGCCCTCCTATTATAGGTAACTTCTTGTTGACATTAGCTCATTATCCAAGAAGCTGACTTAGAACCTTTCAGTACTTTGAAGCTTGCATGCCTTAATGACAAGTTTCTCACTTTCGGAAACAGGTTTACATCAATGACCTTTGACCAAAAGATTTTGCGTGGTGTTCAACATTGGCTCATATATTCACACCACATGAATTGTACTGTAGTACCTTGAGGGTCATTATCATTATCGGTGATTCCTCTCGTGCCTATTAACAGCTTACATTATTAGCTGGTAATCAGGTGATGTCTTTCCATGTTCGACTTCATAACATCTTTTCACATGGATCGACTTGTACATCGGGCGAAGATTGAACGAGTTTGAAGACCCCGGATCTAGTTTCATCCATCCGGGCTGTGATATATTCAGGAACATAAAGACATCAAATGTGCATGGAATCTACACAGATAGTCATCTAAGCAAAATAAGATGACTCTTCATATGAAGAATCACTCTGTCCTATGTACATGAAAATGAATTTATGAAGCTGAGCATGGGAATGCCCGCCTTAGCTAGATCATGAAAATAATATGATTATGATGTATTGTATTGTATCTTATATAGGTCACCTTCCAGTTCGAATACCTCAGATCCTCATGATAAAGCATTTCACCTGACATCAAAAGATTTACGACCTCATGCTTTAGGGGGCAACTGTTATAGACATATTTGGGCACTACAACCCCAAACTCATATGTCCATAAACCAAGGGCTCTTTAGTCCCTAAAAGTGTTGTTTCATACCCTAAAGGATCATGGTCAACTGATTACATCATTTCCCATAAATTCCACCTAAAAAACTACTCAGAACTGGCCAAGACTAGACCATATTGACTGCTCCATGGTCAAGGTGCGATGCATACTGGCTGCTACACTAGCCAGGTGTGATGCACACTGAAAGAGCCTTCTGTGGGGTGCGATGAGTGAGAATAGACAAAATTTTGCTAAGTGGATGATCATGGAATCTTCTAGAAACTTCTCCTGTGACACTTGCCTCTCTGAATTCGCCCAGGGATGAGTAAGAGATCAATGAAATCTCCAAGTGGAACCAAGAACTATCAGTGGAATGACACTAAAAAAAAACCCAGAGCTGACTCACACCCTTGCAAGACATCTATAAATGGATCCCTCATCTGAGAGATCTAGAGGCTAGAATTTTGTAATTTGTAAGGAAGTGTTGTTGGTTTATCTATGAGAAAAGACATTGTATTGTTGGGTGATCTTGCTTTTCATGAGGTGAAGAGAGCTTCTATGCTGGGAGGATGATGCTGGATCAGACAGCTGAGTTGTAATCCTCTCTTCTGCTATTAATAAATTTCTTTGAGTTTTCCTCCATATAATTGTGTATTTGTGAATCTTATTGTTTATGAATGCAATTGTATGGTCAATTTGTTTCTGATTCTGCATTTTTTATGATGTTTTAGATAGAGATGCTTTGATGGTTTTCTGTTACTTTGACTCTACAGGTACTCTTGAAGCGAGACAAGTAGGAGAGAAGTGGCAAATTCTATCAAGGGAAAGAGAAATCAAGCAAGGATCCAAGCGGAAGATCTAGGTTGGTCCTCTTTCCTTCCCTCTTATCTATTACACTTAAAGGAAATCTCGAATTGCTTTGATTGTTTATTTCTATGGTAGCTACCCATCTTAGTGGGACTAGCAGTTCGAATCGACCCTAGTTTTCCCTGAAACACCAAGTGGCATAAAAAGGCATCCTGGAGGTGAAAATATGTAACTTGTTGACCCTCCAAGAGTGTATGGTATGTGTGGCCAAATTATGGTCACTTTTGTAGAGAAGTGGCCAATCAGAAGTCTCGTGCCCACAAGAGTTGAGCACGGTGGTTAACGCCATGATCGGTGGTCGACTAAGGCAATCTGCAACATTATTGGTGTTGCCCTTCTTATACTTGATATTCAAATGGAACTGTTGTAGATATGTGGACCACTTCTGATGGCGATCATTCTACAATTTCCCTTGGGTATGTATGAACTACAGGGGCTGGTGTTCTGTGTGGATGACTGTTTCCTTCCCCAAAATGTAATGCTTCCATTGTTGGCAGGCCTGCACAATGGAATACATCTCTTTGTCAAAAGTGGGATACTTTCAGCTTGTGTCTGAAAGTGTCTCACTGTGATATGCCACTGGATGCCCTTGCTGAGTAAGGATTGCCCTGATAGCATAGTAAGAGGCATCTATCTCGATCTCAAATGGTTGTTCCAAGTCTGGTAATGTGAGCACTGGTGTTGAGCATAGGCGATGTTTCAACTCTATGAATGCCTTCTGTTGAGATTCAGACAAAAAGAATTTTTCTTTCACTCCTCCCTTGGTGACTTGACTCAAGGGCCAAGTGATAAGAGAAAATCCCAACATGAACCTGCAATAGAAGTTGGCAAGACCTAGAAAGCTGCGGAGCTCTGTCAAAGTGGTTGGAGATGGCCAATCTCGAATGACTTGGATCTTGGCTGGATCCACATGTACCCCCATTCATCAATAATGTATCCCAGATACTGAACCCGGGTCATGCCAAAAGTGCATTTCTCGAAATTGGCACATAACTTGTGTTTTCGTAGTGTTTGGAGAACCTATCAGATGTGGTGGAGGTGCTCTTCCCAACTCTAGCTAAAGATCAGGATGTCATCCAAGTATACCACTACAAATGAGTTGGTGAATGGCCGCAAGATGTCATCCATTAGCCTCATGAAGGTTGTAGGAGCATTCATCAACCCGAAAGGCATAACCAACCATTCGAAAAGGCCCTCCTTGGCTTTGAAGGCAGTCTTCCACACATCGGAGGGTTCGATTTTTACCTGGTGATATCCTGACTTCAAATCGATCTTGCAAAAATATTTTCCCCCCTTCAGTTGGTCCAAGAGGCCATTAATTCGTGGGATCAAGTACCTATTACAAACAATGATCTTTTTTAGCACCCAATAGTCAATACAGAGTCTCCAAGTCCCATCCTTCTTCTGTACCAATACAATCGAGCTCCCACAAGGCGATCAACTCAGACAGATGTGACCTTTCTGTCGCAGCTCCTGAATTTGCCTCTTGATTTCATCATTCTCCAGAATAGAACGCCGATAGATTGGTCCATTGGGAAGTGGTGCACCTAGGGTCAGATCGATTGATTGCTTGACCTAACAGTGTAGAGGAACCCCTGTGGGGGAGGTGAAGATGTCCTCGCACTCCTCCACGACCTTGTCCATATGTAGTTGTCATGCGGAGGGGCCTTGTCTAGAGGTTGTGGCCACCGTCTTCTTCTTTCCTTGAGGGTGTATCATCAAGAAAACAAACTTACCTGTTTTAGAAATGAGCTTACTGCATTGTTTTGCAGTAACTAAAGATATGGCGGTAGGCAGTGCTACCTCCAATATCCTATACAACTTATTTCCCAAAGTAACAATAACAACACGAGGCCTTGATTCATACACAACATTTTGCTTCCATAAGTATGGTTGGCCTAATAATACATCACAAACATCAAGGGGAGAAACGTCACACAATACCTCATCTGTGAAGGGCTTGATGTTGCATGGAAGGCGACACTGTTGTCTCACGCGAAAATCCCATCCTTGGTATAGCCACCCGATGGTGTATGGTTGTGGATGTGTTGTGGTTGGTAAGCCCAGCCACTTCACAACCTCTGCCGAAATGAGGTTCTTTTGGCTCCTGTTTTCAACAATGAACTGTAGCGAGGAGACCTTTACCCACATCTGGGAGTGGAAGAGACGCTCCTCCTCCTCTAGATCTTCGAGTTCATCTTTCTAGATCTTCGTGGTAGAAACGGTGGCATTGGGTTCCACTTCGATAATTTTCTTCCCTTTTTCATTCCCCTTGTCGGGTTCTAAATTAGAGTCGGAACATGCATCTGATTATGAACCCTTTAGCTCAGCCACCACTGACTACTTGGCCCAACATTCACTTGTCTTGTGAGTGGAGCTCTTATGGAACTCACACCACTTTCCCGTGTCCTTTTTCGACATCATGGCATTGTTCTTTGCTTGCAGCTTTGGCGGGTTGTCTTGGGTTGCCCCACCTTGGCTTTGTACTTTGTTCTGCGGTTTGGGGGAACCTTTCCCTTGCTTCAGATTCGCAGATCCAAAGTCTCGCTTATTCTGTTTAAACTTTTTCTTGATCTTGACGGCATATTGGTATGTCATGCCAAGTGAGGAAATGTTCAGGAATTCTATTTCATCATGGATGTACCTGTGCAAGCAGCCACAGTATTTGAGTACCAAATGTTTCTCCGAATCCTTGATACCCAACTTTGTGCGAAGGATATGGAAAATATTGGTAAAGTTCGGCACGTCTTGGTCCCTTCCCTGTCGCAACACGGTCCACTTTATGTATTGACCCTCATGGCTTTCGACAGGGTAGTACTACTCCTTGATGGCATCTCGGAATGAATTCCAAGTGGGTGCGGTTGAAAACAGTGAGGTTGTACTTTCATCCTTCTACTCACAGTAGGTTTCTCACCAGTCTCAGGTGGGTGACAAAGTCTGGTTGCATTTGCAAAAGGAACGCCTTACCGGAGCCTATCGGAAACTTAGACCACTGTGATATGGTCCTTACACCATTACCAAGGCTATGGGAGACAATGCATTTGAGCTCAACATTCCCCCATTCCTTGGCCTACACCCAGTGTTCAATGTGGACCGCCTTCAGCCATACTTTCCACCATTACTAGACACATCCAACATTGTAGAACAGCTCACACCCACAGAGTTAAATCCAGATTGTATGGAACAAGCTGCAATTGATCAAATCATGGATACACAAATCAAGCACACTCACCAGCAGAAGATCCAACTATATCGATTTGTCAAAGTAGGCCAACTCCTTCACCAGGGCAAGTGGCTCACCAGGGACCAAGTTCAGTAGAAGTTTCCTCATCTCATGGAGGAACTCAATGTAATGGGGACCATTGCTTCCTAAGGGGGGGGAATGATCCAAGTGGATATTGGTGGCCACCCGCCAATTCCACTTGGACCCCAACCATTGTTTCTTTCAATTCAGTTTCCTTAATTGTAGCATAGTTTACTATTTTTAGCAGTTTTTTGGGTCCTGAACTTCCATAGTCGTTTTGAGGCCCTAAACGACGTTTTTTTTGGAAAATTGGGAGCAAAATGGGTCCTTGGATTGATATTTCTATTCCCAAAGTTGTATTCCTTGGATAGATCTTTCTAACGAGGTATTGTGTGCATCAAACCGAGATCATATGCCAAATTTATGAACCCAGGAAGTTGATGTACCAATTTACCCAAAACGGGGCCCATAGTTTGGCGCTTCATCTCCTAGGGTTAGGTTTTTGGATGTTTATGGTTTCCCATCATTTCTCAAAAATAAAAAGGCCTTCGAGGCTCATTGTAAGACAATTCAGAGGCATGTTGCCACCACATCTCTTCTCAAAGATAAGCTACCATCGGGTAGGAAATTCAGGAATTACAAGAGTAGGAGGAAGCTAAAAACTGTTTGGCTCTGATACAATTTCAGGCCATGAGTAACTCCACGAAATGAATTTCATTTTTACATTAACATTGAACATGAATATATACATGGAGAGGGAGGCTATTTGGTTTCATCTCCCAATGTCTCTTAGTCTTCCAATTCCCTTTATTTTCCTATTTACAATACTTACATGCATTTACCTAATCTAAAAGATTAGGTGTCAACATTCTCTAATGAAATAATCAAATCATATTGCAACATATCACCTATCACATTCGCTTCATGATTATTCTCTTGTTGTCCATCTCCTTCTTTTCCCTTCTGAGATTTGCAATCTTTCTTCAGGTGTTCTTTCTTCCCACATTTCCAGCACATTATCCCTGATCTAGATTTGGATCTGCCTTTTCTTGACTTCCTTTGATTTCTTGGGCTCCTTCCTCTTCCATTTTTCTTCCCCTAGTCTTTGCAGTCAAAGAATTCCCTGATGTCTCACCAGAGTTTTTCTGTCGCATTTGTTGCACTAAAAATTGTCACCTTGACATTCTGCTATCTGTGTGAGTTCATTACCACTCATACTTCCCTCCTCTGCAAGTCTAAAACATCAGTTCCTCATATTAAGTCTGGAAAATAAGAGAAAAGCTCTCAAAAGTTTTTAAAACTCTGGTTCCGCACTTTCTCTTTGTCTTACCTATGGTCCCGCACCTAATGGTCATGTCTCCGGTGCACCTAACCGCACTATCTCTGTGTCAAAGGTGAAGACCCCTGTAAAAGTTAAAAAGGCGCAAGTATACTCTGAAAAACTCACTTTCAGTTATTTCTAGAAGCTTCTGGAAGGAATCTTGAGGTGGCAAGTTCGATCTTTTAAGGTTCATGTAACCCATACCTTAAGTATCTAACCCCTTGACGTGAGGAGCTTATTCCTTTGAACGAGGATTCTATCCCTTCATAGGTGGACCAGTAACCTCCTCCTCTACACTATAAAAAGAAGAATTGAGCTGGTTATTGAGTTAGAAGCTTAGTATTTTTTGAGGTAAAATGCTACTGGAACTTAGTCTTCTTTAGTTGAGTTTTTATGAGGAGAGATTACATACCTCTATGTATCTCATTTGGAAGAGTGCAGGACTTGTCAAAGTAAAGGAAATTCCTGTTTCAGACCCCAGGAAGAGCTTGTTCAACATCAAGGCTGAAAGGTTGTAAGGTTCTTCTACTATTCAAATTTAATAAAAATATATTTATTTTTCTCAATAAGCTATTAATTCATGGTTTATTGTATGGATTCCTTGATCACCATAAGACATGATTTATAATATTTGCTATGCAAGTGCTATTTAATGTTTGCTTGTTTGTGATTGCAGGTCTTCAAAGGTAACTCTTTCGAACGATTGGAGGGTGAATACTACGAACAAGCATTGGATCTAAGATAGGATCTTAACACCTTTGTAGTATTTACTTATAAATCGTATATGTCTAGAGAAAGATAGGTTTGTTTTTCTATTTGTTGCTAGACTATCTTTTGATACTAGGGAGATCAGTCTTGTCTTCAAGATCGATTTATCCATCCAACATTATTTCCTCACTAAGGATGACACCAACGACTTCATCAAAATTTAAAGTACTAGATCTGAAGATAGAGTTACTAATAGCCATAACTAAGAAACTCTAACTTTCTCGAAATGAGTACAAAAATAATAGAGCCCTAACTTCATCATCAAAAAACACCCTTATAGAACTTAATTGACTGGTAAATGTGTTGAATTCATATAGCTGATCAACAACAGATCCACCTTCTAACATCTTCATATTAAATAAACGCTTCATAATAAATACCTTATTTGAGACCGAGTGTTTTTCATATAGTTTTCCCAATGTCGTCATTAAACCTTTTATTGTCATTTCCTTTGAAATTTTGAATGTCATCGATGCTGCCAGACATAATCATATTGTTCCTAGTGCCTTTCTATCGAGAATCTCCCATTTTGCATGTCATGCTCGTCAGCTTCTTTGATGTTTTTCTCAATGGTAGGTACAGATCTTTTTTATACATATAGTCTTCCATCTGCATCTTCCACAGCTAGTAGTTTTGGTCGCTAAATTTCTAGACCCTAAACTTACCATCTTCCACCATTTCTCTCACTCGAACCAGGAGCCCTTCAACAGTCATTCCTCCCTTTTATATTATCTAGCAAAATGAAGAGATACAACCTATAATAGATCCGTTGTAATTTCCTCTTCTCTCTCACATAGTCTCCTCTCTCTTTCTCGCTTAGAATAATAATACACATCTGCAATACAATTCCCTCATATAAAACGAGGGGTTTCCTTCTAGGGAAAAAAGTCATAAATTAAACATTACTTTCTATCATCAGATCATCCGCCTAATGAACAGCCCAGATTGACTATGAAATTACAATATTTTAGAAGGAAATTATTCATCTATTTTTAGCTTTAAGGGCGTTGCCCCCGAACCCCCACCAAGGGGACACTCCAAACATCCAGTCCCCCAAGGTAGCAACAGTGGGGGGGAAATCTCCCCCACACACCCCCGCTGCCCCATCGAGGATTGGGATCCAAACATGACTGGAACAAGACCTCTGAAGTAGGAACTAGACCCCCAAGGTAGCAATAGTGGGGGGCCAATCTCCCCCACACACCCCCTCTGCCTCGTCGAGGATTGGGATCCAAACACAACTGGAACAAGACCTCTGAATTAGGAATATAATCAGGCTCCACATCCAGCAGCATCAACATTTTTTTGTTAAAATTTCAACATTTTCTAGCATTGACATCAAAAGCAAAATATCATGAGTCCGAAAAACCTTAAAATTTCAATAGTTTTCGACGATATCATTAAAGATAAAATATCATGACTCCAAAAAACCTTTAAAATTATAATAATTTTCAACCATGATGTTAAAGATAAAATATCACGACTCTGAAAAACCCTAAAATTTTGGCATTTGTTAGCCATAGAATTAAAATTGAATATCATGAATATAGAAAGAACATAAATTTTCAGCATATTTCAATCATGGTATTAATAACCAAATATGATGAATAGAGAAAACCTTAAAAATGAATACCTAAATCAAAGAGTCATTATACCAAGAGTAATTTTTTTAAATGCTAAAAGTATAGCTCTTTTAAAATCTTAGCCTAAGACAACTTGATACATTGCAATGAAAACTTAAAAATCAACCATCAAATTGACATGCATTGAGGGTAGACTTGACCCATTGCAATGAAAACTTAAAAATCGACTATCAAAATGACACACAATGGGAGGGGACTTGATCCATTGTAATGAAAGCTTAAAAACCAGCTATCAAATTGACACATAGTGGGGTTGGATTGTTAGTTAAGCATCGACATCAAAAAAAATAATAATAATACCAAAAAGGGGAAAAACGGAAAAAGTTATTAAAAAAAGAAAAAATTAATTAATTAAAATAAATTAAAACATTTAAAAGAGAGTTTAAAAAAATAAATAATGGTAAAATAAAACATTAAAATAATTATTTAAAAAACCCCAAAAAAATATTCAAACATAAAAATATATATATGTATATGTATATGTATATGTATATGTATATATATATATATATATATATATATATATGTATGTATGTATGTATGTATGTATGTATTAAAATAACCAAAAATAACCCATAAAAGAGAAAAATACAAATAAATAAATAAAAATGTAAAAAAATAACAATAAATAATAGAATGAAGATGTCCTCAGCTATTCATATTCGCATAAAATTTCTAAATGGAACTGTGTATAGGATTTTTAATCTTGTCGAAAATCTTGGGTGGACACTTCACCCATCATCTATACTCTCTGGTCCTTGATGATGGGTGGAGTGTCCACCTGAAATGTTGGATATGATTAAAAATCCCATGCACAATTCCATTGAGAATTTTTTGTGAATAAGAAACAAAAAAAATGAAAAAATAAAGAAACAAAACATTAAAATAAAATAAATTTCAATAAAAAACAAAGTATGAAACAAATTGATGTTATAGTAGGAAATACATCCACGTGATATTCTAACTGACTGAAAGAGCGAAGGAGAGAGCCGAGGGTTTCGACGAAGGATCTAGGGTTTTTAAGTTTTTTTGCAGGATATGGGTTCATGGATGGACACTTCCCTGGTGGCAAATGAACCCGTGACCTTGCGTGTTATTACATGCACGGTTTAGTTTTCTCCAAAGTGTAATCTAAGTGGTTCACGTTTCCTTTTTCTCTTATACTCGAGATTGAGTCTCAATAGTAGACTCGGTTATTTTACTTGGAGGGGTTTTCTTAATTAATCCCTTCCTCCCCGAAGTTTTTCTCTACCCTTGGATTTTATCTTAGACTGTGGTTTTGGGAACGACCATAGGTTTTACTCTCGGGGCCCATGTTTGGTTACCTCGTGGCAGTTAGGGTTTGCTTTGGACTGACTGACTTCGGGGTCTTTGAAGAATTCATCAGGGGTCAGCGTTTGTCGGGGTTTTGACTCGGTTTTCTTGGAAGTACACCCAACAATGCAAAACGGAGTTGTTTATGCATGGAAGCAGAATTGATAGATTATTCTTCTGACACCTTGGCCCATAAGACATCTGGGTTGAAGAAAAATACTTATCGTGTGGTAAGAAGGAACCGGAAACAACCTTACCACCAGATGTGCAAGTAGCTAATCTTTCCTTAGTGATGGAAGACATGGAGGCAACCCTACAGGGGTTAGGGTTCTTACAACCAGTTGTCGCGATGTTGGAAGGCCTGTTTAATTTGGGGAGGGTATTGACTCACCATTTTTAACCATCCTGTCACCTTTGGAACTACAAACCTGGGTGCATGAACAACAACGTATCGAGGCACTTCTGGGTTGCACGGGGGTGACAGTGATGGGGGTAAGAGGATCGGCACTGGAAACACAGGGTTTCTCGAATCATCCCTACAGTGCACTTGGGGCAACTTCCGAAGGGTTCCAACTCTCGGAATCTGCTTCAATCACTCATTCCTTGGGGTTTTTTTTTTATGGCATCACCTGACAGGATACAGGGCCGGAAGAAAACAAGGTCTGAGACTCTAATGAAAACCCTCAGCCATAGGGAACTTAGTAACCCATAAGCTCGCATAATAGACCTGGGGAGGAGGGAGAACAAAGTCATCAAATATTTGGGAACGTGGTTGGCTTCTAGTTTTCGAGGATGGTATAAGCATGGCCCAAACAGCGCTGATGGAGAGCATGGTACTGGTGGGCAGGGTCCATGGCCGAAATTATACCTTGGCGCGCTTAAAAAAATGGACAGCGGAGGTCTGGGGGAATTTGTTGGAGCAGCTCTCTGCCATCATTACCATGTCAAGGGGTTGGTTCACTCTCATTTTTCCTCAGCCAAAACTAGTGGATTGGGTTTTGACTCGTTACTAGCACATAGAGATGACACCAATCCTGCTCAAACAATGGTCGCCTCTCTTCGATCCAGAGAAGGAAAACATGGGGGTGGGACTGATTTGGGTGCGTCTCCCAGGACTCTCTCTTCAATTTAGGGCAGAGGATATTCTTAGGTGCATTGAGGACAACATGAGGGTATACATGGATTACGACGGATCTTACCAAGATTCAGGCTGTCTGGCAATGGCTAGAATTGTGGTGCACTTAGACACCTGGTAAGGATTGGCGGAGAGCTACCGACTACGTATGGGTGAGATCATCAAGTGGAAAATATTAGATTATGAGGGCATCTCGTTTTGCTACAGGAAGTGTCACGAGGTTGGTCACTTGTATAAAGAATGCCCTCTAGTAATAGGGAAACAACTGGAGCCCCCGAGATCCTTTGTTTCGGGGAGCACCCAAACGATTGAGGTAGATGTTTCTTCTTTGGTGGTCCTTCCTGGTGTACCGTTATCGAACCGAGGAGATTCAGAGGTGGTGCCTTCATGGATGGACTCCGGGACCTCTGTGGCACTGATCACTAGATCACATTCCAGAGACTCCGCTCTTTTTTTGGGTACTCTTCCTCCCTTTCCTCTATTTTCACATGATTGTTTGTTATCTGGAAATGCATCTTCATCTGTATTTAATTTGAGTCCAGGAATTGGGGTTAGCAAACTGTGTTCCTTAAACTGTCCTATGGTATCATCTCCTCCTCTGCCCCTTAGTTCCTCCCCTGCCATTTTTCAGGACACCCTACCTCTGGCCTCCAAGAATATCCCAAACTCTAGTGGTTCTCAATGCTACAACCTACGATGCTTACCTATTACAAGGACCCCTTCCTTTGGTCTAGATGAGGACCCTCTCCCATCCTTACCCTCGAAGCCCCCCAGGGGCAGACAATCCCACTTATCCAAAGCCATTAGGAGGGTTGGTATAGAGGTGGCTTCAGGCATTCAGACTCCTATTGACCGGGTCCTTAGAGAAAAGGGAAACCCTAAAAAGGTTACCCCATAAAGTGTCTCTCTTTCAACTACAAGGGTTTGGCCAGCCCAGACAAAAAACTAGTGCTAAATAGGTTGTGCAGTTCGGAGTATTTGGATGTAATATTTCCGCAAGAGACTCTGGGGGACGAGGGCTCCACAAACAATGCTCTTATGAAAATTCTTCCGAATTGGGTTTCTCATTTTTTGGATGTGAGACGGAAATCGAGAGGTTGTGCCCTAGGGTATAACAAAAGATCGATTAGAATGGTTAATGTTTGGGGAGGGGAGGGATTCCTAGGAGCTGATATCACCTCAACTGATATCGATATATCCCTAAGGATCATCAACATCTATGGGTCATTCCTAAACAGGGAGATTTTTTGGGAAAGACTCCTGGAATCTTATTTCATGCAAATTGAAAATTTGATTATTAGAGGTGATCTAAATTTCTCATTAGGGCTCGCAAAATCCTAAGGCAACAGGGCCCAGATTGATCCCTTAACGACTTTCTTTGAAGTATTGATGGATCTCATGACCTCCTGAACATTGAATCAATAAAGATCATGCTGACTTGGAGGAATCGAAGGACTAGGGAAGATGCATTGGCTATAAGACTGGATCGTTTCCTTATAAGGGGTCCTTTATTAGCCATATTGGGATGCATTAGAAAATGGGTGGGATCATGGGATTTATCCGACCATTCCCCGATATTCTTGGAGATTCAGGATTCCAACCATAATCCTCATTTTCCTTTTAAGTTCAATGCGACTTGGCTTTCTGAAGCATAATTCCACAATTTAGTAAGGTAGAATTGGAATCAATGTAGCCCAGACAATTGATCCTCCCCGACCGAAGTAATTGCAAATAACCTGGCCCGATTAAAATTGAAAACCATCATTTGGGCCAAGAACAAGCAACGAAAGGATGAGGTTGAGTTAAAAAGAATTGAAGGGGTCCTCAAAGAATTAGAAAACACGGGGCTTTCTATTTATACAAACTTTGAATCAAAGGATCACTTAATCAAATTGAAAACAGAAAAGATCCAGCTATTGAGACAAAAAGAGGAGACATGGTGCTTAAAAAGCAGAGTGATTTGGCTAAAGGCGGGGGATGAGAACTCAAAGTTCTTTCAACAATATGCCAGGGGGAGTAAATATATTAATACCATCTAGGCACTGCGAGACCAAATGGGCAGGGAGGCCATCACTTTCAATCAGCTTGCTGATATGGGAATGTGACATTTTTCTCATATCTTCAAGGCACCCAAGGGGACCTCCATCACTGAGATCCTCTGCATTGCTGAGATTCTCCATGGATTTGTTGAGGAGGAATAAGTGGAGGCTTTGAATGATCCTATATAGATTGGGGTAATGGAAGCAACTCTGAAATGTTCAAAAGGGATAAGAGCCCGAGGCCGAATGGGTGGCCCATGGAATTCTACATCACTTTTCTTGAGCTCATTGGGCCTGATCTTCTCTTGGCCATCGAGGATTGTAGAATTTAAGGTAGGATGTATGAGGGGTTTAACTCGACCTTCCTAGCCCTCATCCCAAAAGTTGATAAGCCCCTTACTTTTGACGACTATCGGCCCATCTCCCTCTGCAACTGTATCTACAAAATTATATCCAAAATTATTGCCATGTGCATAAAACCTTTCTTATCCAAGATGATTTCCAAGGAGCAGTTTTCTTTCCTCAGCCACCGTCAGATCCATGAAGCCATAGGGACCGCACAGGAAGGCCTCCACTCGATCAAAAAATAGAACAAAAAGTCCATTATCCTTAAGATCGATCTTTCCAAAGCTTTTGATCATGCTAGTTGGTCCTATCTGCAACTCATCCTCACTCATATCATTTTCCCTCATTCTTTCATTAACTGGATCATGTGTTGTTTCTCTTTTGCATCCTATAGTATACTTATCAATGGGGCTACATCGGGTTTTTTCCATGTTGAACGTGGGCTGAGACAGGGATGCCCCCTATCCCCCCTATTTTTTCTTTTGATCATGGAGGGTTTAAGTAGATTGTTAAAAAATGCTTGCTTAGAAGGAGCTCTGGGGGGTCATGAAATCTGACATGTCATCCCTCTCTCATATTTTGTTTGTAGATGATGTACTTATATTTTTAAATGGTTCATTTTGTGATACCTCTTGTTTCAAGAACATTCTATCACTATTTTGTAAAGCTACAGGTATGGAGCCAAATTATAACAAATCCACCATCATTTTTGTGTCATGCCTACAAAATGAGGAAAGATATGCTTTACAACAATTTGCATTTGTCAGACAAGAGCTGGAAACTGGCCTCAAATATCTTGGTTTCAGGCTGAAGCCAAATGGTTACCGCATCGCTGACTGGTCTTGGCTTATTGCAAAAATCGAAAGCCGCATAAACATCTGGCAGCAACGATGGCTCTCTAGGGCAGGAAGGCTTACCTTGATAAAATCAATTCTGAAGGCCATATCGGTTTACTGGAGGACTTTTGCCTAGATTCCAAAAGTTATTCTCAACAGGATTCAATAGATTGTTGTAGGTTCCTATGGCGGGGAGAAAACATGGGGCAAACTTTTCTTGGGTTTGTTGGGACGGGATTGGGAAACCAAAAAATGGGGCGGATGGGGTATAAAGGATCTCCAGCATTTTGCAAAGGCACTGGAGGCCAAGATGGGTTGGCAAATTATCAAGTCTGAGATTCTATGGAAATAGGTTGTCTACTATAAGTACATTCATCCCCTATCAGTAATTGAATGGATACGTAGACCATCTCAGTCTTTACCCGGTGCATTAATAATCTGGAAGGTCATTACCCTTTCTTTAAGTATTATCAAGGATGGCTTGGCGTGGAGTATTAGAAATGGCAAACAGGTAAGATTAGGCACTAATGCCTAGTCTGGATGTGGAAACACACACATTCTCCCATGGGCATTGAGACATTTTCTTTTAGGGACCCGTATCACCAAGATTGCCCAAACTGCTGAGGCTGGACGCCCATCTTGGGCTCCGTAGTAATGGCTAGACTATAGGATCCTTGGAATTTCGGATAGATGGTGTAGAGTCTAGAATCATTTCATAAGTGCTCTGAAGGAATCCCACATCAGAGTAACAGCACAAGATGATGAGATCATTTGGGCCCCTGCTCCCCATGGCCATTATATCCCAAAATATGGATACGCGGCCCTTATGAATGCACAAGATATGGGAAATACCTACTGGTGGTGGTGCCACTTATGGAAGCTAAAAGATCCTCACAAAATGTGGCTTTTCATGTGGTGTATCCTCTCGAACAAGGTTCCCACAAAGTCAAACCTTATGAAACATGCTTTCCAGGGTCCTTCCAAATGTTGCCTCTCCCAAAATGATGTCGAGGATACTGATCATTTATTTCTCCACCATTCTATTACTGCACAAGTTTGGTCCCTCGTTACAAACACACTCAACATGGGAAAAAATGGGAGGGCCAAGAGATTGTTGAAGCATGGCTTCGTTGGTGGTCTAAGGTTGCCACACAAAAAGCCAAGAATCTTCCTTTGATAGTATGTTGGGGAATTTGGTTAAATAGGAACTGTTATATCTTTCAAGATGCACAGACCCACTGGTATGTCACCTGTAATAGTATTGTGGCCACTTACAACCTGATACCTGATGATCCAGATCACCAACATACTCAGGTCATCACACCTGAGATTATTGACAAAATCTCTCCTTGGGCTTATTTTGATGGTTCGTCTCAAGTTGTGGGCTATGGAGGGGGAGTTATTCTCCACATAAATGAGCACCTTTTTTACAAAATCAAAGTGGGATTAGGGAGGGGAACAAATAATTTTCTAGAGCTCAACAGTTTAAGACACCTTCTCCAATTTTCACTGGAACAAAACTACCACAGGATACAGATTTTTGGGGATTCACAGCTTGTTATAAATTGGATCAACACTGCATATCATTGTCACTTGCACACACTCAAGGATTTACTGGATGATGTCATCACTCTAAAATCACAATTTGATTTTATTGTATGCTCTCACATATACAGGGAAAGGAATGAGATTGTTGATCATCTTTCCAAAGAAGTCAAGCAGCTAAACAAGGGGCAGTGGATGATACAATAATTCAGAGATTTTTTGTAGTTTTTCCATCGTCCATTCATCGAATTGGATGGAAATATTTCAGAATGATCCTCATGATCATTCCACGCTTTTTTTATTTTTGTTCTTACATAGATTTTGGACTCATTATGGACTTATCTTTATACCATTATTTACTTTTTATGTAAATATTATGCTGATATCTGTAAATACTGAACGATGATTGTTCTGACCACAAGTGACTGCATCTCATACATGCAGAAGATATAACATGTAGTTTTCTTAATCTATTAATGAAAATTGCATTTTTTTCCTGGGAAAAAAAAATATAAAACAAATTGAAAAATAAAAAATAAAAATAAAAAATATTTTAATAGGAAAACAAAAAACATGTTTAAAAAAACAAAGATTTAACAAATAAAAATGTGAAAAGAATAATAAAAAAAACATATTAAAAATTTAAAAATCAAATCAAATAAATAAAAATAAGAATAACACAGATATTAAAAATAAAATTAAAAATAAAACAACATTGAAAATTTAAAAAAAAAATGCATTTGAAAAATATTGTCTTTCTTTAATATGGAAAAATATATATATATTTTTTTTCATGTGGGCGAAGTCAATGAAGGACATCGACATCGCCTGGCTGAAGCCAAAGGGCCATCGGAAGAGTGGCCAGAGCATCTGACATTGGCCCCCCACCAGGATGGTAAAGAAGGGTCGTTGGTTGGGTAGAAGCTCAATGCTCAACATCCACCCCACCCTAAGTGCACAATGTTGTGCACATAGGATGGGGCTGCACTAAATTTTGTTTTTCAATTCTTTTAGTATTTTTTTAATATTTGTTTAATTAACTTGTGGTATTTTTAATTTTTATTATGTATTTTTTATTTTTTATTTTAATATTTTTTAATTATTACTTTTTAATATTTTTAAAAAACTGTGTAATTTTTTTAATATTTTTTTCAATTTTATTTTTTATGTTTTTTTCTTTCTTTTCCTAAATTGATTCATATTTTTTTTAAAGTTGTTTTCTTTCATTTTTCTTTTTAAATTAATTATGTGTGTGTGTGTGTGTCGCCATTTACATCGATAAGCTTGAGGAGTGTCTAGAAACTGCTGGTTGCAAGGGCACTGATCTTGGTGGTATAATCATTCACTAGTAGAAAATGATGAAATTAGTGAGTAAGTGACTAAAAAAGTTAGTCATCGCAATTATTTCGAGTGAATTACTACTAAAGTTGAGCAATTTCAAGTGACCGAACTAAAAATGACCAATTGAAATGACTAATTTAGTTTAGAGATAAAATATACGACTACATAATAAGTGACCAAACTAAAAGTGACTAACTGAAATGACTAATTTAGTCCAGGACTAAAATATATGACTGTATCATAAGAGAAAAAATTAATAATGATTAACGTAAATGACTATTATAGTCCAAGAATAAAAATATGACCAAATAATAAGTACAATTATATGAATTAGTCATTTATGTTAGTAATTTTTAATTGTGTCACTTCAGAAATAGAAAATTGTAATTTTGATACTAAAGTGTTTCATTTCACTACAGGGGTTTCTGAATCCATCTGCAATGTTAAAATGTAGAGACAAAGGGGTCGCTAAATCCATCTACAGTGTTAAAACAATGAATACGCTTTTGTCTCTAAATTTTAACACTACATATGGATTCAGATAATCTCAACATCAATTTAACCTTCCTTCACCATCAGGGAAAGACTCTCCTTCACCAATTCCTCCAAGGAGGGAAAGGCCAATGGCACTTGAGATGAATTAGGACAAGAAAAAGAAAAAATCAGAGAAAGTTGTAACTTCTAAAACTTCTAAAAACCTTAAGAAAGTCATAACACATTGCATGCCTTTCTCTAATCTCTAGGATGAAATGAAAACCAAACTCAAAGCTATAGAACCCCAAGAAGAGTTTTGCAGCCCTTCAAAAATTATGGCCTCGAACCCTGGGCTGGCCGAAACTAGAGGACCTGAACAATGTGCAATTGGAGTAGGTGTTAGGGCCTCTGAATCACTAGATGACTTCCCTATCAAATTATTAACTTTGCTTTCTAAAGACTTGGTAGGATCGAAAATCGAGGCATGGTGACCTTTTAATCTAACTTCCAAATGTGAATGGATAAAATCCTCGCGCTAGCCCAAATTTGTTGAAAACCCCCTCCTCCAATGCATAATCCACCAACTCCTCCTCCTTCATGTGGGTATGATAGTAAGAAACCAACATCTCATCTAAAAAAACATATTTGATGAGTAGTTGTGTGTCTTCAAAGGGTTTATCATGATGACGATATCTGTACTTAAAAAATATACATCATGTGAATAAAAATATCTACATGGTTATCATTTAATCTTATTTTTCATTTTGACAAGGATATCAAACCCTAACATTGTCCAAAGCCCATTCAGTCTTCGTCAAAACTACGCCTCACTCTAGTCAGAAACTCCACACCCTTTCTCCGCCTGCAATCTTGCTGCAACTTTTAAATGAGTGTCCACACCTCTTCGTCATTCTTCCATTCATCCCCTGATTCAATTATCCAATCAAGTTGGATAGTATAAATGACACATAACAATGCTTCCACATTCTCATCCTTTCTTGAGAGTGCATCTGTAACAACATTTTGCTTCCCTTTTTTGTAGATGATTTTAAAATCATAACCCAACATCTTTGTAACCCATTTTTGTTGCTCTTCTAAAGATAATCTTTGTTCCAAAATGTATTTAAGACTATCATGATCCATTTTTACCTTGAAGTGTCTTCCCATTAGGTAAGGTCATTATTTTTAAGGTGTTCATTTTCCAAATTGATTTGGATTGGAGTTTTAAATTTGTTGAATATGTAAGTGGATTGCAATTTCTCTTTATTGGAAGACTGACTGGATTATATATAACATGGAGTTTGGTCCTCTTCCATTATATATAATGTGGAGTATTTGGAGGAGTCACAATTCTTTAATATTTGAGAACATTAATCCTAATATTAGGAGTTGGTGCATTAGGATTGTAGCATTTTACATAGAAGCAGGGTTTGGAGGCAAATTATCATTGGTGAGACATATCGCTCCTTTGTCTTTCTCATATAATATTTCGTGTGGGTTTTTTGATGGAGCCACAAAGGAGGTGATGTGCGGATGTGATGCATACATATCCTTTTTACTGGGTATAATGTATCATTTTAGTTGGAATGGTGGCAAGGGGTCTAATACCTGCACAAAAGTTCTTTCTCTCTCAGATACTATCTTTATAACTCTTTGATCTTCGATTAGATGTTTTGACGGTTTTTGTAGATTTTTTAAATGTAATTATTCTCTAAGACATATATTGATACTTATATGGTGACATATTGACTTATGGACTATGTAAACAATGAGTTATTGCACCGAGAGACACTCTCCAACTTGGTATGATAGAGATGTTGTAATGTAACGTTTAACATTTTGACTAAGTCAAATTACATAAAAATAAAAATTAAATTAAATTTCAAAAATAAAATTAAATAAAAACATTAATGTAATGTAATGTAAATAAAAATAATAATAATAAACCACCCTATAAAAATAAAAATGGTCCATGATATTACTCCATGGTATTGACCCATGGTATGGTATTCATGTGGAATATAGCTTATTTAAAAGGGGGAAATTAAACAAACCTAGATCCATCTTAACTCCAAACTTATCAAGGGGTGAGAGGGATCAAATTTATTGATTTGCAAACCTCTTTTAGAGTGAAAAGAGATTTGATCCCTCTCAAGGCTTGGTAGATTGAAAGTTAAAATGGATCTAAAAAATATTTTTGGTTATTTATAGTTGATTTTTTTTGTAAAGAGAACACTAACAATGTCTTTTTGAGATCATTTTGATGTCCAATCACCTTAACACGTCATACTCTACCCCTAGATCTGAACCCTCCTCATCAATACACCAAAATAAGGTCCACTTGTTATACTTAGTTTAACAACTGACGATAGGGGTGGCCTCAGAATTCAATTTATCCTTTGTTGTGGTTTAAATTGAAGTCATTGTTGTCATTTCCAATTGTGACAAATCTCTTATGGTTTATCTTCATGTGCAGAGTATTTGTAGAGATTGTGAGCATTTTCAACGAAAAACTTTCACGAAAAGAAAAAACGGAACGTTAAGGGATTGTTGAAATTAATATTTATTCAATGAAGGTTTAAATTATAAAACCAAAGCAATAAATCATGGCATCAGAACTAGAATTCAAAGCAAAGCAAACGGATTGCAGTCAACATTGAATTGAAAACTCGATAATAAATCCTCTCAATTCTACCGAGGGAATATTTTGAGAACAATAAGTTTAACACACCCTCAAAGTCCACGGGAACTTATATTCTATGAGCACGGGCGCTTGGGGTTCGAAACCCAGAATGCGAGATTTCGTCTGAAGCAGATATGTAAACTCTATTATCCCCAATATTCTATTTGCATTGAAGTTTATCTCTTATTAGCAACAACCATGGGCAAGAAGATAGAAAGTAGCTTCATTACATAGTAACCCTAATCCTTCATTTAAATGGAAGTTTCATTAGACAATAACCCTAATCTGTCATCTAAAATGGAAGCTTCATTGCACAATAACCCTAATCATTCATCTAAAATGGAAGCTCAATTGCACAATAACCTCGATCCTGAGCAAAAACTACAGGGAACTGGGTATCTAACAAAATATGTAGGATGAACCATGATAAGACTTAGAGATTAACCTCCTCACATGCATCTAATGTCTTTGGATCCATATTCTTTCAGAAGTTTAACCACTGGAGTACCAAAACCGATCACTGGTTGGTCTAACTGGGAAATATTTCGATTGATTTCTTCTGAGTATTAGAGATTTGAATCTGAGACCTGTCTAATCTTAGTGTAGGTCAAGTCTGAGGTGTGGGTCATTCTGATGGACCATGGAATATTTAGTTGAAGGAAACGGGATCATTCATTTGTTCATTCGTGCAAACAACTTCAACGGAAGGATAATTGCTTTTATCAGCTACACATTTTGTTATTATTTTTTTCTCTGTGATATCCTCTTCATAGAAGCTTTAGATTGTTTTGTAAATCCATCATGTGATCTTCATCTCTTTTGGATATATAAATATATGTCGGATAGATGTGTTTCATGTTTAGTATGTTGGATATATTCTTGTGTATAGCGTGAGTCTAGGTTGACTTCGAGTCTGACTCTATATCTAATTTCAGAAATGGGATGCCTTAACATGGCTCCGTCTGGTATGGCTCTATATGGAATGGCTATGCCTTTGGGTGTTTCTATGTGATTTAAATCTAAGTCAGATGGATGCCTTTACAGTTTGGTATATGGGCCTGCAAACAGAAATTTCAAATCTTAGGCTCTATCTAGTGTAATTCTAAGTTGAGACTAAGATCTCGGTTAAGCTTAAGTCAATGGACCGAGGTGGATTGAATTGGGTACACATTTTATTATTGATATTTTATGTGCATACTCTTCGTAAAATCTTTAGATGGTTTTGTAAATCCAATCAGTAATCTTAATCTCTTTTGGTTGATCTCTTCTTGACCATCTTTCTGCATGCACCAATATTATCGTTTGCGTCCTTTCTGTTTGCAGAGTTTTTTCCCAATTGGTTTTGAAATATTTATTGGTTTCTAGATGATACATTTCAAGATGGAAGTAGATTTGCAGTAATACAAGTGGATTTGTCAACACTTTCCTTAATTTTGAAGGTATTCCTTTTAAATTTTATTTCGTGAAGTGAGACGAAATAAAGTATTCCCTAATATCTACTAATATGCATGATCCATTAGACTAGTATTACATGCATGGTCCTCTTTGTATATGCATGAATTGAGGGAACCAATGTCGTTTATTTTCTTCCCTGTTATTGGGGCGGTGGATATTAAAGATAATAAAAGGTTCTAGTGGGTTAATAAAAGGTTCACAGAAAAGGAGAACAAGATCCATTGTTCCAGCATAGTTTCCTTTTCAAATCGAAGGAAGAAGGAAGTTGGGGTTCTAGATGGAACAAAGCCCTCCTGAAGCCCCTCTTTCATCTTTACTGCTTTCATTACAACCCTCCCCACAAATGTATGTCTAGGATTTGATGTTTCGAGGTGCCTTCTTTATCAAATGTGTATCTATGGTGTGTTCTTTATCAATATCTACACAGGGTTTTCACCTTTATCATATACTCATTTAGGCTTCTATTTCACATAGAAACCAATTTAAGTTTTCTTTTGGTGTTTTGGGTATGGAAAAGTTGGAGAGATTTCGGTAGCCAAGCTGGAAAACCTTATGATGACAGTAAATAATCCAAAGGAGTTCAATATTTCACACTAGTTTCTAAGGATGGATTTAGCGCTCAACTCGTCTCCAATTCCCTCGACATGAGGTTTAGAGATGACTTGGAGAATATTAAGAAGATTTGTTGGAAAGGTAGAGGATACAAAATACAAATTCACACACAAAACACACAAGTTGCAGTTCTTCTACTGATCACAGAAAACATTTATCCTTACAATGAACCCGATGAATGGTATTTAAACCTTTTTGACTAGCAACTCGCCTAAAATATCTTGAAATGCAACCACACACTAAAATTCATTTATCACTTAACTCAACTTGACACAACACTCAACACTCAATTAACTGACTCTCTAATTTTAGCCAACTCCTCATGTTGGAGTAATTAGCTTATTTTAACACACCCCATTAATTACGACTGCTAAACTAAAACATGACTCATCACAACTCAAACATGTTTGTTGGTCTATGTCTCAAATAGGCTTACAACACCCAAATTTCTTCTATGAAATTCAAACACATCTTTTTCTAATGACTTAGTAAATATATCAGTCAATTGATCACAAGATTTACAAGGCTTTAAGTGAACTTCTCCATTGCTCACTAGTTGTCTAATAAAGTGATATCTAGTATCAATATGTGTTAGGTCCCTATAATACTAGTGATTCCCCCATTACTATTGTCATTGTATCCCTTATTGTTATTATTGTGCCCCTATTGTCCCCATATTGTTATTATTGTGCCCCATAGAATCCCACTATTGTTATTTTTGTGCCTTTATATTATTATTGTTAGGTCGGCTTGGTTATATTGTGACCCCTTAGACTACTATATATAGAAAGGAGGTTTTTTCATTTGTATCATCAAAGAATTGTTCATTTGTGTAATGTAAAGGAGGTTGCCCCCTTGAAGAGGCTGAATTCTAAGGCATTGATCTATCCTTTCTATCTTTTTGTGAGCTGGTTTCATAACATTTGGTATCAGAGCTTTGGATTCTAGGGTTTCGCTGCTCCAAATAGGTCATCGTGGCATTTTCGCTATAACTTTTTGTCTGGGATGTTTTAGAAGTGAAAAAAAAAAACCCATTTGAGATTAAATCATGCTGAACCTTGGGATGGAATTTCAGAGCTTGTCTCACTACATTTTCGAAGATATGATTTGAGGAAGTTAGGGTTTTTTCAAGCTCCATAATTTAAGCTAAAACAGGTCAGCGTGGTATTTTTGCTATAACTCTTTCGCTACAGAGTTTCAAAAGCTAAAACAAAAACCCATTTGTGAAGAAAACGGTCTAAACCTCGGCTCTAAATATTAGATCCTGTATCACTATATTTTCGGATATATAGTCTGAGGAAGTTAGGGTGTTTGCAGACCCCCGAATTACATTCCAAACAGGTCACAGTGGGAAATCATCATAGCTGTCTCTCTGAGCATCAGAATGCAATTTAGTAAGAAGTTACAGAAATAAGACGGACTGTAATTTCTTGTGTATATTTGTCAGATCCAAAGGTCGAAATGGTGACACGTGGAACGTCGTACAAGTTCGCTCTACTGAACTAGTCTATAATCAGGTACCATGGGAGATTTGGCATAACTCTTCCTTGGAGAATCCAATCTGGATCAAACTAGTGGCATTAGAAAGAGGACGCAGAGGGATATTGCAGGTCATGATTTCAGAACTGGGAGATCTAAAATTATAGAGGTACATCAGATTCAATATCGAGCTCCTACAAGTGAAAAAAGGTATGTATTTTTTAAATTTTTGCATAAGCTTGGTTTGAAAAATTAGTTTGAAAGAATTCAAAGGGCATAGTGAAGCATTATCATCGGTAATTGATGCCTCGATGAAAGAAAATGGAAACACCTAGTAAGCAACCTGAAAGATCTAGCATGACTCATGAAGAGGAAGAAATGCAACATGATATATCAATATTACGAAACCAAGTGCAACAAATTTCACTCACACAAAAGGTAACAGAAAATAAGATGGATGGTTTAAAGAAAGACGTAGAAGCTAATATGGATGTTTTAAAGAAAAGCCTAGAAGCTAAGATGAATGGCGTGGAAGCTAAGATGGACAGCATAGAAGCTAGATGGATGGAATGGAAACTAAGATGGACGATTTGAAGACAGATTTGAACACAGGCATGGAAAATTTGAACACAGATTTGACAAAGTTTCTACAAGAAATGCTTACTAATGGCAAAAGGGTAGTAAAGAAAACTCATGATGAGAACAAAATAAATGTTAATCATGATTTCATAGACTCGAACATTAGATCAAAGAACCACCATGTTCCAAAGATCGATATGAGGAAGTTTGATGGCAAGGATCCCGAAACATGGATACTACAGATGGAGCAATTTTTCGATCTCCATAATGTGAAAAACACACAAAAGGTACACATTGCAACATTATATTTGGAACCAAATCAGTTTGTATGGTATTGATCGCTTTTCTCTCGTAAACAAATTGTCACTTAGGCTATTTTTACGGATGAAATGATAGCACATTATGAGGATACAAAAAGCAACACATTTTTTAGCCAATTAATGAATCTCAAACAAAAGGGTTCAATGATTGAGCACATTAAGTACTTCCAAAAATTGAATTTAAGGGTAAAAGATATTCCAGAGGAGAATAGGATGTTCATAGGGACTTTAAAATATAACATCCAACATGAGGTTCACCTTTGGGAACCAGATTCATTGGAGAAGGCATTCAGGTTGGCAAGAAAAATGGAAAGAAAAATAATGGAAACAAGGAAGCCTATCATTCACAATCATAAAGATGGAAGTGTTTCTGCCCCTAGCCATCCACAACCTACAAGTTTGACACCACAACAATTGGAAGAAAAAAGAGCAAAAGGAATTTGTTACAGTTGTGATAGCAAATACACTAAAGGTCATAAGTGTGCTGAGAAGAAGTTATTTTAAATAGATTGTGAAGAGGAGGAAGAAAAGGAACAGAAACGTCAAAAGAAGAGGATATACACCAGGAAAAAACCCTAGAAAAAGAAGAAATGAATCTGACCATATCTTGTAATGTATTGGCTAGAATTACCACTCCTCAAGCTATCAAGATAGAAGGGCATATCAAGAAGAAAAAGGTAATAATGTTGATTGATTGAGGAAGTACCCATAATTTTATTCATTATAAGATAGCCAAAGAACTGAATTGCTTCCTATATCCAACACCAAAGTGTCAAGTGATGGTTGTAAGTGGAGGAACCATAAATTGCTCAAGAAAGTGCCATAATATCAAGCTATCCATGGGAGAATCTGTATTGAATAGCCCAATGCCTTCCATTCCAATCGGTGGTGTTGATGTTGTACGAGGAGTCCAATGGCTATAATCCTTGGGTACAATAGCTTTTAATTTTCAAGAAATTTTCATGAAATTCTCTTCAGAAGGAAAGGAAATTGAATTAAGGGATATCGTAGGGAAACTGGGAAAGATAATCAGCTCTAATGGAATGACAAAGCTTCGAAAGAAAGAACAATGAGGCATAATTGCACAATTATGTTCACTAGAAGTTCCCACATCGAAATAATCCATTTCTCCAGATCTCCAAAAAGTCTTGGACAATCATTCCAAGGTATTGGAGACTCCCAAAGGCCTCCCACCTATTCGTGATCATGATCATGCTATCAATTTGATTCCAGGAAGTGTTCCTCCAAACATCAGGCCATACAAATATCCCTATGTCCAAAAGAGTGAAATTGAACGTATGGTTGCAGAAATGCTATAGGTTGGTATAATTCAACCTAGTCAAAGTTCTTTCTCTACTCCAGTAGTATTGGTTCACAAGAAGGATGGATCATGGTGCATGTGTCCAGATTATAAGGAGCTCAACAAACTCACTATTAAAGATAAATCTCCCATCCCTATCATTGATGAATTATTGGATAAATTGTATGGATCAATTTACTTCACCAAGTTGGATCTTCGTTCAGGATATCATCAAATCAGAATGAAGACTGAAGACATTCGAAAAACAACATTTAGAACTCATGAGGGTCATTATGAATTTTTGGTCATGCTTTTTGGCCTTACTAATGCACCTTCTACATTTCAAGGTTTGATTGAAGACTGAAGACATTCCAAAAACAACATTTAGAACTCATGAGGATCATTATGAATTTTTGGTCATGCCTTTTGGCCTTACTAATGCACCTTCTACATTTCAAGGTTTGATGAATTCGACTTTCAAACCCTTCCTTAGAAATATTGTGTTAGTATTTTTTGATGATATATTAATCTACAGCAAGTCTTGGAAGGATCATGTCCAACATGTTGACATGGTGCTCAAACTATTGGAGGAGAAACAATTATATGCAAAAATGTCCAAATGTTTCTTTGGAGTACAAGAGGTGGAATATCTGGTCATATTGTATCTCATGAAGGTGTTAAGGTAGACCCTAGCAAAATTAAAACCATTAAGGAATGGAAAATCCCCACATCCATAAAGCATCTATGAGGATTTCTCAGGTTGACAGGGTATAATCGCAAGTTTGTTAAGAATTATGGAAGAATAGCAGCACCTCTAACAACAGTATTCAAGAAAGACGCATGCTCATGGACTCCAGAAGCAACGAATGCCTTTGAACATCTTAAAGAGGCAATGTGCCAAGCACCAGTCTTAGCTACACCAGACTTCACAAAAACCTTTATTGTGGAATGTGATGCCTCGGGAAATGCAATTGGTGTTGTTTTAATGCAATAACAAAGACCCATTGCTTTTGAAAGTTGTCCAATCAAAGGAAAGTATTTACACAAAGTTATTTATGAGAAGGAAAAGTTGGTAATACTACATGCACTTAAGAAATGGTGACCCTACCTAATGGGAAGACACTTCAAGGTAAAAGTAGATCATGATAGTCTTAAATACTTTTTGGAATAAAGATTATCTTCAGAAGAGTAGCAAAAATGGGTCACAAAGATGTTAGGCTATGACTTTGAAATCATCTACAAAAAAGGGAAGCAAAATGTTGTGGCAGATGCACTCTCAAGAAAAGATGAGGATGTGGAAGAATTTCTTTGTGCCATTTCTATTAGCCAACCAAATTGGATAAACAAAGCAAGGGATGGATGGAAGAATGACGAGAAAGTGTGGGCACTCATTCAAAAGATACGACAAGATCCCAGTACATCTAATACATTTAGCCGGAAAATGATTCGTTATGGTACAAGGATCAGTTATACCTATGTAAGAATTCCCAACTAAAACAAAAGATTCTTAGGGAATTGCACACCTCCCCCTTAGGAGGGCACTTGGGATTTCTAAAATCCTACCACGGGGTTAAGAAGGATTTTTTTGGGATGGCCCTAAATCAGATATTCAAAAGTTTGTGGCGGAATGTTTGGTTTTCCAACAAAAGAAAGTTGAAACAATTAATACCCGAGGACTATTACAACCCTTATCCATTCCAAGCCAATGTTGGGATGAGGTTTCAATGGATTTTATCACAGGTTTACCCAAGTATGAAGGAAAAAGTGTTATCATGGTGGTAGTTAACAGACTTACCAAGTATGCACACTTTTGTGCATTATCTCATCCATTTAAAGTGAGTACAGTTTCTACTTCATTTATGGAAACAATTCAAAAGCTACATGGAAACCCAAAGATTATTATAAGTGACAGAGATCCCATTTTCACTGGAAATTTTTGGACATAATAATTTTCTTATCTTGGGGCTCAGTTAGCTCATAGCTCATCTTATCATCCTCAATCTGATGGGAAAACTGAGATAGTAAACAAATGTTTGGAAGGATATCTTCGTTGCTTTGTATCTAATAAATAGACACAATGGGTCAAATGGTTGCCTCTGGCTGAATGGTGGTATAACACTTCCTTCCACACTGCAACAAAAATGACCCCATTTATGGCACTTTATGGATATCATCCACCATCCATCACATCATATTTAAGAGAAAATTCTAAGGTTCAAGCAGTGGAAGATCACATCGAGCATTAGCAACAAGTTCTCCAACTCTTAAAGGATAACCTGACCTTGGCGCAGAATAGAATGAAACAGTAGGCAAA
This sequence comes from Pinus tabuliformis, assembly GCA_031772625.1. Taxonomy (NCBI): domain Eukaryota; kingdom Viridiplantae; phylum Streptophyta; class Pinopsida; order Pinales; family Pinaceae; genus Pinus; species Pinus tabuliformis. The sequence goes on from CM062811.1 coordinate 1,167,961,604, forward strand.
TCAACATCGCAGCAAAATAAGTTTTGATGTCGCTGATTGGGTATTCCTACGGCTATAAACAAATGTCCCTCAAGCAAGCTAATAAGGATAATAAATTATCACCAAGGTATTATGGTTTGTACAAGGTGTTGCAAAAGATAGGTACTATGGCATACAAATTGGAACTTCCTACAGCTTCCCGAGTGCACCCAGTTTTCCATGTTTCATGCTTAAAGAAGATTATAGGTGACAAGATTCCAGTTCAAACAATATTGCCAGAACTTGATGAGGAAGGAAAAATCATATTGGAACCTGAAGCAGTCAAAGAAACAAGAACTCGACAACTACAAAATCGATCAATTTCAAAGTATCTCATCAAGTGGAAGAACTTACCCGTTGAAGATTCCACATGGGAGGATGAGAATTTTATACAGAATCACCCAGAACTCCTCAAGTGTTGAGAACAACACTTTTTTGAAGGAGAGGGACATGTTAGGTCCCTATAATACTAGTGATTCCCCCATTACTATTGTCATTGTATCCCTTATTGTTATTTTTGTGCCCCTATTGTCCCCATATTGTTATTATTGTGCCCCATAGAATCCCACTATTGTTATTTTTGTGCCTTTATATTATTATTGTTAGGTAGGCTTGGTTATATTGTGACCCCTTAGACTCCTATATATAGAAAGGAGGTTTTGTCATTTGTATCATCGAAGAATTGTTCATTTGTGTAATGTAAAGGGGGTTACCCCCTCGAAGAGGCTAAATTCTAAGGCGTTGATCTATCTTTTCTATCTTTTTGTGAGCCAGTTTCATAACAATATGCTTGCTCTTTTGATGAAACACACTATTCTTGGATAGTGCAATCGTTGAGGTGTTGTCACAATATATTGTTGTTGATCCTTGTTGTTTCTACTTGAGTCCATCAAATACTCTTCTTAACCACATTGCTTGACATGTTGTTGATGTTGCTGCTACATATTCTACTTCTGTTGATGAAAGTGTCACAATGGGCTGCTTCTTAGATGCCCATGAAATCACACCTAAACCAAGATGGAACACAAAACCAGAAGTTCTCTTCTTATCATCCAAACTTCCTACAAAATCACTATCTGTGTATCCAATCAAATCCTTCTTTTCTATGCTTGCATACATTATGCCACAATCTCTAGTTCCTGCTATGTATCTCAAAATTCTTTTTCCTGCACTCCAATGTGTGTCTTTTGGAGTCTCCATAAATCTGGAAATCAAACTCACTCCTTGCATGATATCCGGTCTTGTAGTTGTGAGATACATGAGGCTGTCAACCAATCTTTTGAATAGAGTTGGATTTACATATGATCCTTCATCATCCTTGCTTAACTTTGTACCTATTGCCACTAGTGTAGGGACAGGTTTGCAATTTTCCATCCTGAATCTTTTCAACAAATCTTTGGCATATTTATTTTGACAAATAAAAGTTCATATGTCAAAATAAAAGGTGAAGTCATATGTCCCTCTGACTTAATATAACTAACTTCCAATTTAATATATTAAATTAACTTATTTTTATGCTCCTGGTCTAACTAACTGATCCCCGATCAAATTTAGCCTTTGGTCAATATATTCATTGCCTGGTCGATATTTATAGCCGTTGGAGGTTCTACTCTGACTATTTAACATGCAAAGCTTGATCTGATTCTTCAACTTGTCCTGACGATGAACCACACTGGTTGGTTCGAAACACGTCGACAAATGAAATATCATGTGATTTACGCTGAAAAATCTCTCGTAAATTTGATATGGATCACAGAAGCCTCAATTCAACAAATAAAAATTCCTTTTCAGATTGCTCAACTTCTATGCCAAGAAAATATTTCATGAGACCAAGATCTGTCATCTCAAATTCCTTCATCATGGCTTCTTTAAATTCATCTAACTCAAAATCACCTGTAAAAATCATGTCATCAACATATAAGGAAACAATCAAAATTTTTCCATGCTCCTTTACCTTTGTGTACAAGGTAGGCTCAATGTTAGTTTTGCAAAATCCATTCTTGATCATGTAGTTGTCAATTCTTCTATACCAAGCTCTAGGCACTTGCTTCAGTCCATAGAGCGCTTTCTTCAACCTGTAAAATTTATCTTCGTTACTTTCAACTTCATATCCTAGAGGATGTTGCACATAAATTTATTCTTCTATAATTCCATTCAATAAGGTTGATTTCACATCCATTTGATATGATTTCCACTTGTTCTAAGCTATTGTGGCTAGAACTTCTCTTACAGTATCCAATCTGACTACCAGAGAAAACGTTTCTCCAAAATCTATTCCTGGTTGTTGCGAGAATCCTTTTGCTACAAGTCGTGCTTTAAATCTGTCAATTTCACCTTTCTCATTCAACTTTGTCTTGTACACCCATTTCACACCAATGAGATTTTTGTCCTTTGGCAAATCAACCAAATCCCATGTATCATTCTTTTCAATAGCTTCAATTTCTTCATCCATGGTTTGCACCCAATTTTCATCTCTAATTTCATCTCCAAATGAAGAAGGTTGGAATGACAACAATGGAAAATTTGAACTAACATCCAAATCATCATAAATATATTTCAAACTTCTCATCTTTATCTTACCATTGATTGATTAATCACCTAATTGATTGTTAGGAGAACCTCGATCTCTTTATTTGTTTGAAGATCCATGCTTCTCAGAAAATCTTGGAGTCCTTGTTGGTGTGTCTCTATTTGGTGTCTTCACCTATTATTCTTGTTGCTCCTTTTCTGCTACATCATCTTCTTCCATCAATGGTACTTGTGCATCAAATGTTTTGTCTACAGTTCCATTCCATGAATCTTGTTCTTTGAACACAACATCTATGCTAATTATGGTCTTCTTTGTGACAGGGTTATACAATTTGTAAGCTTTTGATTGCTCACTATAACCAGTAAATATGAATTTTTCACTTTTATCATCCAATTTTCCTCTTCGCTTCTTAGGCACATGTGCATAAGCTACACATCCAAACACTCTGAGATGAGATATGCTACAAGATATACCTGACCATGCTTGTTCTGGTACTCTATTCATCACAGTCTTTGTAGGAGACCTATTGATCACATAAATAGCACATGTAACTACTTCTAGCTAATACCCATTAGACAAGTTTCTTCCTTTCAACATGCTTCTTTCCATGTTCATAATTGTCATGTTCTTTCTCTCTACTATACCATTCTGCTGCGGTGTGTACCTAGTTGTAAATTGTCTTCTAATTCCATGTTGTTTGTAGCAATGATGGAATGCCCTTGAATCATATTCTCCACCACGAACTAACCTCAATACCTTAATCTATCGATCACTTTGGTTCTCTACTAAGGCTTTGAATTCTTTAAACCTTGCAATAGTTTCAAACTTCTTCTTCAAGAAGTAAACCCAATTCTTTCTGCTATAGTCATCAATGAAAGTGAGGAAGTAACTACTTCCACCAATCAAATGTGTCCTTATAGGTCCACACAAGTCTGTATACACTAGCTCAAGAGGTTGCTTTTCACGGTATGCAACTCCCTTTGGAAAACTTTCATGGTGTTTCTTTCCTAAGATGCAACACTCACAAGTACTAGCAGCTTCTTTGATGGGAGGTAATCCTCTGACCATCTATTTCTACTGCAACAAGCTTAAACCAGAAAAGTGAAAGTGTCCAAATCGAAAGTTCCATAACCAATAATCATTAGAATATGAAAATGTAAAAGAACTGACCTGATCACTATAATTCATAATTAGAGGAAAGAGCTTTTTCCTCATCATTTGTACCTTCACTATCAACGTTTTGCTTGGAGGCTTGTCATATATAGCACATTCTTTACCTTGAAAGATAACTTTGTATTATTTCTGTGTCAATTGACCAACACTTATCAAATTATGTTTGAGACTAGGAACATAATATACCTTTAATATTATCTTCAGCTCCCCCTGCTTGGTCAGAATGTTGACCACTCCTTTGCCATCTACATTCACAGTCTTCTCAGTACCCAACGTTAACTCAGTTTTCACAAATTGATCCAAATTTTGCAACCAAATTCTTGTTGCGTGTCATTTGGTTACTGCAACGACTGTCCAGTAGCCACACATTATTAGAAGGTTCATGCATGGTATGGCAAGCTAGGAACATGCAGTTAGTACTCTCATAGTGACATTAGCTCTCTAGTTCTCTTGATCAGTTATCTTCTTCCTGCAATCACGACCATAGTGACCAAATTTATTGCAATAATAACATCTCACCTTTGATTTGTCAAATATTTGATTATTGTTGAAATTTCTACAGTTGCTTCCACTTTCATATTCATGCTCTTCTTGTCCATCTCTCTGACCACCATATATTTTGCCTTGTCCTCTACCTCTCAATCTACTTCTTCCTCGACCTATGTCTGTAGAAATCAAAACCTGGCTTTTGAAAGCAGTCTCTAAAGTGGAATCCTTATTTCTTTCTATCCTTGCCTCATGCGATAGAAGTGATCCCATCAACTCATCAACTGTTAATGATGCCAAATCCTTGGCTTCTTCTATGGTTGCTACCATAACATCAAATTGGGTAGACAAAGATCTGAGGACCTTCTCAAACATTGTTTGATCTTTAATTTCTTCACCATAATTTTTTAACTAATTTACGACAGTTATGACCTGATTCATGAAAGACTCAATTTCCTCTGTCTCCTTCTTCTGCAAACTTTCAAATTATCTCCTAGTATTCTACAACTTAACAATATTTACTTTGTTGATGCCTTTATATTTTGTCACCAAGGTATACCATGCTTCTTTTGCTGAAGACATGATCATAATCTTCTAGAACACTACCTGGTCCACTCTCTATTGGATAAGCTGCAATGCTTGTGCATTCTTCTTTTTGTTCTTCTTCCATTATTCCCTCTCTGCATTAGTGAGATATCATTCTTCTGCTTCATTCTTAGGTTCTGAAAACCCAAACTAGACATAATCCTAAGCATCATGTGCCTGCAACATGGTCATCATCTTAATGGCCCACACATCATAATCCTTCCCTGTAAATGATGGGAACTAGGGCTAGAAATTTGAGAAAGCCATCTTTCTCCAAAAATTTCTCTTAAAAAAAATCCTCTTTTGCTAACAAAAATTATAAACCCCTTTTCAATTAAAACCTTTTTTTATATAAAGAAAAAAAAACTTTATAGAAAAAACGCTTTATAAATCACTCACACTCAAACCTTTATAAAAACTTTGATTAAAAAATAACCTTTCAAAGTTTATGATATAAACATTTATGTTATATGAGCTTTGGATCTTGACTTCAGTCTTTTTAAAAATATTTGAAAGGTACTCCATGTCAAAAAATCCTTTTGAAAACGTTTTTATGACTTCTAACACTAACACGGTGTGGAGTAAAATAAGTTCGCATGCTAACGCCCCTCACAACGTTGAAGTGTTGCATTAGTCCTCTAATGCTACGAATTTAACTTTGACCCGCGTGCATGCTAAACACGGTAAGTCTGTGATTGTTAACGCGTCTCTTTGTTAAGCCTACCAGCGTTATAATGCCCTGAATACCATTATAAGGTGCGTTACAACTCAAATAATAGAAAAATTCTCACAGATTACTATTGATCCACTCTCCCTCGCTCTTTCTAACCTTTCTCTGATACCAATTTGTTGGAAAGGTGGAGGAGACAAAACAAAAATTCACACAAGAAACACACGAGTTGCGACTTCTATTGATCACACAAAACTTTATCCTTACAATGAACTCGGTGAAGGGTATTTAAACCTTTTCGACTAGCGACTCACCTAAAATATCTTGACATGCAACCACACACTAAAAGTCATTTATTACTTAACTCGACTTGACTCAACACTCAACACTCAATTAACTGACTCTCTAATTCCAGCCAACTCCTCATGCGGGAGCAATTAGCTTAGTTTAACAAGTTGGAGAGCTTTCGGCAGTTGAGCTGGAAAACCTGATGATGATAGTAAGTAATCCAAAGGATTTCAAGATTTCAGACTGGTTTCTAAGGATGGACGTACCGCTCAACTCGTCTCTAATGCCCTCGGCATGAGGTTTAGAGAAGACTTGGAGAATATTAAGAAGATTAGCTACTTACAGTGCTCCTCATCATTTGTATTTTCTATTGCAATTTTCTTAGAAAATTTATCGTACGGGAAATTTAGGAACTTGGATGTACAAATTCATAAAGGAGATTTTAAAAAGGACATCCTTGATTAATGAACAATATTGATTAGATTTATTTTAAAATTATTATTTTAATAAAGTTCATAAACATGAACAATTAAGCGTAATTTGCTACATGGAATAGTCGATCGGAACATCATAATCTACTACCTACAATAGTCGCTAGTATCCTCTACATGTTTCCTTATCATCTTCCACTATGGATGAAGGTAAGACAAGCTTCAATGTATCCCTTATTTCTAGTTCCATCTTCCACTTCATGTGCTTGATAAAATTACTAACCATGGCAGCTCTTCTTCTCAGAGTTTTCTAGGTCCTTGCCAAAGTCCCATGACATGGAGAGAATCTGATAATGTGTCCCAAAATGTAATTGCAGTTGAATTGATGAAGATATAGTTAATATATAGCTTCCAAGGAGGAGATTGGGATCATGGAGAAGCATGTTGATTTGGGTAAGACTAATTCTGTGCTTAGTAACTGACCATGTTGATCTGGATATGAATTGATGTTGATATCATCCTATTCTCATTGGTCTGGAAGTGTACCTGAGGTGCTCGTTAGGGAACATCCTGTTCAGTACAAATCACAGCCTTCCAATCCATGTCCTCGGAAATGTCTAATCTATCTAGTTCTAACACCTTACTTGACTCAGATTGAATAGCTTTGTTGGTAGCTCAATTATGCACCTGGTTAGCTCTGCTCTTTACGTGGGTAAATCTGATGTTCATAAATTTTTTTTTGCCAAGGATAGGGCTACTGGAATTAAGGATAACAAACCCCCTTGCTTGGGCTTGGCTTTCCCTTCGAAACATTTAGTTAACACCTTGGAGTGAGATGAGATGAGTGGAACACACTTAATCATGGTGTTCCAAATAGTTTAGCCTTTGGGTAGCAAGGGGTGATCCAATATGGATTATGCTTCTACTCTAGCTAGAGACTTGTTCCTAAGAATATTTCTCCAAAGATATTTAGGCTACATTAGTAGTCTTCACACCATCTCGATAGCTAGAGACAAACTCCCGAGTCCCATATGTTTTTGGCTTAAGCCTCTTAGCCATTTAGGAATAGCCGCATCTTGCCATGTCATTAAGTGCCATTTCCTACTATTCCCATGAGCTACTAATGCATGAACATAAATAGACAAGAGACACAGGATGTACGCTATGAGCCAGGGCCAAAACCTCTCACTCTTTGAGAGGAAAACTTGCACAAATGCTTCTTATAGAATTCCAATTTATGAATACCAAGACGAAGACCCTTGACCTATTAGCCACTCCAAGACCAAGACACTAATTCTCTTGACTGTCTTCTCTTCTTCTCGAATCCTCTTTTGCTTCTTCCTTCTTTGCATCAAGACATAGTTATCATTGAGATCTCATCATTGTCTCCACATTGAGATATCCTTCTCCCTGTCATATTCTCGAGAGCTTGCTTCGGTGATAGTCATCCAAGCAAAACCCAAAATAGCATTGAAGAATGCATCTCAAAACTACGTGCTAAAAATTATATCTTAAGGATTACATTTTATAACATGTAAAAGAAGTTTTTCAAGATCTTCTAAAAAAATGTCAATTTTAGAAAGGCATTAAGTGGCCAAAATGTGGAATAAATTAGCCTGGTAACCCACAAGTTTGCAGAAGCTTCTTAAAATCCTATATGAAAGCAAGCCAAAGATTAAGAACAACAACAATGATGTGGTGCAATATACAAGTTTAGCTTAAAATAAGGTAAAGTCTAAGGGAGTAAGGGAGTCAGCTAATATTATAGAAAAAAACCCTCTTTCGAGCCACAAATTTGATAAGAATCCAACATCCAACAAAAATTTCAGACATGAGCAAATTTCTACCATGATCCAAGATGAACACTCTTAGGGATTTTGCCCAGTTTTAAATTAACTCAGATAATCAAAACTCAATCAGAAACTCAGTCAAAGTTTTATATTTTTGGGAACTCTGAATTTTTATATTGTCTGATTTTAGCTACTGGAGGGAAGTTTTCTACGGCTCGAAAGTGGAAGCCATGCACTCTACAATCTTCGAGTAAGGAAAATTCATACTAATAAGGGCTTAGCCATAGTAACATGGTTGATAAGTAATACTTGAAACTTGAGTGTAACTTGCCAGCCAAACAAATTTTTCCTACTCACCAGTCAGTCAAACTGGGCTCAGTGAGTCGAACCTGTTGGCTCGGTCAACAGTGAGTGCAAGAGTTGTTGATTGTGTCAAAGACATATAACCCATGTGCAAGTTTGACTTGCCTGGCCCATGTTACAAATGAGCTAATTTCTTTCCTTTTCCTTTGCAGATTTCATCGACAACTCATCTATAGCACTTGCAATATGTGGATTTGGTGTGATTTTTGCATTTCAATATCTGCAAAGTATGATTCCACTTACTAGCCATACACTATTTTTTTTCCACTCCTTAGTCTATTTGTCCTACGTTTCGGAGGGTTTTCTGGCATATTTTCTGGTCAAATTTGTCCAAAATGTTGCAGGGATTTCTCAAAATCACATTTGAGTTTGAGTTTTAAACTCTCCATAATCTGAGTGCCCCGGGGTCTTTTCAGGTGCTAAATCCATATATATGCAATCAAAAATCCATTTTAAATGACAAAACTTAAGATTTGGCTAAAAAAAATATCCTAACTCCAAAAATTAGCATGTTTAGACAATGTCTCTTGGATTGTGAGACATTTATGCAGTCAAAAATCCATTTTAAATGAAAACGCCTCCTATATGCAAGTTTGACTTGCCTAGTCCATCTATAAATGGCCAGAAATGGTACAAATGAGCTCATTTATGTCCTCTTCCTTTGCACATTTCATTGACAACTCACCTATAGCACTTGCAGATTTGATGAATTTTTTACATACTTGAAATTTGCAAAGTATAATCCACTTGCTAGCCATACAAGTTTTTTCTATTGGTTGAGGAGTCTACGACCGAGAAATTCGGTCATGTTGTCTTTGTCAATGGTGAGTATTAAATTCGTTGATCAAGTCAACTAGTTCAACTCCTGGATTGTGAGTTTGACTTACCTGGCACCCTACTCTATATATGATGAGAACTGGTGCAACATTGCAAATGAGCTCATTTCCACCCTCTCCTTTGCTTATTTTTTACCTATAGCTCATCCGCAACACTTGCAAACTTTCTCAGTTTTTGCTAGTTTCAGTTGAATCCTTGACTCTTTTGCCATGTTGAGTCTTTGTTGAATGATTCTGATGAAAATACTATTGGGTTGTGTTATATTCTTTCCACGACTAGCCCACGTAGTTAACTGGGGGGTTAGAAGGGGGGCGGAGCCCCCCCTTCATTGCGCCAATTGTGTAGCGGGGGGAGTCACAGGGGGTTTAATGGGTGCAAGTAACCCCACTCTATGGGGTCTGGGGCAGCGCCCCAGAAAATTTTGGTTTTGGACCCTATGTTAGGTTGGGCGAACCCACCTATGGTTTTGTGCATGATTTTCGTTCATGGTTTTGGATGCGATGGTTTTTCGGTCCATGGTACTGGATGCTTCAGCATGTATAAATATGTATTGTAACATTGAAAGGAATATAATGAAAAATCAAGCTGGTAATTTTGGGATCCAGGGGAAAATCTCTATGTATATGTGTTTTATGTGTTATGTTCTCGCATTGTTTATTTTCTGTGTTTTAGAATTCGTACGCAGGTAATTTATGTACGGGGTTAAAACCTACAAATACTCTCAACCTTACCTTCTGGCTAGATGGGTTAAGGTCATTACTTACCTTCATTAAGATTGTTGGTTAGAGTGGGACATTACTTTTCCATGTTGAGTCTTTTGTCGAGTTGACTCTAGTGACTATATTCTCAACCCTTCTAGGTAGCTAAGGTGATTGCTTACCTTCATATTTTTGGTTTAGGATAGGTCATCGAAGCATCAGGTAAGGTCAAGTGATAGTACATTTTGCTTTTCAAAATATTCTTTTGAGACATGTCAATATAGTAAGCCTTCAAAATATATTTATGGTTTGTTTAAAGAAAGTTGTTCTTTTCATATTTATGAATGAATTCAGAGTGAAAACACTTATTTTTCTTGTGATTTCCATCGCTACAGCTAGGAGATATCTTGAAGAACCATGGTCTACATTTTATCACATCATACTTGGAAAAGAAGGCGGAAGCTGCAAATAATGCAAAGGAATCAATGATCATTGACAAGTCTTCAACAACTTCTTCACCTAGGCTAAAGGCAAATAGTTCTTGCAGCAAAGCTAAGTCTAAAAGCGGGCTCCCTATAAACCCAACGGTTTCCTATAGAGTAGTAGCTACTGTTGCTTCTTATTTGCATTCACAGAAAAGATATATACTTCCTTTTAAATCCAGGCATAGAAATATAATTGATGATCACGAAAAGTTAAACAATGGAACCGTTCAAGATGTGAAACGATCCCTAAACAATGAGTTAGTGGACATCACGACTGCAAGTCATGCAAAGATTACAACACTGGATCCTGATGTTGCTCCTGGTTGTGAAACTAAGCCAAAATCAATTAATCGTTCCATAGAAATTGATGAGTGCAGTGAATTATCTAGCCTATCTGAGTCAGAAGTGGCTTCATATGTAGCTACCAGTTTGGTGACAATAGTAATGGTTGTTGAGGAGGAAACAAAGCAAGTTGTTGCAAATGATTTATAGTCGACACATTCTTCTCCCCGTGAAGGTTTATCTATGATGACAAAAGCACTTGTACTCAACTTTTCATTATTCAGGTAAAGTAATTCAATATTTCAGTTTCTCTTGCATTCTTGTCAAGAGTTTTTGGTTTAAAGTGTATATGAGATTTTAGTTGTTTCTTGTTGATGATGATGAGGGAAGTGTTCACTCAAAAAATATGTTGGCCAAAAATTATGATACCGAGTTTACTTTTCATGACTAAAGACATCATAAGATTTTATATTCTCATTGATTGTACTCCAAAGCATGTGTAAACTCCATATAAATGGATCTTTTGTTTCCTCTATGCTCTTTTCACTTTCAAAGAAGTAGAACAATTTTTTGCATATATCATATTACCATTTTAAGCAATTCATTTTCTATTGTGTATGCATTATGCAAGGTTCTAACTTGTTTGCTTCCTAGCAAGCAAACTTATGTTTTGAGCCTATCAAATTCAAGGTATGTTGAAGAATAATCAAATGATAATTGTTGGCATTTTGATTTCTGAATATTTAAATATCCTGATCTGAACTTAAACAAGAATGCAACAAATTATAGATATAACCATAAATACAAAGATGCAACAGAAATAACACTTCATTTCATTAATATCAAATACTGAAATATGTTCACAGACATAATGGAAATAAGACTAGCTCAGACGATGGTAGCTTATCTCTGAGAAGAGATGTGGCGGCTACATGCCTCTAAACTATGTTACAATGAGGCTCAAAGGCCTATTTATTATTGAGAAACAATGGAAAACCCTAAACATCCAAAAACCTAACCCTAGGAGATGAAACGCCAAAATTGTGGGCCCCATTTGGGTAAATTGGTACATCAACTTCCCGAGGTCGTAACTTTGGCATATGATCTCCGTTTGGCTATCATAATACCTCGTTTCGAAGATCTCGAAGAGAAGGTCGAAAGCTAACTAGAGAAGTAGATTGGGATGTTTTCAATCTCTCCATTTTCCCTAAAAATGTCGTTTAGGGACTCAAAACGGCTCCAAAAGTTCACAACCCGAAAAATAGCCAAAAATAGTAAATTGTGCTACAATTAAGGAAACCAAAAAACTGAAAGAGACAGTGTTGGGGGTCCAAGTGGAATAGGCAGGTGGCCACCAATATCCACCTATATCTAATCTGACATAATCCTACTTTGAATTGGAGAATATGAGATGTTTTTACAAACTCTACCTATTTTGTAAATAAGGGTAAAGTTTAGAGGCATTAAACCTTTTCTTTCTTTTTATGAAGAGACGACTTTCCGACAATGTGTCCGAGCGTGATTGAAATTTGGGCATATATGATTCCTATGTTAAGGTTTGTAAACTAATTTTTGGGCCTTGAATCTTTCTTGTGTAGGGGTCTGAAGTGTTTGTACATAGAGGAATTTATGAAGCTGCTAAGAGTATATCAATAAGGAGGAAAACATAGAACCAGACCCCCAATTTTTATAATTTAGTCTATGTTTCCAACTAACCCTGAAATTAATGGTAGCCTAAAAATAAAATGTTTAGTTTGGGCATAACAAATAAATAATACCATTTTGAAGACTTGAAGCCTTTCCCAAGCAAGTCGTCCAACGTTTTACCCATCTTCCTGTTGCATGCCTACAAATACAAAACATGAAAGATGTGTATTGAATGGCCAGATATCGGGGGAAATGGAAATGGAAGCCTTGTCTTCACTCAAACAATACCAATCGGTAAGTCCTGCTGCCAATCCTTGTATTTGTGAATGGACATTGGAATCTCCTAACCCTTTTTCTATTTTATCGATTTTTTTTTGCTTTTAATTTTTGAGAAAACGTGGTATTAATCACGAACAAGCGTTGTTGCGGAGATTCTCCTCGACTTGTACGATGAACCAGTAGACAATGTTCCAGTTAATCCCAGATTGTAAGCAACAGTTCTATCTGAATTAAATATCCCATAGTTACTTTAGGAGGTTGGCCCAGGCTTCATAACCTCATTGAATAATAGCAGGTGGTTGAAGATCAACATCCTCTTCAGAAATAACCAATTTTGTGTCTTCAAAATTCTCATCCCTTTCATCGCTTTGACGAGTATGAAGTAATTGTTGTGACTCCTCATGGGACTTAGGCAATTCCTTCATTTCCGAAAATAAAGACTGCCTTTCCTCGACTTCTAAAATCTAGAATTTTGACTCTCGTCTTCTGTTAACACATCGGAAATGTAATCCACTCAGGCATAGCCTAAAAATTTTGTAAAACCAGATCCCTAAATATCATCCATGCAAAAATTTTGAGTATTATGGGATGGCTTTAAGGGTTACATGGAATATATAAAATATTGTTTATTTCATCCAAAGTTGTGATGCATCATTCAAGTAAAACTAAAGACTGATTCCATGTTCTGCAACTAGTCCAGGTGACTCTAAACGGAATTATTTCAAGATGGTGTGATAATTACAATCAAAGTTTTTTGGAATGTATTATAAATCAATTTTGAAGTCTACACATCTCATCAAGGCTTTTTAACACATTAAAGAAGGCCCAAGCGTAAAATAAAAAGATAGCCTTTAATAATAAATTCAAAATCATATATATGGTCATTAATATTGAAATATGATTCTCTATATAATTTTCATATGTAGGGTGACTTATATTCATGCAAACATTGGTTGAAAATTGGCGGTGTTTACTAGTAATTTATGATGGTGAGCATATGTTTAGATTCACCCCTATGAGAGGATAAGGGAAATATTCTGAGATTACTGTTCAAGCATTTTTTCAATATTTATTTATAATTGCAAAAAAAAGGAGAAACTGATCAACACACAAATAAATGTAGGATATAGATATTCATGAAAGCATTAGTAAAAAAAGGGTGTGTTTACTAATGATTATTATAATCAAATCATCCTTGCATGTAGTATTATATTTTCATGGCTTGATTCTAAAACAGTTAGGCTCGCCTATCAAACTGTTACAAGCATTCTCATCTTTCAAATGCTCACCCCTATATTTGTGTTTAATATCATTTTTGTATAGTATATCAGTATCTGCACTGGTTAAATCTATAATAAAAAAATGTTTGAAAACAGACTAAAATTCCTACAGGATTTACAACCTTCAAAGCATTTAAATTGGAAAACATAAAAATGGAAGAAAGAGGCTAGTAATCAAATACTTTCACTAACGACGACACCTACAATCATGGAGAAATTAAAATTAAGATCCCTCAGTAGATTCCATGAAACATGTCACTTAGTCACATGATAATGACAATGTATTTTCCATGATCTCTGAGTTAAAAAGAGAAAATACATATAATATGGTAATAGTTATGCTCCACTGCATAAACTCTCAGCTGGTTTGAATACTCCTTTAGAAGGATAACCAGCTGAAGAACAAAACCATTTGAAACATGGGGACCTAATCACCATCATAAGTGTGCATATTTTGGTGCTTTTGACAACTCATCAATGGCACCTACAAAATGAGAGAACATATAACAAACAACACTTTCATATATAAGGTTCTAATTCATGCACATCATAATCAATTTCTATTACATGAGAAATGAAACATTTTTAGAAGTCACCTTCTATACTTTGAAACCGCCTTAGTATGCTTATGGGACAACTTTGCATCAAACTGAATTTCAATAATGGAATTTTGCATTAATCATGCAAGTCATAAAATATAACTTGAATCCAAAACCTCGAAGGCAAAGAAACATTTCTTTAAACCTAAAAATGAAATAAACTACCTACTTGTATAGATATCACAACTCGAATAAAAATGTAGAGAGGACATATTAGCACTAGAAGACACTAAAATAAATGACTAGCTTCTTCTACTCCTTTTTTCCCTGTCTCTATCCCTTTCCTTTCCCTCTCTCTTTCTATATCACGATCCATATCCCTCTTTTCCCTTACCCCTATCCATGTCTTTTTCCCTATCCCTGTCATGATTGTCATGTTCTCTACTACTACTCCTCCCTCTCCCCCTTCCAGCATAAAAATCAGGAAGCCTATCTCTATTACCATCTCTTTCATGACGAACAGAAACAGTATCAGGATCTCATTCCCCATCCCCATCAAAACCCTTCTCCTTGTCCTCTTTCCCTTTCTTTACTTAACCTGTGTGAAGGACTCTTGGTACGGTTCCCATCAAAAAGTAAAATAAGTAAGCCACAAATATATTAATCATGTAGATACAATTTGTTATAAATTTGACTTAAATGAGTTGCAATTTCCAAGCAGCAAAGACTTCATATGGAACCCACTTCAATCAAATGCAATCCAAAAAACATACAATTTCATGCATTACCTGCCATGCTACACGAATGCCTATAGTATCCAGAATCTGATCTAGTGTCTTTATTATTCACAGAATCTATTAACCCATATTCAACTTCTAATCTCTTTATGTGGGAAGAGACTTTTCTTTAAATTTCTTCGGCATTCTTAGTGTCACATTCTTCAAGAGACTCGGGATACTCCATGAGTGTTACCTCCAATTGACGTAGACTTTTCCTGATATTACACATTTACAGTATGAAACCAGATGGTATATATATAAAGGAACAAAATAAATTAGCATCCTAGAGGTAAGGAGAATCACCTGCGACCTTCATCCATTCCATTGTCATTAAGAGTAGAAGCAATGTTGTCCATTGTGACTTCTTGTTTATCTTCTTTCCCAGAACCCCCAAATATGTCATCACTACCAAAAGAAGAGTAATTCAAACCAAGTCCCTTAAGCTCTCCCTTGTCCTCTATATTAGTTCCACCATCCTCACGAGTCCACTTTGAAGCCTGTAATACATGATGTGTTTTCATAGAATTGCATGTTAAAGGTTTTAGATCTGGTCGTGGGATTGATGACTTTGAGGTCCCCACCACACCAACATTTTTTGGTAAAGTTCCATTGCAAGAGGCATCCCCTGGTTCACGTTCCTCATCCTGTGACCATAAAGATGTTTCTTCCTGAACATTTTTCCTAGATCTGGACATATAGTCCTTATCATCATCAAGTATGGATTTTATTTCTTCACCTGTGCTCCACCTTCCCCCTCCCAATTTTAAATAAGAATTAGTTTCTCTTGCATGCTTCCCTCCGATTGCAAAGTTATACCCATACTTGACATCCTCATCTTGACCTTGGTTATTATGCTTCTCTGCTTGTTCTAAGCTAAGAAATCGGGAAACCATTACCTCCCTACCACAATGAATAGATAAACATTTTTTCTACACTATCTTTCAAGATCCACAAGAGGAATACTAAACAATTCTCGAGTTGCTTCTCCCTCTCCAATTGCTAGAGAAACATCTTGATTTGGACCATATCCCTCTGTTATGTCTGAAATATTGGCTTCAAAACTATCAAGGTCCTTCAATGGTGGGGCATCTCCAAATATTGAATGAAAAGGAGGGACACTTGAATTTCCAGACCAAAGAAAGGTAGGCCCTCATTCCATTCACATAAGCATCTGAAAAGAGAAACCACTCTGACCAAACCTGGAGAGCTTTCATCACTCTCTTCCTCAAATCTTCTGCAGTAATCCGACCAATGATGTTTCGGTATAAGTCATTAAACATTTCCATAATATCAGGCAATTCTGGTTCAAACTTTGTCCTATATGCAGAAGCATTTTTCACATGAGCACTACTATTGTGAATAATATCATAAACTAACATGAGCCTTGAAAATTTAATTGGAATAGGCATCTCCTTTAGAGTCAAAGACTCTGTAAGTACCTCAACTACCTCACCAGTTGCGTCAGCATTGTCTAGAGAAAACCCCATTGCTTCTTTTATCTAATTTCTCTCCAAGGTTAAAGCACGAAGCATGTCCTCAAATTCATCTCTTTGGCCCTCTATTAAGGCGTGTTCCTAATCCACTCTCCTAGTCCTTCTAGCAGCGTAAGTTGTAGTTGAGGCTTTCTCATGCTCATGCACGTGTTCAAATTTAATCACACGAGTGGGGGAACTTAGATGTATTCTGAATTGATAAACAAGATTGTTGTGGAAATATGTCTATAAGATTTATTGCTTGCAGTGAAAGATGCATATTTTTTTCACAAGCGTGAAACAAATCATGTTACAAATATTTGAGGGAGGATTGCTTTAAAAAGTCAAGTTTTAGCCTACCTTTATTATGGGTCAGTTCCTATGGAATCATAAAGCACCTAAATATTGATTGTATGTAGGCCGACAAAATACATGTAAGCCAAACTGGAGCAATCAAAGCTATAGGTACAATGTTGAGATTTGGATCTGAAAAGCCTCTGGGATATATAAGTTTTCAAGTAATTTCTAGAAAGGACAAACCGTAGTCTTTTAGTTGTAGACCCAAGATATACTTTATTGTTTTCATAAAATTAGAAAATGTGGAGAATCTGAATCTCAGTGTAAGTTAAAGGCAATTGATCTTCATACATGGTTTGTTTTCATCATTACTATCCTTAACATGTTCTATTATTTAGAGTGAGATTTCGTGAATTGGCATATGTGTTTTCCCACATTTTTGTTTTTATATCCCACACAATTGGAATCCTACTACATTTAGCCTCCTTTACTTCCCCAAGTTACAGTTGTTAAAGAGGGTACAAAATGCTAATGATATGTTCTTTTACCATAAGTTATTCTCATTTTTTCGATGGATTTTGTGGAATTTTTACGCATGCCAATTATGTGGCAAGAAACAATGTTCCATTATTATTTTTTATCATCTCTTGTTTCTGAGTTAGCATGCTTCTGTTGTACTAGTTCATTACGCCTATGCCGTGAAAATATCAAGTTGAATGGTTTTTACATTTGATTTCCACTATAGTCAACAACTGAATATATATGTTTTCTATGTAGATTGGATGATAGGAAGACACACTTTAATTTCCAATAGTTCTCTCTTTTTCATATACTATCACAAGTGCACAAATACAAACTCATTTGTCTTTTTATGTGGATAAGAAAATGATGACAACTTTGTATTTTGTAGTGACAAGGATAACTATGTATTGGAGCTAGACCTTGAGCCCTTCAAATCATCCTTTCCTTACCCAACACGACCATCTCCTATTGATAATGGAGTTCAATTTTTGAACCGACATTTGTCTTCAATACTATTTCATGATAAAGAAAGCACACAGTCATTGTCAGATTTCCTTTAAGCACACAAATACCACAGCCATGCCGTTTTTCTTTACTTGGTTAATATATTGCATCATTGTGTTTGATAGTTAATTCATTATTATTTTATGCACAATAAATCTCTATCAAATAGTAGAGATGGATGACATGACTGTTTTAGAGATAGATAATATGAATTGATTAAAAATTCATAGGGCTATTTCGATTCTCATCTTTCTATTTCACTTCTATAGAGAAAAATATATATTCAAATACAAACTCAACCCAAATCAAACTAAAATAGAGAATCCCAATTATGAATATGTTTCTCTCTGCATACCTTGCAATGACATTATTTTTCTAAATTATACTTGAATTTCACTCATAATAACCTAGATTTATATATTGCTTTTAACACCAAATTGACATCATGGTAAACATACAAATATCTCGTTAAATATGACCTAAATATGATTCAAATAATATTACCTTTAGTCTACGCACGTGGCAGAGTAATTTATGAGGTGTGAAGTTTTATTAGAGGCATTTTTGTTTGTTTGTTTTGGTTAGAAAAGGGTTTGTTCTTGCTTTTATGTGACTTTCAATTTATCATATGTAGCATGTTGAGAAATGGGAAAGAATAATGCATGACATTTATCTTGTAGAAATTGGTGATGAATGAAAGTATATATAGTTTAACCAAGCTACAATCCTATTTGGTAAAGGCAAAGGGACATCTTAAAAAGCTACCTAAGAATACACCATATACATAGTTGAACATAAGTAATATATGGTTTTTTCTTTTTCATATATGTTCTTTCTTCTATCCAAGATATCATAGCAAGACAGATATTGATATTGTATAAATTGTTAGAGGACCTCATTGAGGTCAATTTTTCTGATGTCCTACTTGATTGATACCTTCTCATGACAGGAAGGCTTTAAATACGAATTAATATGTTCTCGAAACAAATTAGATTCAAATTTTATAGATATAAAAGATAAAAACAAATGTCAATGCCTTCATTTGATTGTTACTTGACTTTGGTGTGGGCAGGTTACATGAAATGTGATTGGAAAAAGGATGGGGAGACAATGTAGATCACATCTTGGATATGATTCATTTGTTGTTGGAGATCCTTCAGGCACTTGAGCCATCAACTTTGGAAACGTTTCTAGTAGGTATTCCTATGGTTTTTAATGTTGTAATTATTTCACCTAATGGTTATTTTCGGCAAGAAAATGTTTTAGGAATTCCTTATAAGACATCAATGGACAGGTAAACAATTTTTTATAATTGCAATGTCCATTCCATGATATCCTCTCTTTATTATTTTATTGTATTTTGAACATTTATTTTGCATTTGATTTGTATTATAACTATGAAATTGAAAATTCTTGGCATTGTGTCCATTTAAACAACAACCAAATATTGAAGATGAAATTAGTATTACATGATATTGATCGAAATCCTTTTAATTGTTTTGTGTTGAAATATTTTCATGACTATTAGAAAAGTTTACTTTCATGTTTTTATTTGAGCACATGTTGTTTATATAGTTGACCAAGTTCATGCGTTAGAGAAAAAAATGTTGTTGCGAATAAAATGACAAGGATTAGACATCACACCTCAAATTATTTATTTTCACAAGTTATTTATATCTTGAGATTTTTAGCATGTAACTTAGTTGGCATGATTGTGCTTAAGCTTTCCTTGAAGGTTGAATACTAAGTTACTAAGGTGTTATTTTCTATGGTGAGGTTTATTTGTTTATACAGGTTATCTCGCCACATAGTGGCCACTATCGCTCAACTGAAGAAAACTTGTTCGAGTTTCTTGCTTTTAAGGGTAAGAATAGCTTTAACAT
Organism: Pinus tabuliformis; assembly: GCA_031772625.1. NCBI lineage: Eukaryota > Viridiplantae > Streptophyta > Pinopsida > Pinales > Pinaceae > Pinus > Pinus tabuliformis. Next base: position 1,167,981,442 of record CM062811.1, read on the forward strand.
TGTTGATGTCGAGGTACATATCATATAAATATTTTATAGTCTACTTTAGTTTATATTCTAGTGTTCATAATCTTTCATATATTACACTTTGCATTGTACTTCTTTTGTTTTCATAAAAAGAACTCAGTATTGATGGTAAGCAGCAGGATTTGAAGAAAGAGGAGAACACTAACATTGGAGTGACAAATGCAAAAAAAGAGAGAAGAGAATTGGTCTAGTGATACCTTTAAAGCCAATATCCCACATAAGACACACACATAGAGACTAATTTTTAAGTCTTCAGAGTTCGTGAATTCACTTGCAATGACTTGGCAACACAATGATAATGTTTTGTAGTGTTGAAACAACATTTCATGTGTAAATTGTAGTCCAATCAATGTTAAGTTGGAAACTCATATTGTAATACTTGACATTTCATATAATATCATTTATGTGGTTGAAATTATTTTTAGTTGCACTTGATATTGTTTAGTAGTTTAATTAAAATATGTAACTTTGCATTTTTATATTAGATGAACCAATGCACATTGTATGACTTTTTTTTAATTTAGTCACAAAATCATACTAATTAATTTATGTTGATTAATAATGAACACATAATATCAATTTGAAACTATTAAATTAGTAGTTTATATTGATTAATGATGAACACAAATAAAATGAATATACAACTAAATTGGTCATTTATAATTATTATTAATGAAAATAAATGAAATGAATATAAACTACTAAATTAGTCATTTATATAATGAATATGAAACTACCAAAAAAATATAAATGACCACTGCAAATGATTAATTTGTGATTATAAATGACAATTAAATTTTGCATATATACGACTATTAGTAGCTAATTTATAGTATCTTATAACATGACAAAAAATTAGTCATATTTTTTTTGTCATTAATTGGTTTCAAAAGACAACTAAAATTTGCATATATATGACTATTAATAGCTAATTTACAGTATCTTATAACACGACCAACATTTTGGTCATATTTCTTTGGTCATTAATTGGTTTTCTCAGATGATCATATAGTAGTATATTTTGTTGTATATTTGGTCATTAATTATGGCAATTAATAACTAAATCAATGACTAAATTTATGATTAAATATACTACTAGGCGATAAAATTGAGATAACCAATTAATGACTAAGTTAAAAACAACTACAAGTTGGTTATGTTATAAGATACTATAAATTAACTACTACTGGTCACCGACTAAAAAATGGCCGTTTATATGCAAATTTTAGTTGTTGTTTTAGTAACTAATTAGCCATTTTGTACTAGTGATTACTCTTCTCCTTTATTTTGATGATGTCATTCTTCTTGAAAAAGCCATGATGACCTAGACAAGCAGCTTGAGACTCTTCATGTCTATTGCTCCAAGATGGGTATACAGTTAATACTGACAAGACTAAAGTCATGATCATTAAATCAAAAAATACCACCCATGGTAGTTTCTTCTATGATAACCATTGTTTAGGGAAGTTTTATTCTTACAAATATTTGGTTATTGACTCTCCTCATCAGCTCAACTGGAATTATAGCATCGAGAAAAGGATTATTGGAGGCTATAAAGCTTATTATGAGCTTGAAAACAATTGTAAGTCAGTCGATCTTTGCATTTGGAGTAAAAAAAGGTTCCTCTTTAAGACTCTCGTCACCCCTGTTGTCTTATATGGATGTGAAGTTTGGGGTTGTAGTATATCCAGAGAGTCATGGAGAAAGATTGAGATGATTCAAAAGAAATTCATAACCTACAACCTAAAGATCAATGGAAATACTCCCTATCCTATCCTCTTGATCGAAGCTGGTATGTCCCCCATTGAAAGTACGACTATATTTAGATATCTGATGTATAAGAAGAAGCTTTACAACGTGGATTCCAAGAGGCTCCCAAAAATTTCTCCTAAGTTTAGCCAAAACCCCCACCTTCACCTCAAGCGTGGGTGGCATAAGGATGCCCAGTCTTCGCTCAACCATTGGGGCCTTAAGGACGAGATCATCCTGGGAAGCAAAGATAGTGTGAAAGATACTATTACCTCCAATTTTAAGTTGTGGGATGATAAGGAGCTGGAGGGTAAAAGGAAGCTAAGATACTATAAGCAGGTGATCAACCCCACCCTTGATAACTAGATTTATCTCTTTGTGTTGACCTACACTCAGAAAAAATTTACAACGCTAGCCTAAGAACTAATTCCCATGAGCTTCGAAGTGAAACCAGGTGGTGGTCTACTCCCAAGACTCCCTGGGATGATAGAATTTGTCAGATTTGTGATACTAAGAAGGTGGAAGATGAAAAACACTTCCTTTTAGACTACACAGCTCTTACTCACATCCACTCTCAATTCACTAACATATGCCACACTTCCAATCTTTTTGATTTATTAAGCCAACCCAGCTATAGCAATCTTGGATCGCTTCTTTCTCTTCTTTTTTATCACAGAAACAAGATTTTGAAGAATCACAATTACATTATTTTTCTTTTCTCGAGGTCTGATAGAACGCAATGGTCTTAGTGTACGTTATATCATTTTTGAAACATTTGTTTTAATTTTTTTGAGTTTTGTTTTGTAGTTGTTAAATTTTTTTCATATTTTTATATTTTCTTTCTTGTGCCAATATTTTTTAATAAGTTTTGATTTTTAGCTTATTTATAATGTTTATTTATTTACTTATTTTCTTTTTTCGTTAAAAAAAAAAAAAAAAAAAAAAAACATTTTTTTAAATGTTTTTTTTGTTTGTTTAAAAAATAATAATAAACAAATATTTTTATTCAGTTATTTTTTAGCATCTTTTTTTTTGTTGGCGGGGGGGGTTAAAGTTGTTTTTTATTTTATTCTTTTTTTCTTAAAATTGTATGTGAATCATTATTTTGGAAAAAAAAAAAAAAAGACTTTAAATATTATCATTTTTGGACATAAAATTTGTTATTTTCTCATATTTCTCTATTCAAATTTTCCATAAAAATCCCTTATTTGACATGTCATTTTTTGTGAAAAGATCCCGAAATGTGTAATTTTTTTAATTATATCGATATGAAAATTGTGTAATTTTTTTGGTAAGTATTTAAAATTATTCTTTTTTTAGTGACAATTATTTTATGTATATTGAAGTATTAATCAACTATGCATAAATATATAAAACATCATAACTTCAAAGTATTAATTTTATTATTATTTTTATTTTAACTTTGCAACAAAAAATGAAAAGTTCATTACAAAAACACATTGCAAAGAAAAATAAAAAAAACACAAACTTGAAAAACACTTTAAAATAAAATATCTCAAAAAGAAAAAAAAAATTGCAGACAACTTGAAAAATGGTTAAATAACTAACATTTAAAAAAAATGTGCATATTTAAGACAGGAAAATTTAAAGTGTCAAAAGTATGCCTTCTCCATAAAAAGGTTGATGTTGCATCAACGCTTTTCAAATCAACATGAAAAACATCAATGTTTGAAAAACAATGTCCATACTTAATATATAGAAAATTTAAAGTGTCAGAAATATGCCCCCCCACCCCAAAAAAAATGATCAATGTTGCATCAACACTTTTAAAAATTAGCATGAAAGTCACCAACATTTAAAAACAATTGTCCGTACTCAATAAATTTAAAGTGTCAAAAATATGTTTCTCCAAAAAAAAGGTTGATGTTGCATCAACACTTTTCAAAATGAGCATGAACATCATAATTTGATGTGACTTGTAAAAAAAACGAAAACTCGATACAATTCTCGTTAAGTTGGTAACTTTTCTCTTCTTCAAATTTCTGCTCTTGTTCTTTTAGTTTTCGATCAACTTCTAATTCTAGGTTCTCATAATCCTCAATCTTTTCCTTCAACTAACTTGACAACATTTCCTATCTTTTCTACTTCCTTTGCTTGAAGTGTTAGGGTGACAACTTTTGTTTCATCAATGTTATGACTCTTCTCTTTAAGGTTTTTCAAGTGCTCTTTAAGCCTTATTTTTTATTTTTTAATCCTGACTATTTCTTCATGAGCATCCACAAATTCATCTTCAAAATCAATGGTGTAGTCTTTTATTAGATTTGACTGACTCTTCTAATTGTCTTCATATTCATTAAAATATTTATCTTCATGACTATGGAGGAGACTTCTTTCAAGTGTTTGGAGATGCCTTTTTTACTTTTCCATCCAGCTGTTAGGTTGTATCTGAAGGAACCTACTCTTAAACCAATTGTTGGAAATACGTAGAGGGGGTTGAATTAATATTTCATTATTTTTATCTTTCAAAACATTTGATGCACATAAATCATGAAACATATATCTTCATTAGAAACACTTATAAAAAATTTCTCTCTAAATATTTTGTAAACTTCCTTGTAGAAAGTAAGTGCCAACTTACGACTTTTGTAGGAACCAACCTACAAGATATTTTATTCCCCTAGATAAGCACTAATTGAGAAAATGTAGGCACCACCCTATAGGAGACACCAATCCCCCAGTTGAACACCAACTCAATGAATGCAGGCACCAACCTACAAGAGACACCAATCCCCCAGCTGAGCACCAACTTAGTACATTGTAGGCACCAACCTATGTCTTCAAGTTATTCCTCGGATCCATCAATAACTTCTGGTCCACAAAAAAATCTTCAATGCATTGACATCTAACCATGCAACCCTTAGGTTTACACCTTCAAGATTGATCATGGCCACTTGAATTATACACCTTAACTTTCTTCTCTTTAACTAGGCTTCTTGACTTGGCTCTTTATACTTGATCTGCTACATGTTAGTTCTCTTATTTGATGAAAAAGAGGTATGTCGACTTGGCACTTCAACTTCCTCAACTCTTGTTGTTCATTATTCAACTGTCATTGCTTAGGTGCATTATATGTCCAAAGAGAAGGTTTTCCCACCTAGCAGCTTGACCCAGCTATGTAGATTTCTTTATACTATATAGGGCTTTTCAACTCGGAAGCAAACATGCTTTTACATCTTTGAGGGTCCGCTTCCTGCAACCTATCAATCCTTGTAATAAACACTCCCCTTAAGTAGCCCACAGGCCTACCTCAAAATTTGTCCATTGTAGCCTTGTTCTTAACTCCTATTGCAATGCAACTTAAAACAATCACATCTCTTTTGCAGTAGTATACTTCAAATATTTTCTCATTATAAAACAACCCTTGTCTTGTCTTGTTCTCATAGAGATAGCTAACAACATACTCGAACTCCAAAGATTGATGCAATAGTTATCTAACAAATCTTAGCCCCCTTCAAAATCAGACTAGAACTTGCCCTATAACAAGACTGCAACTTTGGCCTCAAACCATACTTAAACTTGGCCTTCAATGCACCAAAACTTGTCCCTTAAGACATGCTTGAACTCGCCATACAAAAATGCCAAAACTTGGCCCTCGATATAGGATTGAAATTCAGCGTTCCACACCAGAATTTGACCCTCTAATTAGACCTGAAACTTAGCTTACTTGACCTTCTAAATTTAGTCTTTAATAAGGGTTTCCCTTGGCCTCAATAAAAACAAAACACTTCCCCAAACAATTATGCCAAAAACTCTTTTACAACCCAGGTACAATAGATATATCTCACACAAATTGCTCCTGCTCAAATTCCAACTCGATTTCACTTCACCTGGTTCATGAGGTATGAACCTCAAAAATACTCCTTCTCTACCCTAAAATAGGACCAAACTTACGCTTGAGTGAGTGGCTAGAAATGATCTTTCTCATTCCTATTTATAGTGCATTTGGGGTGTATACTAAGCTAACTTGTCTACTGGATGGGCCAACTTGTCCATTGGCTGGACTGACTTGTCCACTGGCTGGGATGGCTTGTGCAACTGACATAATGTATATTGAATATTCAAAAATTCATTTCTCCTCAATCTTTAGGAAATAGAGAGAGTGGCATATACCATTGGAAAGGTCTCGAAATAAGTTTTCCAACCATATATATTATGCTTCCATTTTGAGCTAGGTAATTAGAGTAAAAATGCATTCAAAAATAGGGTATCAAAATGGGGCATTAAAATTCAAAACAATATTTCCAGAAGGTGTGCCATATATTGTTGTAAAGGTATCAAAATATGTTATTTGACTATGTAACTTTCTCTTTCACTTGGACAACCTATGACATCAATAACAATCATTTTCAACAAATAAATATAAATTTACAATGTCGCCTCGTCAGACAACCGAATGTTTGGTATAATGGGATGTTATCCCCTCCTCCTAGTTTCAAATCCCATGGGGAGACATCTTTGGCTCATTGTGATAAGGCTCAAGGAGTAGGCTCCCCTACCCTCGTGGAGCCTTGGCTCTTTCAAAGTCATAAAATCCTAGTATATATGTCTTGCTGGCTATTAGATATACTCCTAGTGTTACAGTGATAGCCGTTAGATTTGATGTTGGATATACTCTTAGTGTTATAGTGGCAACTGCTAGGTTTAGTCTTGGGCCCTGCCCAAATTATTCCAATGAATTATCATGGTTTATATATAGATATATAGATATATATATATATATATATATATATATATATATATATATATATATATATATATTCCATACCTATTATGTGAGCAAAAGCAAATATTATTAATGGCATAGTTTAACTAATAGATGAAATTGTCTCTTTGGCATGGCAATACCATTTTGAGCATGATTGTGATTTCTTGTTGTTTAAAATGCAATTTTGAATACATAAATGGATTTAACACCCTCAAAAACTCTTGAAAAACTCTTCAAAGACTAGAACGTTGCAAATTAAACAATTTAAACTTATGATTATTAAAAACCTCAACTAAATTTTGAACAAAATTAATAATAAAAAAATACTCTTAAAAATATCATTTCATCTATTAATCGCACCATATACTTATTATTAATAATATAATAAAAATACATTTAAAATAACTTATATTAATATTAATATAATAAAATATACTCAATAAAACAATAAAAATATTATAATATTAATATTACTTTTCATTATTACTAAATTGTTATTTAATAAAAACTAAATAAAATTAGATATTAAATATTTTTTTTTACATTTTAACCCTATGGCCATCACATCAAACAATGTGCAAAAGCTTCACCATTATTAACCACTAAAAGATAAATAAGTCCAAATATTTATTTATAATAAAAAACGCATAACTACTTTGTAATGGTTAGTGTAGAAAATGCATATATTAAAAATTATTCCAAATAAGGAGTGGAGAAGAATATTTAAAATTATTATAAAAATATAAATTTTATGTAAATTATGTCCTTTTAATTAAGGTCTATGGGAAAAGTATTTTTATAATTCCCTTGACTTTAAGGAAAATAATTTCAACCATTTTGAAATGGCATGAAAGAGGTTTAAAGAAAAGAAAGAGACATTATTGTTATAATAAAGTTATTCTCTCTTTTGCTGTCAGTCATATCTTTGTGGTTTTTATGACTCATCTCTCATGAAATCCATGTTTTCTATATTTCATTTTATCTTTCTTGCTTTGAGATACTTGGATTATACAATTTTAATTATTGAAATATACACTTATAATAATCTTTTAAATTTGAGTTAAATTTCAAGTAAAATTAATAAAAATATATACTAAAAAAATATTTAAAATATAAAACATTTAAATTACATTTTTAAAATATAAAACATTTAAATTACATATAATTAGTACAAAGTTAATTTTTAAAACTAGCCTCTAATTACCCATCAAGTCTAATTAAGTTTACATAACTAATTAATAAATACTTGAAAATTATTATAAATTACTTAAAAAAATTATAGTATTCTTTAAATTTGAATTATATTTTATTAATCTTCCACCTTAAACTTAGAATAATTCTATTCATAATAATGAGCTTTGGATTTTGAATTGAAAAATAATTTAATAATTACTACGGTGTATATTTTTATAATTATTTTTAAATAACTAATTTTTTATCTTATATGGATATGAAGTTTGGGGTTGTAGCATTTCTAAAGAATCTTGGAGAAAGATTGAGCAAATCCAGAAGTATTTTATAACGTATAACCTCAAAATTAAAAGCAACACACCCTATCATATTCTCCTTACTATCGAGAGCCTAGCTATGACTAAGCTTTTGTTGTACAAGAACAAACTCAATAACATAGGAGACCATAGACTTCCTAAGCTAGCTTTAAATTCCAACCAAAACCACCTAAGGCTCAAGAGAACCTGGTATAAAGACATCAGGGCCTAGTTAAACCATTGGGAGATCGACAAGAACGTTGCATTGCAAAACATTAATAACATTAAAAATATTGTTGCTTCTAAGTTCAAAGAAAAAATGTGGTGCGAGAAAGATTTAGCAGGTAAAAGAAAATTAAGATATTATAAGGAGGTCATCAACCCCACCCTAGAAGAGCAAAAGTATCTCTCTGTTTTAACTAGCTCAAAGAATAAAATTAATATAGCCAAGATTAGAACGAACTCTCATGAGCTCCATAGTGAAACGGGTCGTTGGGCAGTTCCTAAAACACCATGGATGGAAAGGTTTTGTCATCTCTATGAGAATACAAACATCGAGGATGAAAATCACTTCCTCTTAGAGTGCCCCGCGTACAACCACATTAGATCTCAGTTTCAAAATCTCTGTTGCAATACTGACCTTCTTAGCCTTTTACGATGTCAAAATTATAGTGAGCTCGGAAGGCTTCTCTCCAAGCTTTTTGAGCATAGGAATAAAATCTTAAATCGAACTAAATAATTTGTTTCTTTAAATCTAATAAACCAAAGTTTGGTCTCAATGCACGTTAACCATCATCATCATCATCATACTATTTAATATTAATTTATCAATTCAACATTATTTATTTTACAAATTTATTTGAAATTTTCAATTAAGATACAGCTAACCCAAAAAAAAAAAAAGACATTAACTAATTATTTATTACTTATATAATCGCACCAATGTTAAAGTTAAATTAAAACCCATTAACTGCAAATTGCACGCCAACGGAAAAGTGACGATGTGTATTAACCTTTACACCTATACATGTCAGATGAGTTATATCCTTGAAACTTTAACTCCTTAATCTTTTTTATTAAATTTCGTAGAGTTATAATTAATTTGCAATTACATTTAATTATAATAAATAAAAACTAATTTTATTAAGTGGTTATATTTAATTATAACAAATAAATATTAATTATGTTTATAATATCTTTATTGTAATAAATAAATATCATGTTTATTTTGGAATATGATTTTCAAAATTTTAATCTAATTATAAAAAATTATTAGGTGAATGGTAAAGATTTAATTTCGAGGGGATATTTATATTTTTAATAGTATACACGATTCAAAGGTTGAGAATTATTTACAAAGTAGTTATGCTCTTTTCCCTTGTAATTATATTCATTAATTAAAAAACATTATGCTAGTTTTTTGGGCATGTGGCATTGATAAGCCATGATATTGGCCTATGTTATTGTAACAAAGCCTATGTATAGATTAAAAATGTCCATGATAAAATGAGGATGATAAGAATCATTTGTTTTTTTGTATATATGCCTAACTTATATATTAATTATTTTTATCATTAATAATAATAGTTATTTTAGGGGGCGACGGGAGCAAGAGGGGTGAGATATCACCCCAAAGATCAAGAAGAAATCAGATATGCATGGAGATTATGCACAACCACTAACAATAAGGCATAAATCCTAGCACCCTGGAAAGGTTGGGACATTGTAAAGAATCATGGCATCAGGGAACATAATATTTTTTGGGACTCCATGCTAGTAATTAGAATGATCTCAAAATTCCAATCATCAACTGATCCCATGTGTCCCCTTGTGGTGAAAAGGATTATTCTGCAATTATTTTTTTTTTAAAAGCCTCCCTTTACCATGTCATGAGACAAATAAATGGCGAGGTAGATGGGGCAATGAATTGGGGAGCAAAATTGGGGGTTGGAGCTCTCGAACTAAATGGAAATTACAAGGGTTACATCCATGTGCAATAACCAAATGATATCAAACTTGGAGCATCGAGCCATTAGTGATGGCATCAACATAATCCTTCGACGTTGGATATTAACTCCTCACATGCAGGACAGATGGGGCGTGTGGTGTATTAAGAGCCCACTTGGAGGAATTAACTTGGTATGTGGTACCTCGGCGAGGTCAACATCGTCTTCCAAGCATGCCATGGACAGAATGATGGACAGATGGGTGGTTTTCACGTTCAGATTGACAGTAGTACAATTGACAATATTAATGGTGAAGAGTTGTATGTAATCTCCCCCTTACACCTTTGTAAATTGTTTGCAAGGATTTTTAATTTGGTATCTTGGGAAGGACGAACTCAGAATTGTCATGAAGATCAAAGAAGATATGGCATTAATGGTGGCGAAGGAGAGCATTCGAGGGAGTTGGGATGAGGAAGGCCTATTTATGTCGACTCTACTGAATATCTAGGCATTTGTTTTCCTATCTTCAGGGCGTTATTCTCGCATTTGACAGGTTATCAACCTTAGAAAGTTGAGTCATAGCATTGGAAAAAGGCGGCAGAATTATTTTTCAAGTTGCTTATGGGTAAAATAGACCTTCTAACTCATCGATTTGAGATGTTGGAGAGTGACAAGGTAGTCAATGTGGCACACACAGAGGTCATGCTTGAAAGTCTAGAGGTAAGGGTGGACAGGAAAATCAACAAGATGGAATCAAACCTGTTATCTAGTAACTCAGAGCTTGTTTGGAGTAGTTTATTTGCTAAGGTTTACGAGCTTCTAACTAGTAAGCCAGACTCTGGTCCCAATTAGCAACAAAGGCTCTTTGACGGTGTTAGGTCCCTATAATACTAGTGATTCCCCCATTATTATTATCATTATATCCCTTATTGTTATTTTTGTGCCCATATTGTCCCCATTGTGCCCCATAGAAGCCCACTATTGTTATTGTTGTGCCCTTATATTATTATTGTTATGTCGGCTTTGATAATATTGTGATCCCTTTCCCGGATGCGGGTGTTGACATCGCCCGATAGGCAGGTGTCGGAAGGGGCTCGTCACGTGGGCAGATGTAAGCCCGGACGAGCCACGACACACCAGAGCGTAGAGGCATTAAATGTGATGGGAGGCTCCGCAAACTTGGCTTCAATGCTGGTTTTATGGCTGGTTCAGAGGGCATTCATTGTGCAGCTGAGTTCGAGGCAAATGGCGCTCGTTATCTACGCTCCCCCGGTCGCCTGGATTCATTCCTGCAACAATTCCGAGCAGACGTTGGCAGAGGAGGAACATTCCCTGGTTCAGAGCACAAACTCTCAGTGGGATTCTGGTCCGAAGGTTAATTTGACAATGCAAAGGGAGAGGCTCAGGATGAGCAGTCGCAGGGGCGGTTCTAGGGGCCGCTCTGCCACCCAGCGCCCAGTCAATTCGCCCTCCTCCTCGGCGGAAATTGCTTATGAGCATATCAGAGGCTCAAACAGACCTGTTGGACGCGGCACTGTGCGTGGGTGGGGAGAAATTCCAGAATGCGGGCATTTGGAGCACCCGGCTGTTCGTTATCGAATTCCTTGCACGCTGGAGAATAACACTCTTATCGTTTCAGTCATGGTGGAACACTGTAATAATCACAGAGGGCCTCTGGACAATTTGGGCGTGCCAGTGGTTGATATGCAGGCTCCCGCGGTAGATATGCGGAGGCCTACCAAAGCTGACTCACCCCCAGCAACTCAAGCTGAGGAAGCTGGCCCTAGTGAGCCGGTTCAGCGGACGCTGCGCTCGGAAATGGGGGTCTCGCAAAAGCTCAAAGGGCAGGCGAAGGATATGGAGGTCTCGCAGAAGCTCAAAGGACCGGCGAAGGAGGAGCCCCATACAACCGATGAGGACTAATTCCGCTGTCAATCTGTCTACCGTTGCCAGGAAAGCAACTCTCTGTTTGCCTCTCAAGCTCTCTGTCGATTTACTGCTCTCTTTGTCAATCTGTCTATGTGTCATCCATGTCGGATTATGTGTCCACCGTGTCAGTCAATGTGTCCATTGTGTCGGTTTGTCAATCCACCGTGTCAGTTCACATGTCCATTGTGGCGGTTTACAAGCTTACTGTGTCGATTCAATTTTGTAATGATGCTACTCAGAAGGGTCTTTCATGGAGACAATCTTGCTGGAGATGCAGGGCCACGGCCCTGGTGTAATTTTGCTGTAATTTTTGTTTTTTGTAATATAAATTAGCCTAGTCTTACAGAGAAAAAAAAAATATTGTGATCCCTTAGACTCCTATATATAGAAAGTAGGTTTTGTCATTTGTATCATCCAATAATTATTCATTTGTGTAATTTAAAGGAGGTTTCCCCCTCGAAGAGGCTGATTTCTAAGTCGTTGATCTATCTTTGATATCTTTTATGAGTTGGTTTCACAACATTTGGTATTAGAGCTTTGGATTCTATGGTTTAGCTACTCCAAACAAGTCATTGTAGAATTTTCGCTATATTGTTTTCTCTACAAAGTTTCAAAAGCTAAAAAAAACCCATTTGAGCCGAACTCATTCTAAACCTCGGGTCAGAATTTCAGATCTCGTCTCACTACATTTTAGGAGATATGATCCCAGGAATTTAGGGTGTTTGCAGACTCCAAAATTACATTCCAAACAGGGGACCTTGGGAAAATCATCATAATTGTCTCTCTGAGCATCAGATTGAAATTTCGTAAGAAGTTATGCAAAGAGGACGGACTGTTGTTTTCTGTGTAGTGTTTTCAGATCCGAAGGTCGAAACAGTGACGCGTGGAACGTCATAGAAGTTTTATCCATTGAAAATTTATATAATCAGGTCATCTTGGGAGATTGGGCATAACGCTTTCTGGGAGAATCTAATTTTGATCAGATTGGTGGAATTCGAAAGAGGACTCAGAGGGCTACCGCATGAAGCAATTTCGAACCTTGAAGATCCACAATTACAGAGATATAACGGATTCAATAACCAGCTTCTACAAAGCGAAAAAAGGTGTGTAGTCTTTTTAAATTTTGCATAAGTTTGGGTTGAAAAATTAGTTTGAAGTTCAAAGGGCATAGTGAAGCATAATTATCATTAATTGGTACCCGGAAGAAAGAAAATGGAAACACCTAGTAAGCAACCTGAAATCTCTAGCATTATTCATGAAGAAGAGGAAGAAATGCAACATGATATATCAAAATTACGAGACCAAGTGCAACAAATTTCACTCTCATAAAAGGTTATAGAAGCTAAGATTGATGGTTTAAGGAAAGACGTGGAAGCTAAGATAAATGGCGTGGAAGCTAAGATGAATGGCATGGAAGTTAAGATGGATGGAATGGAATCTAAGATGGATAGTATGAAAGACAACATTGAAGATTGAAAGAAAGACATGGAAGGTTGGAAGGAAGGTTTGACAAAGTTGCTACAGGAAAGGCTTCCAAATGGCAAAAAGGTAGTAGAGGAAACTCATAATGAGAACAAAAGAAATGTTAATCATGATTATAAGAATGACAACATTGAAGATTTGAACAAAGACATGGAAGGTTTGAAGGAAGGTTTGAAAAAGTTGCTACAAGAAAGGCTTCATAATGGAAAAAAGGTAGTAGAGGAAACCCATGATGAGAACAAAAGAAATGTTAATCATGATTTCATAGACTCTAACATTGGAACAAAGAACCACCACGTTCCAAAGATCGATATGAGGAAGTTTGATGGCAAGGATCCCGTGACATGGATACTATAGATAGAGCAATCTTTCAATCTCCATAATGTGAAAAACACACAAAGGTATGCATTGCAACTTTATATTTGGAACCAAATCAGTTTGTATGGTATCGATGGCTTTGCTCTCATAAACAAATTGTCACTTGGGCAATTCTTACGGAAGAAATAATACCACTTTATGAGGATACACAATGCAACACTTTTTTTAGTCAATTGATAAACCTCAAACCAAAAGGTTCAATGATGGAGCACATAGGGGACTTCCAAAAATTGAATATAAGGGTAAAAGATATTCCAAAGGAGCATAGGATTGATGTGTTCATAGGGACTTTAGAGGATAACATCCAACATGAGGTTCGCCTTTGGGAACCTGACTCATTAGAGAAGGCATTCATGTTGGCAAGAAAAATGGAAAGCAAAATTATGGCAACAAGGAAACCTACCACTCAGAACAATAAGGATGGAAGTGTTGTTTCCCCTAGCCTTCCACAACCTACAAGGTTGACACCCCAACAATTGGAAGAAAAAAGAGAAAAATGGCTTTGTTACAGTTGTGATAGTAAATACACTAAAGGTCATAAGTGTTCTAAGAAGAAATTATTTTACATAGATTGTGAAGAGGAGGAAGAAAAGGAACAAGAAATGTCAAAAAATAGAATATACACCAGGAAAAAACCCTAGAGAAAGAAGAAATGAATCCGACCATATCTTGTAATGCATTGGCCGAAATTAACACTCCTCAAACTATCAAGATAGAAGGAAATATCAAGAAGAAAAATGTAATAGTGTTGATTGATTTGGGCAGTACCCATAATTTTATTCACTGTAAGATAGCGAAGGAATTGAATTGTTGATTCCTATATCTAGCACCAGAGTGTCAAGTGATGGTTGCAAGTGGAGGAACCATAAATTTCTCTAGAAAGTGCCATAATATCAAGCTATCCATGGGAGAATATGTATTGAATAGCTCAATGCTTTCCATTCCAATGGGTGTTGCTGATTTTGTACTAGGATTCTAATGGCTACAATCCTTGGGTACAATAGCGTTTAATTTTCAAGAATTTTTCATGAAATTTTCTTCGGAAGGAAAGGAAGTTGAATTAAGAGGTATCGCAGGCAAACCCAGAAAGATAATCAGCTCTAATGGAATGACAAAGCTTCTAAAGAAAGAACAACGAGGCGTAATTGCACAATTATGTTCGCTAGAGGTTCCCACATCGAAATCATCTATTTCTCCAGATCTCCAAAAAGTCTTGGACAATCATTCCAAGGTATTTGAGACTCCCAAAGGTCTCCCACCTATTCATGATCATGATCATGTTATTCATTTGATTCCAGTAAGTGTTCCTCCAAACATCAAGCCTTACAGATATCCCTATGCCCAAAAGAGTGAAATTGAATGTATGGTTGCAGAAATGCTAGAGGTTGGTATAATTCAACCTAGTCAAAGTTCTTTCTCTGCTCCAGTAGTATTGGTGCACAAGAAGGATGGATCATGGCACTTGTTTCCATATTATAGGGAACTCAACAAGCTCACTATTAAAGATAAATTTCTCATTCCTATCATTGATGAACTATTGGATGAATTGCATGGATCAATTTACTTCACCAAGTTGGATCTTCGTTCAGGATATCGTCAAATCAAAACGAATACTGAAGACATTTCGAAAACAGCATTTAGAACTCATGAGGGTCATTATGAATTTTTGGTCATGCCTTTTGGCCTTACTAATGCATCTTCTACATTTCAAGGTTTGATGAATTCCATTTTCAAACCCTTCCTTAGTAAATTTGTGTTAGTATTTTTTGATGATATACTAATCTATAGAAAGTATTGGAAGGATCATGTTCAACACGTTTACAGGGTGCTCAAACTATTGGAGGAGAAACAATTATATGTAAAAAGATCCAAATGTTTCTTTGGAGTACAAGAGGTGGAATATCTGTGTCATATTATATCTCATAACAGTGTTAAGGTAGACCCTAGGAAAATTAAATCCATCAAGGAATGGAAAATCCCTACATCCATAAAGCATCTGAGAGGACTTCTCAAGTTGACAGGGTATTATCGCAAGTTTGTTAAGAATTATGGGAGAATAGCAGCACCTCTAACAACATTATTGAAGAAAGATTCATTTTTTATGGACTCTAGAAGCAATGAAGGCATTTGAACATCTTAAAGAGGCAATGTGCCGAGCACCGGTCTTAGCTACGTCGGACTTCACAAAAACCTTTATCGTGGAATGTGATGCCTCAAGAAATGGAATTCGTGTTGTTTTAATGCAAGAAGAAAGACCCATTGCTTTCAAAAGTCATCCAATCAAAGGAAAGTATTTACACAAAGCTATTTATGATAAGGAAATGTTGGAAATACTACATGCACTTAAGAAATGGCAACCCTACCTAATGGGAAGACACTTCAAGATAAAAACAGATCATGATAGTCTTAAATACTTTTTAGAACAAAGATTATCTTAAGAAGAGTAGCAAAAATGGGTCACAAAAATGTTGGGTTATGACTTTGAAATCATCTAGAAAAAAGGGACGCAAAATGTTGTTTCAGATGCACTCTCAAAAAATGATGAGAATGTGGAAGAATTGCTTTGTGCCATTTCTATTATCCAACGAAATTGGATAACCGAAGCAAGGGATGAATGGAAGAATGACGAAGAAGTGTGGACACTCATTCAAACATTGCAGCAAGATCCTATTACATCTTATACATTTAGCTAGAAAAATGATTCATTATGGTACAAAGATCGCTTATATCTTTGTAAGAATTCCCAACTCAAACAAAATATTCTTTTGGAATTTCACACCTCTCCCTTAGGAGGGCACTCAGGATTTTAAAAAACTTACCACAGGTTCAAAAAAGAAAGTTTTTTGGGATGGCCTTAAATCTGATATTCAAAAGTTTGTGGTGGAATGTTTGGTTTGCCAACAAAATAAAGTGGAAACAATTAACACCCCAGGGCTATTACAACCTTTA
This sequence comes from Pinus tabuliformis, assembly GCA_031772625.1. Classification (NCBI taxonomy): domain Eukaryota; kingdom Viridiplantae; phylum Streptophyta; class Pinopsida; order Pinales; family Pinaceae; genus Pinus; species Pinus tabuliformis. The sequence goes on from CM062811.1 coordinate 1,167,998,115, forward strand.
TCCATTCCAAGTCAATGATGGGAGGAGGTTTCAATGGATTTTATCGCAGATTTACCTAAGTCCAAAGGAAAGAGTGTCATCATGGTGGTAGTTGACATATTTACCAAGTATGTACACTTTTGTGCATTATCTCATCCATTTAAAGCCAATACAGTTTCTATTGCATTTATGGAAACAATTCAAAAGCTACCTGGAAACCCAAAGATTATTATAAGAGATAGATATCCCATTTTCACTGGAAATTTTTGGACAGAATTATTTTCTTGTCTTGGTACTTAGTTAGCTCATAGCTCATCTTATCATCCTCAATCTGATGGGCAAATTGAGATAGTAAACAAATTTTTGGAAGGATATCTTCGTTTCTTTGTAGCTGATAAACAAACACAATGGGTCAAATGGCTGCCTCTCGCTGAATGGTGGTATAACACTTCCTTCCATACTGCATCAAAAATGACCCCATTTATAGCACTTTATAGATATCACCCACCGTCCATCACATCATATTTAAGAGAAAATTCTAAGGTTCAAGCAGTGGAAGATCACATCGAGCATCAACAACAAATTCTCCAACTCTTAAAGGATAAGCTAACTTTGGCATAGAATAGAATGAAACAATGGGCATATCAAAATCGCAGTGAAAGAAGTTTTGATGTAGGTGACTGGGTATTTCTACGGCTACAACCATATAAACAAATGTCCCTAAAGCAAGCTAAGAAGGATAATAAATTATCACCAAAGTATTATGGTTCGTACAAGTTGTTGCAAAATATTGGTACTATGGCATACAAATTGAAACTTCCTACAGCTTCCATAATGCACCCAATTTTCCATGTTTAATGCTTAAAGAAGGTCATTAGTGACAAGCTCCCAGTTCAAAAAATTGTTGCTAGAACTTGACGAGGAAGGAAAAATCATATTGGAACCTAAAGCACTCGCAAAAACAAGAACTCGACAGCTACGAAATCAACTAATGTCGAAGTATCTCGTCAAGTGGAAGAACTTACTCTCTGATGATTCCACATGGGAGGATGAGAATTTTATACAGAAGAATCCAGAACTACTCAAGTGTTGAGGACAACACTTTTTTGAAGGAGAGGGGCATGTTAGATCCCTAAAATACTAGTGATTCCCCCATTACTATTGTCATTGTAGCCCTTATTGTTATTGTTGTGCCCCTATTGTCCACATTGTGCCCCATAGAAGTCCAATATTGTTATTGTTGTGCCCTTATATTATTATTGTTATGTCATATTTGATTATATTGTGACCCTTTAGACTCCTATATATCGAAAGGAGGTTTGTCACTTGTATCATCCAAGAACTATTCACTTGTGTAAGGTAAATGAGGTTGCCCCCTCAAAGAGGCTAATTTCTAAGGCGTTGATCTATCTTTTCTATCTTTTGTGAGTTGGTTTCATAACAGAAGGTGGCACAAATGGTGCAGGGACAAGTAAAGGGAAAGAGGTCTCCAATGAGGAAGTTGAACCATCCAAGTGTTGGGTGCAGATTTTGAACATATCTTAGACACCTCTTTCCCTATTTTTGATCATTTTCTCTCTTTAAACCTATGAACTTTATGTCACAAATGCCACTTTCCCTGGCTATAAGAGAAATCCTTTCTCCAACATATTATTTTTCCATTTTCTGTTAAATATCAAATGAAGTGATGTCTTTTTGGGATGACTAACCAAGGTAATTGTGGAAGAGGTCTTCTGTTTATTTTTCTTTCAGGTGTAGCCCATATACTAAGGACTAAGGGATGAACAGTTGTTGTCATTACGTTTTGTTACACTCTGAATATTTTTTGTTACATTTAGAATTTTTTTTGTTACACCTCGAAATTGTTGTTGCACCGTGAGGATGTTGTTACACCACAACTGTCAAGGACCGTGGTTGTTGTCTTAAAAGATAGTTGTTGAGAATCATGAAATTGTCTATGGGCGCTTAAAGGATCTGAGTGTTTATGATTGTAGAAAATGGTGTACCTTTGATAGGGCTTTTATTTGGAAACTATTTGTAACGATTTCTATTTTTCTCTTAATATTGATCAGCATTAGAATAATGAGATTCTCATGACTGATTCGCTCCCTAATTTTTGGGGCTTGTAAAACTTTATAAAAAGGGTATAGTCCCATTAAAGGGGACAGAAACACTGGAACAAAAGCTGAAATTGTTCCCAGCTACTCTAAAGGGAGCATCATTAAGATTGTTCATGGGATTGGGCTTTGCTACTATTCGGACATGGGGAGACATGAAAACCACATTTCTGTCAAAATATCAGGACTATTTTCGGACCAAGAACTTGAGGGAAGAAATATTTAGGATGATACGGAAGGAAGAAGAAAGCCTAGAGGATTATGCGAAACAATTCCACTATAACCTATAGAGATCTAAACATAGTGATTTGGATCTGGAAATATTGAAAACTATAATCATACGGGGAATGAGAGATGACCGCCTCGATACGTTGAATCTACTGGGGAAGGGAGATATATCTCAAGAATCATTTGAAGAGATAATAACACTCTGCTTAAGATGCTCAAGAGGATCATCATAAGGAAGAGGTATGTTATGGGATGCCTCCATTAGAATATAAAAATGTTCAAATGGAGGTGTGACCAGAGCCAAGATCAGAAACCTATTTGAAAATATTAAGAATGATCTTCTTAGTACTTTATTTTCTCAGTTGATGATAACACAAGTAAATAAAGCACAAGATGAAGTTGCAAAGTCTCTGGTCATATTCTGCCCAAAGTGTAAAGAAAAACACTCCTTGAAAGACTGTAGAGTCAACAACATTAGCTTGTGCAACATTTGTGACTTGGAGCATTCTACAGGACATTTCTCAGAGCTTTCGACACTAAAAGTAGTACTCAATGAATCAAGCGAGGAAGTTCAGTCTTCTTACTTCATTGGATCAAGGAAACCTTGGCAACCAAGACCACCAGGTATGTTCCAAGATTTTTCTTCTAATCTGTGGAATAATGTGTATAACACTCAGTAGTTTCCATGGCAGTACCCTACTCCTCCTCCAGCTCAGTTCCCCTCACCATGGAGGCAGTGGTCTCATGCTCCCTCCTTCCCATATCCTCCATCTCATCCATACCCTTGGCCCCAAAATTGGAGAGGAAATTCCTTAGTTCCAACCGCTCTTGCATTACCAATGCAACAACAATTACAATTGTCACCTCTTTTGACACTTGTTGCTACACCTCCCATATGACCCCAATTACCTGTACAACCTAACCCTAATCCAAATAATAAGGTAGCCTAAGATTTATAAGCTCCCACTTCATTCCAAACCTACTACATTACCCCGTTGAATGCAATGAAATTCATCTACGATGGGGAAAAGTAGTAAAAACCTCTCCTGTTATTACTGAAGAAGAATGTGAATCTCCTAAGGATGGTCCTATGGATTCTAACGGAATTACTACAACAGGTCAAGGTGATGCTGCTACACCTGTAATAGCTAACCCAAATAATGTTGGTACATATATATCAGCCAACCCCAGTTGTTATAGTAACTAAGGACCCCCCATATCCGCAAAGATTATCAGAAACTAGGATGATTTCACAACCTAAATTTGATTTTCTCAGAGAGTTGAAAAATATACACATAGGGATTCCCCTGCTGCAAGCGATCAAGGATGTTCCCATCTATGTGAAAATAGTAAGGGACTTTTGTGTTAGAAAATTTGGAAGAAAGCCTAAGGACCCTGTCACTATCCATGTGATAGGGAAATTATCAAAGTTAATCACTGGTCAGTCTCCTTTGAATAAATATAACAATACATGGAATCCTACAGTTATTGTTTATATTGTTGAGATGCCCATCCCAAATACACTAATTGATTTAAGGGCAACAATCAACGTAATGACTAAAGTATTCTTTACCACCCTAGGATTGCACGAGCTGAGACAAACACCTACAATACTAGAATTAGCAGACAAGTCTCGTGTTAAACCCGAAGGGGTGTTGGAAGACATAGTTATTAGGGTGGATTCCTATAAGTATCCATCAAACTTTCTTATTTTTCAAACCAAATCAAATTTAAGGGGGTATCCCCTGATTCTAGGAAGGCCTTAGTTAGCCACTACAGATGCATTTATAGGTTGTAGGTCAAGATTTATGATCATTTTAGATGGACATGCTACAAAGAACCTCAACCTTTATCCCCTTGAAAAACCAAGTAAGGATTTTGGAAATCCCTTATGGGATGAATTTGAACCCGAATTAGATAACTCCCAGCCACTTCTTACCCTCAATAAAGCCTAGTACTTTAAGGATGAGATAGAAGATGGTATTATAAATGGTTTTATTAGTAATACTCTTCCTGTTACTTCTATTGAGGACTCAAGGGAGGAAGATTTTGTGGAAGAATTGAGCCTTGAACACATGAAGACCACTCAAAACATCAAGAGGAGCCCGGTCGAAATAGAACCAGGTAAAAATATGAATGTTAATCGAAACCTGACTTCCGAACAAAACAAAATGTTATTACAGCTGTTATAGAAGTATAAAAAGGCATTTGCATGGGATTACACAGAGATGAAAGGAATTCATCCTAGCCTGTGCACTCACCATATCTATTTAAAAGAGGGTTGAAATCCAATTAGGCAGCCACAACGACGTATGAACCCATCACTAAAGGAGGTAGTAAAAGAAGAATTGCAAAAACTCCTAAATGCTAACTTCATATATCATATTTCTGATAGTCAGTGGGTATCCCCACTTGTCATCATTCCTAAAAAGAATGACAAGTGGAGAGTCTATGTAGACTATAGAGAACTTAACAAGGCCACCCAAAAAGACCATTTCTCTTTGCCATTCATAGATCATGTCCTTGATACCTTGTCTGGAAAGAAATTATTTTCATTTCTAGATGGGTTTAGTGGTTACAATTAGATACAAATTGCCCCAGAAGATCAGCATAAAACCACCTTTACCTACCCTTGGGGAACCTTTGCATACATAGTTCTTCCTTTTGGACATTGTAATGTGCCAACAACTTTCCAAAGGGCGATATTGGGAATATTCTCAGATTTGTTAAATGACTGTCTAGAAGTATTCATGGATGACTTTACACCTTATGGTGATGCCTTTGAAATAGCATTAGTTAATCTTGAAAAAGTACTAGAACGATGCGTACAAACTAATGTTCCTTTAAGTAACAAAAAATGTCACATGATGATGAATGAAGGAATTGTGCTGGGACATTTTATCTATGTTGGTGGAATTAAAGTGGAGCCTGCTAAGATAGAGGTAATTTTGAAAATTCCAGTTCCCAAAACATAAAAAGAGGTACATAGTTTTTTGGAACATGTAGGGTATTATAGAAGGTTTATAGAAAAAAAATTCAAGAACTGCATCCCCTTTATTTTCTCTGCTTATTAAAGATGTGGAATTTGTTTAGACAGGGAAATGCGAGGAGGCCTTTACAGAATTAAAAAAAATGTGTATCAGCAGCCCATGTTTTGTGAGGACCAAACTAGAGTTAGTTGTTTTATATAGCCACATATGCATCTGATACTGTTGTGGGAGCTATATTGGGTCAGCTAGAGGACAAAAAACTATATGTCATCTATTACATAATCAAGAATTTGAATCCAGCTGAACTGAACTGCACTATTACCAAAAAAAAAAATCTTGCAGTAGTACATTCCATCAACAAATTTCGACACTAAATCACAGGATATCAAGTGTTTGTGCACATTGACCACTCTACCATTTGTTTTATAATAAATAAACCAATCACTAATGGTAGGGTTACACGTTGGTTATTTCAATTACAGGAATTTGATATAACAATCGTAGATAAAAGTGAGAAAGATAATGTAATGGCTGATTTTCTTTCTAGGCTGACTATTGATAATGAATGCATGTTTGTCGAATATTATTTTCCCAATGAATATCTCTTTACTATTCAAAGGGAAGATATGCACCAGATGGCTAGGTCCTTATGAAGTTGATAAAATATTTGACAATGAGGCTGTGAATTTAGTCACCATCGACAGTTCTAGGACACCATTACTTGCTAATGGGCATCGTCTTCCGTTATATCATAAACCAACTTCAAGGGATTCATTTGTTAACATTGTCTCGAAATCTGACCTTCAAATTACAAGGGTGGTGGAAAATTCTCTTGTGCTACCAAATTTTTAATTTTCAATAAGTGTAACATCTAAAACCAACTTTTATTGGTGGTTGATACACAATAATAATAATAATAATAGAAAACATAAATAGGAAATATAAAATAAATAAATTTGCACGTGAAAACCTCTTATGGGGGCGCAGGTAGATAATAGTAACAGTTGAAAACCATTATGTGGGCACTGTTACACGTTTTTTTTCCCTGTAACAACATAATTTATTTTATATATTTTATCCTATGTTGTGACAAGCTTAAGTTTTTTTCCTTCTTTTTAAATTTTTTTAAAGTACCCTTAAAAGTAATGTCAATAAGAGTTATGTTGTAAAGAGTAGTATTGGCGATTACGTTTGTTGTTACACCTGTAACAACTAAAAATTTGTAGCAGCAAATTGGGCACAACTATCCGCTTCAATAAATGATATCACCAATATGTTGCCACCAGAATAAATGACATAACCTGTACACTGTCGCTAGAATCAATCACATCGCCAGTACTTTTCCACCACATCACCAATGGTAATTCATTCGAAAGGTATATTGCTTTTTTTTATTTAACGATTATGGCAATTAATATGGTCTTTCGTTTGGTAGTCAAGGACAACCATTGCATTAAAACTCGGGGGAGGGTGAATAATTTCGTGATCCATAATTTATCCAGACTTAAAGTGACAGACCTTGTAATAATTAGCAAATCCTACAATCATTATCACCTTTTTATGTCAATCGTGCCATTGTTTTAAATTACATTTAAGTCAAATTTCAATGACCCCGGATTAATAATGAGATGACAACGCATATCGTACGACCCCTTGATCTAACATCTCTTCCTTCACTGCCCTGATATCTCTCCCAAACGAAGCACTGCATATTCATTTCACATAATTCTCATAAAGCAAGTAGACTGAGCATAGAGGGTATTGTCTGAAGTAGAGATGGGAGGAGTAGTGGTAAGGCATGAGCCTAATTCCACAAAGGCATTGGAGAATTTCCCAAAAGAATGTCAGATTTTCAAGGAAGCGGGGTGGTTTGAATTTTTTGAACGACTCAAAGGGTTAGAAGAAGTTGTTGCCCTGGATTTTGCTAAGAATTTGAGCAGGAATTAGACAGAGGTTAGAGGGTTGAAGTTGGAAGTCACCAAGGAAGTAATCGCTAGAGTATCAGCATTGCAAACTGAAGGAAATAAATGGTTTAACCGGAAAATCAACAACCCTTCCCTCAAAGCTAAATTTCTGCAAGGGGAGGAACAATTGGTTAAGAAGGGCAAAGGAATTAATCGAATGTCGCTTCCTCAGCCATGGGGATATGTTGATTTATTCATCATTAAGTATATTACATGTGAAGGACGAGTGACGATATTGTTTAACTATCATTTTCCACTGTTAAATCATCTCCGACACAGGTAATTGATTAACCTTCCTTACTTCCTGGTGGATAATTTGAAGCATATGTCTGTTGATGTGAAGGTTTCTTCGCATCCGGAAAGTTGTGCCACCAATCATGACCTTATAAAATTAATCATAATGAAGGCCCTGGAGAGCCAAGGCCGAAGCTGGGAATATTTCATGAGAAAAAAGACAAGGACTTCACATTGTAAACAAGTCAAAACCCCCGCTGACACTCCGAAAGAAGTTCGGGTAGCTGAGGAGCAAGGGCAAACCTCTGGAAGAAAAATCAAGAAAAGGTCGCTAGAAAAGCCAATAGGTGACATAACACCAAAACAGAGGGTCAAAGTTAGCACCCAACCAGAACCCTTGCCTCCATCCAAAAATAGGTCAAGCAAGCATGAGGACACAAGGAAGCAAAAGAAAGAGGAACATGCCAAGAAAGAAGAGGTTCCTTTGCCATGTAAGAACTAGACCCAAACCCTACTGCGTAAAATTTAAGAGTTAGAAGAAGGAAATAAAGAATTAAGGCAACAAATAAAGGGTAATAAAGTCGAAACAAGGGTCCTAGGTCTTGATACTCTGGTGGAGGTTTTTGACAAGATGAGAATAGAAACTATACCAGGTTTTGTATGTACAACATGTGCCAAAAATTTAGCAACAACAGGGTATAAAGTTTGTGTTGCAAATACCATCTCGGAAGAAACCCAAATGGAACCTTTGGAGGTTGTTAAACAAGAACCCGTTGACGACGATATCGTTACACAAGAACCAGCGATTGAAACAAAGAATCCCATGATGTTTGACCTGGAAACCGAAACACAAGAACCTGTCAACGATGTTGTTGTTACACAAGAACCAGTAGTTGAGGCAAAGGTTTGTCAGGAAGAAGAGGTAAGAGTTGATCCTCAATAACCTGCTGATGAAGCTGTTGTTACACAAGAACCAACAGCTGAAGCAGAACATATTGAATCACGAGATGTTGTTACACACCCTAACAATGTTGCATGTGAGATAATACGAGATTCTGAAGCAGGGTGGTGTTCAGAGAAACTTTCGCTGATATCAGAGTTACAAAAATGGAAGCAGTTGTCACTCTCTTTACAAAAGGGAGTGATTTCTCTTGAGGAACATCAAAAATTCATATATACTCTCAAAGAAGGAAGATTAGACAAAGTGGGAAAGAAAGAAAACTGAGAAGGAAAAGGTAGAACATATGCAACAATTACAACAAAAGGTTAAGGAATTAACACATGACAAAGATAAATTGTATAGAATCGCACTGAACCTTTTAGGGTGTAGAAGGCCTTCCCCATATTATCCAATAATTCTATGGGAGAGATTTTATCTTTTTTCAGTTAAAATTTGTCTATGAGAATAAACCCTATCATGGTAATTATACCCGAACTTTCTTAGATGTTTTTCGCGCATGTGGTTTTGAAGAGAAGAGCTTGTTGTGTGAGATTTTTCTACATAACATGATTTTTGAATATGCTAGCCTGAACATGATTGTACACATATTCTCCTATATGGGGGACTTGTAGTTGTGCGCCTTCATCTCCTTCATGAGAAATCAGGTGGATTGGCATCTTGCAATGAAGTCATCTGACACAAATGAGGAGAAGGTAGCCTTGTGGATAAGAGCAGAACTGGGCATGGCCACTGAAATGAGGCGCGGGTTTAGAAGGTTTCTTACTACTCCGGTGGAACAATCAACCCTCTACAGAAGGAGGATTGTCATATTTTTCCTCAACATCTTTACACAACTGAAAAGTCGAGCATTGGTTGGATGCTCGAAATGTACATAGGCTAGTAGTGCAAGTCTGTAGGAGAGTGATCCTTTTGGGTTTTCTAATTTTGTGGTTGATGTTACACGAGTCCAGGAGTATGCCCGAATTGTGAAAACAACAGGATCTTTCTAGATAGGACTTAAACTTAAGTATCCCTTGATCTAGATTCCGATCGAAGACTATTATCCCCATTATCAATTGTGTGATTATGAAGATGAATCATGGCCACATCAAGTGATGGATACTCAAGGTTACAGATCAGTTGAAAAATATATTGTTGGTTCTTATAGTTTGACAGACTTACATCGGCGATACAACAACGATACCTAAACATTCTGCATGAGGACATGTTCTGGCTTCAATTGGGGGGAGATGTTTGGTGCAGTTTTTAAGCATATCTTAAACACCTCTTTCCCTATTTTTGATCATTTTCTCTCTTTAAACCTATTATCTCAAAATCAGACCCTGATAGGCTGCTGTAATCAGTGAGACTTTAAGTAACTATTTCAAACCTACTTTAGGCTGAGGCTTAGCTTCCCCAACCTAAGAGGGCTCTCTCACAAGATTAAAGATTTGGATAATGAATAAGATGGCCAACTCTATGAAACAAAATGAACAAGTATAAGAGGTTGAAACACAATTAAAAAATATCCATTGGGCTTATGAAGTCAGATATGCTTCAGTATCGACAATAAGGTTAGCTTTGCATAGAAGTCAGGGCATTCAGAATCCAACAAATGTAAACACATCAAACACATAAAGGACCAACACAATTTACAAATGTATGAAGGAAATTAGAGCACTGTTAGTGATTTCTAAGTAATCAGACATTCATAACACTGTAGATAATAGGAAAAAGACAACACAAGACATTCAGAACATCGAATTCCTTTTGATTCCTGAGAAGCAAGGCCAATACTGTATTACTAGAAAACAGAGTCTTTACACAAAGCACAATATGAGAGCTTTTCTCAATAATTTTCCAACCCCTGGTACATTGCTCTCTCTCCTATATATAGAATTCTTGAGATTCCTCCTCCAGCATGAGGGGAACTCGAATTCTGCTTTCTATGACACCTACTCAAACTTTAACTAACTATTAAATGCAACAAACTACTAACTGGAAGTTTTTAGAGACCTAAGACAATTAGGAATCTAACTCCACATCATGTTGGTAATAGCATTTATTACAATCAAAACTCGTTCTCTGACAAGTGGTCTCCTTCAGTTTAGCTTTGGTGGATGTTTAGAACTCCTTGATGGCTCTTAATGTCTCATCTCTTTAGTGCTCCTGGAAAGTAGGAAACTACCCCTGTTTTTCTGCTTTTGGTCTCCTCAAGGATATCGAAATCAATTATCCATGTTGTTCTTCTTTGATTACACTAAAATATATTGGAGTGCCACGTTCTTCATGTGCTTTAGACCTTTCCCATATACATGTGTGAAGACAAAACCTCTTCGAAGCTGTTTGAAATGTCATGGACAATACTAGCGGTGATCATTTGTATAACAAAAAGCTTAGAGTTCATATATCTTTTCCTCCACTTGTTTTACCCTTGTTGGTTGCTTGCACATTGTAAATGATCCTTTTCTGAAATCCCCTTTCAAAAAATTTCCCCTTGATTACTCAAAACTGGTCGACTGATTTTAATTATGCAGCTACAACAGTTTCGTAGCGCGCTACAAAACTGCTGTGCATTATGCATCACCTACAGTAGTTTCGTAGTGCGCTACGAAACTGCTGTGTAATCATAAAACACAGTTTTAATACCAAAATTTGACTGTCTTGAGCCTCTTTATATTGAAATGTCCTTTTCAACTGCCCTGAAGCTATTCAAAACTAAATGGAGATGCATCATTCTTCAAGAAAAACTGCAACAAGGTAAATCATCAAAATTTGGGATATAACCTTACTTGCTGTGTGATTTCCTTAAGGAAATATTTCCCGCTGGCTTAGCTGTATCTTCAAATCCTCAATTTGACTCTTCATAACTCTGATCCCAGCTCTTAGTCTCGTATTAACTCTTCTGATGAATTTTGCTTCCTTTATTGCCGGAACTGACCCGGTGTAGTATTGAGCATGATAGTCGACCACCTCGGGTATTTGAATTGTTTTGTCTTCCCATAGAGCCTCCATTTTGTTAAAATGAGCTTCATTGATTTCATGTTTCCTTGAGGCTTTCTTCAGTTTAGAAATTTCCAGGTTTGCTAATTTCAACTTCTTTTTTAACTCTTCAACACTATATTCCTCTTGAGGGATAACTGCCTTACCTTTATCTCTTTTATGCAGCTGAGATGATGTTTTTGATGGAGCTACCGGTCCTTCATGAGATTTTACGGTCTCCTCTATTTCACTTGCTTCTACCAGCACCTCTTGTATCTGCTTTGAACCCCTCGTCACGGGTCTCCTTGGCTTAAAGACAAATTTAGCAACCTGATCATCAAACTTGAGCTTTTTCGAGGCTTTGATCTTCTGGGTCTTGTCTTTACCTAATTTTATCAAATCTGCTTGAACCAGGGGAGATTCTTCAATATCAATAGCCTACAGTAAGTCATTTAGACTTCCCTTTGAAACTAGGCTTTCCTCAGTAACCACAGTCTTGCCTTTTTCTTTAGCTAACTGGCTCCTGGTTATTCTTCTCTGGACTACTTCACCTGTAGATGATTTATGTACACCCTCTTTGATCTGAGTTTTCTCTTTCTGGGACTGTTGGGGTGTGTCTTGGATTATCAGTGGTCTGGTGGGTTCCTTTACCTGCTTCCTAGCCTTCACTTTTACAAATCTCCTGGATCTTGTTTCTGCACGATCATTAGCTGCTGGTGGAGAATTTTTTACAGCCTGAGGACTGAGGCCAGTTTCATTTTTGAAGCCAGACATAAACATGAACGTGGACCAGTCCCTGTCTACTCTCTGGAGCTCATGCAAAACGATCAACTTGACTAAGCCGTGGTGAAACAATGAGGTCTCACAGGCTTCCTTCTTTAGCTGAACCTTGTCACACATTTTGCCTAGGCTACGAAACAAGTAGAAAGGTAAATCAAGAGATATCTTTCCTGTGAAATGCAGCAGAAGCTTGAAGTGATATGAATACACCTTATGATACCTCCCCTCACAGGTAAAGTACCTCTGTATGCAGGTAAGTAAATTGGCATATGAGTCCTTGACAAAATTCCTGGGCACAGACTTATTTAAATCTGAATCAATGAACTCTGGCTTCAGAAATTCTTTGCAGGGGGTCATATCAAATTTGAAATTTTTAAACCATCTTTCCTCTCCCCTTGGGATTTTAGTAACTGCAGATATGACCTCTGGAGAGATGGGTAATTCAAGCACCCCAACTTTCGAATTCAATCCTGTGAAATTCAAGGCAAATTCCTTGGTGACTTGCATATGGCCTCCTTGAAGTTTTTCGCAAAACCTCCAACAACCAACCTGTTTGAAGGCTTGTTCGACTTCATCGTTCTTTAGGAGGATATCTAAGCCCTTAAGTTCATTCCTCAGACATTTGCCTAACCTGTGATCCTTTCTTTCTGTAGCCCCCTCCATGAAACTCCAGCGGAATGAAAATTTGAAAGGCTGGCACTGTCTCAATCTTCGATCACTGCTTCGCTTGATAGCTGCCTCGCTTGATGTTCAAGGAATTCAAATTGAATGCTTGCCGACTCGTTCCTCATGCAATGAACGCAATCATAATTATGACTGTGAATACTTGGCTCTTCTTGAAACTTGCAACCCGAGCGTACCACGGTACCTAACGACTCTAATGATGAGGATAAGCGGTTGGACATGATAGGCAAAGTGTATAAGCTGACAACTGATGATGCAAACATAACGGATTTTGATAGATATGACAGCTGAGAAAGATTTGCTACGGATCCGCACGAATGATTTTGATAGATATGACAGCTGAGAAAGATTTGCTACGGATCCACACGAATCCTTGATTTCGTAGCGCAGCCAGTGTAAGTTCTGGGTTTTGCGCTACGAAAACACCTAAACTGCTTTGTAACACATAAAAACCTTAAAACAAACTTGATACAGGGAATCTATGCAGGTTGTGGGACCAGTGATGAATGAGAACGGATTATTGACCTTTATTTAAGCATACCACCAAGACTCCTAAGACTTAGACACTACATTTAACATGGAAAAACTGAACTTGGACTAACACCTAACCTTCACAATCAAACTGATGTGAACAATTTAGTAATTGCTTCTTAAGTGATAACAAAACCTATGAACTTTATGTCACAAATGCCACTTTCCCTGGCTATAAGAGCAATCATTTCTCCAACATATTATTTTTCCATTTTCTGTTAAATATCGAATGAAGTGATGTCTTTTTGGGATGACTAACGAAGGTAATTGTGGAAGAGGTCTTCTGGTTATTTTTCTTCCAGGTGTTGCCCATATACTAAAGACTAAGGGATGAACAACGGATGTTGTTATTTGTTGTTACACTCTAAAGATTTATTGTTACATTCTGAAGTTTTGCTATTACACATCGAAGTTGTTGTTGCCCCATGAGGATGTTGTTACATCACAACTGCCAAGGACCATGGTTGCTGTCTTAAAAGACAATTGTTGAGAATCATGAAATTATCTATGGGCGGTTAAAGGATCTAAGAGGTTATGATTGTAGAAAATGGTGTAACTTTGATAGGGATTTTATTTGGAAATTATTTGTAATGATTTCTATTTTTCTCTTAATATTGATTAGCATGCAAATCGCGAGATTCTCATGATTGATTTGTTCCCTAATTTTTGGGGCTTGTAAAACTTTATAAATAGGGTTAGTCAAAAAAGGGGGATGGCAACACAGGAACAATATTGGCATTTTGATCTTGTAACTTTCAGTCATTTTCTAATACATAACACATCTGGTGATGTTTACACAGATCTCGTGTTGAGTTTTTAACTAGTTTTCATTCTATCCCTGCACCCTGCTAGGGAGGAAGGGCCCTCCTCTTTAGCAGGGATTGCAACAGTAGTAGAATAATTTCTTTTCTTTCTTTTAAGTGTGGATTTATTATTGTTGTTGTATAAATTGTAGCATAGATGCACTTATGTTTTCAGATTCATTATATGATGTTACACTGGATTGGCTAGAACTACAATATTTAATCAGCTGATACATTTTCATTAATAATGTGTGGCGTGCATGTTCTCTGAGAAAAAAATGAAGTGTGGTGAGTGGGTTTCATTCTTGTAGAATGCCTTTTTAAATTTTTGCATGAGTGCTTTAAGTTCTGTGATTGTGTTCAACAACATTTCTTTCATTTCTTTTCCTGGATGTTATGTATCGACACAGACAGTGCAGACTCCTTTGAAATAAAAAGACTTACCTCGGTTGACAATTAAATTATTGTGGTTCAGTCAAATTAAAAAAGTGATTAAATCGTCTACACACCAAGTTTGTTTAATCATGACTCTTTATGCACTGCAAATACACTTTGTTTTTGGGGCAATTTTTATGACATATAGGAAATATCAATGTAGAATCATAGTTCATAGAGCCCGTCGAGGTAAGAAGGCCTTACTCTAGTTATAATGGAATGTGTCAGCAACAAAACTAATTCAAGCAAGTTTTGTTAAACCTAATGTAAATGATTTTGACCATGTAATCTAGACTTTATAATAGAAAAGTAATTGTTTCGTTAATAATAATAATAATAATAATAATAGTTATATTTTTTAATAAAGTTATAATTTAGTTAATTTTTATGATTTTTTTAATTTTAGCAACTTGAGTTGTATGATAAAGTAAGTCTTTTGATGTTTATTACATATTTATTCCTATAGGCATTTACCAACTATTTAATTAATATGAATGTGCAACTTTTGTAATGTAGAGGGATGGTGTATGTGTGAAGTTTAAGCTTTCAATTATATAAGAAATACATTATTTAATAAGAAGTTCCTCCAAATCATACTAAATACTCTAATTTCATTTTATATGGGAAATTGAAGGTGTGTAATAGAGGGTCAAGTATTACACCAATGTATTATTCTATGAAGAAATTTAATAGATAGTTTTACATATTTGTGAATGGCATCCCTAGTAAATGTGTCAAAATATATTAGTGTGCCTTATAATGGATTTAACACCTTGAAAAACTCTTGAAAGACTAGAACGTTGCGAATTAAACAACTTAAACTTATGATTCTTAAAAACCTCTACTAAATTTTGAGCAAAATTGATAATAAAAAAAATACTCTTAAAAAGATCATTTCATCTATTAATTACGCTATATACTTATTATTAATAATATAATAAAAAGACATTTAAAAACCTATATTAATACTAATATAATACAATATATTCAATAAAATAATAAAAATATTATAATATTATTATTACTTTTCATTATTAATATATATAATAATTTAATATTTTTAATAAATAATTATATTGGTATTATTCCATTTATTGATTTATTAGTTTATATTGTTAATATGTTTTGATTGTTATTTTTTATTAATAATTTCTTAATGGGTTATATATATATATATATATATATATATATATATATGTCAATATTAATAAATAATTAGATATTTATAATTAATTAATTTTATCACAATTAGCTATTTGATTGGAATTTAAAAATAAAAATATATTAATTTTATTAATTAAATAATTAATTTCCTAATAGCTAATTTCTAACAGCAAATTCTGATCCCTCATGTATCCTTTCTATTTATTCATTAAGATTTATGGAATTTTTCACCATTGTCTTAAAGATGAATCACATTCACTGATTAGAAACATCAACCAAATAATACTGATATGATTAATCTAAAAAATATACTTACTACATTATAGATCACAAAAACCTAAAATTTAATATTAAATTATTATTTAATAAAAATTAAATAAAATTATATATTAAATATCTTTTTACATTTTAAACCTATGGCCATCACATCAATCAAACGACGCGCAAAAGCTTCACCATTATTAATCACTAAAAGATAATTAAGTCCAAATATTTATTTATAATAAAAAAACGCATACCTACTTTATAATAGTTAGGGTAAAAAATGTATATATTAAAAATTATTCCAAATAAGGAGTGGAGAAGAATATTTAAAAATATTATAAAAATATAAATTTTATGTAAATTATGTCCTTTTAATTAAGGTCTATGAGAAAAGTATTTTTATAATTCCCTGGACTTTAAGGAAAATAATTTCAACCATTTTCCTTATTGTTATAATAAAGTTATTCTCTTTTGCTGTCAATCATATCTTTGTGGTTTTTATGACTCATCCCTCATGAAATTCATGTTTTCTATATTTCATTTTATCTTTCTTGCTTTGAGATACTTGGATTATACAATTTTAATAATTGAAATATATACTTATAATAATCTTTTAAATTTCAAGTAAAACTAATAAAAATATATATATTTAAAATTTAAAACATTTAAACTACATATAATTAGTGCAAAGTTAACTTCTAAAACTCGCCTCTAATTACTTATAAAGTCTAATTAAATTTTCATAACTAGTTAGTAAATACTTGAAAATTATTATATAATTTTTTAAATTTAAATTATATTTTGATGATGATGATGATCGTTAACGTCCCTTGAGACCAAACATTGGTCTATCGGACCTAAAAACAAATTATTTAATTTGATTTAAGATTTTATTCTTATGCTCAAAAAGCTTGGAGAGAAGCCTTCCGAGCTCACTTAATTTTGACATTGTAAAAAGCTAGGAAGGTCAGTATTGTAACAAAGATTGTGACACTGAGATCTAATGTGGTTTTACGCGGGGCACTCTAAGAGTAAGTGGTTTTCATCCTCGATGTTCCTCCTATTCTCACATATATGGCAGATCCTTTCCATCCATGACGTATTAGGAACTGCCCATTAATGTTCCACTTTAATCTTAGAATAATTTTATTCATAATAATGAGCTTTGAATTTTGAAATGAAAAATAATTTAATAATAACCACGTTCTATAATTTTTATTAATATTCCACATTAATCTTAGAATAATTTTATTCATAATAATTATTTTTAAATAACTAATTTTTATTAAAAACATATATTATCTAATATTAATTTATCAATTCAAAATTATTCGTTTTACCAATTTATTTGAGATTTTCAATTAAGATACGGCTAACCCTGAAAAGAGAAGACATTGACTAATTATTTATTACTTATATAATCGCACCAATATTAAATTAAAACCCATTAACTGCAAATTTCACGCCTCCGGAAAAGTGATGATGTGTAACCTTTACACCTATACATGTGTGATGAGTTATATCCTTGAACCTTTAACTCCTTAATCTTTTTTATTAAATTATGTGGACTTATAATAAATTTCAATTACATTTAATTATAATAAATAAAAATTAATTTTATAATGTGTGTATATTTAGTTATAACAAATAAATATTAATTATGTTAATAGATATTTCTATTGTAATAAATAAATATTAATTATATTAACACATATGTCTATTTTGGAATATTATTTTCAAATTTTTAATTTAATTATAAAAAATTATTAGGTGAATGGTAAAAATTTAATCTCCACTGAATATTTATATTTTTAATAGTATACACAAATTAAAGGTTAGGATTTATTTATAAAGTAGTTATGTTTTTTCCCTTGTAATTAAATTCATTAATTAAAAAATATGGTGATGGTTTTTTGGGCATGTGCCATTCATAAGCCATGATATTGGCTTCTGTAACAAAGCTTTTGTATAGATTAAAAATCTCCATGATAAAATGAGGATGAAATAATCAATTTTTTTTAAATGTATATATGCTTAACTTATATATTAATTATTTTTATCATTAATAATAATAGTTATTTTTTTAGGGGCGGCAAGACCGAGAGGGGTGATATATCACCTGGAAGAACAAGAAGAAATCATATATGCATGGAGATTAAGCACGACCACTAACAACAATGCACAATTCCTAGCACTCTGGAAAGGTTTGGACATTACAAAGAATCATGGCATAAGGGAACTTAATATTCTTGGGGATTCCATGCTAGTAATTAGAATGATCTCAAAATTCCAATCATCAATTGATCCCATGTGTCCCCCTATGGTGAAAAGGATTATTCTACAATTAATTTTTTTTAAAAAGCCTCACTTTATTATCTCATGAGACAATTAAATGGCGAGGCAGATGGACCAATGAATCAGGGAGCAGAATTGGGGGTTGAAGCTCTCGAACTAAATGGAAATGACAAGGGTTACATCCCCATGCAATAACCAAGTGATATCAAACTTGGAGCATCGAGCCATCAATGATGGCATCAATAGGATCCTTCAACTCTGGATATTAACTCCTCACATGCAAGACACATGGGGAGTGTGGTGTATTAAGAGCCCACTTGGAGGAATTAACTTGGTAGTGGTACCTCGACAAAGTCAACATCGTCTTCCAAGCACGCCATGGATAGAATGTTGGACATATGGGTATTTTTCATGTTCAGATTGACAGTTGTACAATTGACAATATTAATGGTGAAGAGTTGTATGCAATCTCCCCCTTGCACCTCTATAAATTGTCTGCAAGGATTTTTAATTTGGTATCTTGGGAAGGACGAACTCGGAATCATCATGAAGATCAAAGAAGATATCGCATTAATGATGGTGAAGGAGAGATTCAAGGGAGTTGGGACGAGGAAGGCCTATTTATGTCGGCTCTACCGAATATATATGCATTTGTTTTCCTATCTTCAGGGCGTTATTCTCACATTTGACACGTTATCAACCTTCGAAGGTTGAGTCATAGCATTGGAAAAAGGCGGCAGAATTATTTTTTAAGTTGCTTATGGGTAAAATAGACCTTCTAACTCATCGAATTGAGATGTTGGAGAGTGACAAGGTAGACAATGTGGCATGCACAGAGGTTATGCTTGAAAGTCTGGAGGTGAGGGTGGATAGGAAAATCAACAAGGTGGAATCAAACCTATTATCTAGTAACTTAGAGCTTGTTTGGGGTAGTTTATTTACTAAGGTTTACGAGCTTCTAGCTAGTAAGCCAGACTCTGGTCCCAATCAGCAGCAAAGGCTCTCTGACGGTGTTAGATCCCTATAATACTAGTGATTCCCCCATTACTATTATCATTATAGCCCTTATTGTTATTTTTGTGCCCCTATTGTCCCCATTGTGCCCCATAGAAGCCCACTATTGTTATTGTTGTGCCCTTATATTATTATTGTTATGTCAGCTTTGATTATATTGTGACCCCTTAGACTCTATATATAGAAAGTAGGCTTTGTCATTTGTATCATCCAAGAATTGTTCACTTGTGTAATGTAAAGGAGGTTTCCCCATCGAAGAGGCTAATTTCTAAGGCGTTGATCTACCTTTTATATCTTTTGTGAGTTGGTTTCATAACATTTGGTATCAAAGCTTTGGATTCTAGGGTTTTGTTACTCCAAACAAGTCATCGTGGAATTTTCACTATACCATTTTCTCTACAAAGTTTCAGAAGCTAAAAAATAGCCCATTTGAGCCGAACTCATTCTAAACCTCAGGTCTGAATTTCAGATCTTGTCTTGCTACATTTTCGGAGATATGATCCAAGGAATTTAGGGTGTTTGCAAACTCCCAAATTACATTCCAAAAAGGGGACCTTGGGAAAATCATCATAATTGTCTCTCCTAGCATCAGGTTGAAATTTCGTAAGAATTTACACAAAGAGGACGGACTGTTGTTTTTTGTGTAGAGTTTTCAGATCCGAAGGTCGAAACAGTGACATGTGGAACGTCGTAGAAGTTTGTTCTACTGAAAATTTATATAATCAGGCCATCTTAGGAGACTGGGCACAACGCTTTTTGGGAGAATCCAATTTTGACCAGATTGGCGGCATTCGGAAGAGGACTCAGAGGGCTACCGCATGAAGCAATTTCAAACCTTGAAGATCCGCAATTACAAAGATATAACAAATTCAATAACAAGCTTCTACAAAGCGAAAAAAAGTGTGTAGTCTTTTTAAAATTTTGCATGAGTTTGGGTTGAAAAATTAGTTTGAAGTTCAAAGGGCATAGTGAAGCATAATTATCATTAATTGATGCCCCGAAGAAAGAAAATGGAAACACCTAGTAAGCAACCTGAAATCTCTAGCATGATTCATGAAGAAGAGGAAGAAATGAAACATGATATATCAAAATTACGAGACCAAATGCAACAAATTTCAATCTCACAAAATGTAATAGAAGCTAAGATTGATGGTTTAAAGAAAGACGTGGAAGCTAAGATAAATGGCGTGGAAGCTAAGATGAATGGCATGGAAGTTAAGATGGATGGAATGGAAGCTAATATGGATGGTATGAAAGACAACATTGAAGATTGGAAGAAAGACATGGAAGGTTGGAAGGAAGGTTTGACAAAGTTGCTACAAGAAAGGCTTCCAAATGGCAAAAAGGTAGTAGAGGAAACTCATAATGAGAACAAAAGAAATGTTAATCATGATTATAAGAATGACAACATTGAAGATTTGAACAAAGACATGGAAGGTTTGAAGGAAGGTTTGACAAAGTTGCTACAAGAAAGGCTTCTTAATGGAAAAAAGGTAGTAGAGGAAACCCATGATGAGAACAAAAGAAATGTTAATCATGATTTCATAGTCTCTAACGTTGGAACAAAGATCCACCACGTTCCAAAGATCGATATGAGGAAGTTTGATGGCAAGGATCCCGTAACATGGATACTATAGATGGAGCAATATTTCGATCTCCATAATGTTCAAAACACACAAAAGGTACGCATTGCAACTTTATATTTGGAACCAAATCAGTTTGTATGGTATCGATGGCTTTGCTCACGTAAACAAATTGTCACCTGGGCAACTTTTACGGAAGAAATAATACCACATTATGAGGATACACAATGCAACACTTTTTTAATCAACTGATAAACCTCAAACAAAAGGGTTCAATGGTGGAGCACATAGGGGACTTCCAAAAATTGAATATAAGGGTAAAAGATATTCCAGAGGAGCATAGGATTGATGTCTTCATAGGGACTTTAAAGGATAACATCCAACATGAGGTTGCCTTTGGGAACCTAACTCATTGGAGAATGCATTCATGTTGGCAAGAAAAATGGAAAGCAAAATTATGGCAACAAGGAAGCCTATCACTCACAACTATAAGGATGGAAGTGTTGTTTCCCTTAGCCTTCCACAACCTACAAGGTTGGCACCCCAACAATTGGAAGAAAAAGGAGAAAAAGGGATTTGTTACAGTTGTGATATCAAATGCACTAAAGGTCATAAGTGTGCTGAGAAGAAATTATTTTACATAGATTATGAAGAGGAGGAAGAAAAGGAACAAGAAACATCAAAAGAAGAGAATATACACCAGGAAAAAACCCTAGAGAAAGAAGAAATGAATCCAACCATATCTTGTAATGCATTGGCTGGAATTAACACTCCTCGAACTATCAAAATAGAAGGACATATCAAGAAGAAAAATGTAATAGTGTTGATTGATTTGGGCAGTACCCATAATTTTATTCATTGAAAGATAGCCAAGGAATTGAATTGTTGATTCCTATATCCAACATCAGAGTGTCAAGTGATGGTTGCAAGTGGAGGAACCATAAATTTCTCTAGAAAGTGCCATAATATCAAGTTATCCATGGGAGAATATGTATTGAATAGCCCAATGTTTTCCATTCCAATGGGTGTTGTTGATGTTGTACTAGGATTCCAATGGCTACAATCCTTGGGTACAATAGCTTTTAATTTTCAAGAACTTTTCATGAAATTTTCTTCGAAAGGAAAGGAAGTTGAATTAAGAGGTATCACAGGGAAACCAGGAAAGATAATCAGCTCTAATGGAATGACAAAGCTTCTAAAGAATGTTAGGGTCCAACCCTAACCCCCCTTATTTATGTAATAGGGTCGATTCATAGTTATAGTTAAGTAAAGAGTCAATAAAGCCCATATTAATAATTGTAAGTGTTTGACCCGCATTTAAATAAGGGACCACAGTTAGTTGCAAATGGGTCGTGGTATTAGATAGATGGTATTAATAAGAACCATGGTATTGACCGATACATGTGACATTCGGCTCTGTGCCAAAGGCTTCTTCATTGTAAAATTTCGTACAGCAGAGGAAAGGGACATCATTATGAGGGCAGGACCATGGTTTTTGGGATCCACAGGTCTCTTCATGACTCCATGGTTCCCAGAATTTGATCCAAACACAATGGTTGTATCTCGGATGTCGGTCTGGGTTCGTCTTCACAACCTACCACTACACTTCTAGAGCCCTCAAGTCCTGTCTACTATAGGCAACACCATTGGGTGATTCATTAAAATGGATACAGAAAGAATGGAGGAAGGAATTTATACATTCGCACACATGTGTGTGGAAGTAGACCTCAGTAAAGGGCTGCCAGACCAAATACAACTCAAGTATAAACAGAGTTGTTGGACACAGATACTAGATTATGAAAACACTGCATTCAGATGCATAATTTGTCGCCAAACAGGGCATCTTCAAAACACATGCCCAGAAGCCAAAAAAGATATGCGTAGGAAGAAGAAAGCAGGAAAACAGCCCAAGGGATGGCAATTCCCTCCACCAGCCCCTGAAGATGTCCCTGTTGAGGAAGAAGAAACAGAAAAGGAACACCACACTCCCCAAGAGAACAATCAAATTCACAAGAAGCCAGAAACTATGGAATCTGTACCACATGATCTAATGGACTCTTTGCCGGAGAAGATACCAGATTCAATGGATACCAGTGGAGCCAAAAGACTCCATTCTTCAGACCACTCTGATTCAGACAAGGATAATCCTTGCCCAGAGGAGGACACCTCACTCATACTATTTTCATCCTTGCCGACTCAAGGGGAGTGGCGAAAGGTTGAGAAGAAAAAAGGGAGAAAAGCATAATTTTCTCCCCAATTGTACATTATTTTTCCGGTTATTTTCTTTCTGGTTTTTTTCTTTGAACAGCAGTTTTGACCTGCTTATGAATATGTGATTCAGCATCTACAAAATGTAATTTTGTTATTACTAATAAAATTACGATTTTTCTTAGGGGAAAAGAAAGAACCATGGTATTGCATGTATGAATCCTACATAATGGATAGAGACTCCTTTCGAGGAGTGTCATGTCTTATTTTGTAATTGATCCCAACTCTATTGGAGGTTTCCCCCTCGAAGAGGCAAGTGAACATTGCTTTCCTTTCTGAATAATAAATATTTGTTGTTATTTCTTATTGTTCTATGTTGTGGGTATATTTCTTCGCATATTTGGTATTCTGGTATCTTCTCGTAGGTCAAGAGCATAACAAGTGGTATCAGAGCACTTTCCAGGGCCATTCGGATCTCAATTTTTAGCAGATTTTATTTTGGTTAGAGACATGTTCCGGTGTATTTAAACCACGGGATCTGTCGTTGAGCACATAAACCTGCGGATTTGGGGAGGCATGCATGCAGGAAATACAAGAGGTGGTCATGCTTGTTGGACTCCCTTGTAACCCCTGTGGTTACCCCTTTGAGTAGTAGCGCATTAGACAGAACCACGCATGGACTGTCTTCCAAGTACCCTCTGGGTATATCGGAAGCCCCCTAAGCTATCTTGAAACCTCACGATAGATAAATCGTCGGCCGTCTTGTTGCTACAATACACCGAGAACACCACTCGGGGAGATTACTCGCGTGTACGATAGGGTAGTCGGGTTGTACGACTAAGGGTATAGTTGATCCTCCTTGGTTAGTGCCCTGAAAGATTGCGCCGAGTACTACTATCAAACCCTTATGTATATTGCGATCTATAGCACCTGACACTCCTTGATACCATAGTTCCCTTGTCTCTCTCTGGATCACGCATCATCTTAGCCAGATCAGATCTAGCAAGTTGGGTTCTGTCGCGGCCGCAACAATCAGTTCTGCCATTCAGATCTCTCAGATCCGCCATTCATATCTATCAGATCTATCAGATCAGCCATACAGATCTAGTCATTGGGTTCTATAGCAGTCGCCACAATCATATTCGCCATTCAGATCTAGCAGCAGGGGTTCGATCATTAGCACATTCCTACTCATACTCTGCAGTTGAGGGTTCACCAACAGATCTAACTATTTGTGTGGGCCCCTATACCTGGGTGTTATTCTCACAGGAAATTGGGCAGAATTTAATTTTTTTGGATTCAACTACTGCAGTATTCCTAAGCGAGGAGTACAACTCCTTTCAAAGTAAAAAAAAAAAAAAATTGAGACCCTCCCGGGATGCTTATAGGAGACTTAGCCCATAAGAATCAGGTTGACGCGCTGAGCAAGGTGGTACTATTCACTTGTTAGCATCAAAAATTTCGAGTGGTCCCAAATTTTATGTTTTTTCGCAATAACGATCAGTGCACCGGATCGGTGCATGGTACAAATCAAAGCTCAAGCTATGGCCAATAAGAAGATTGACACCCTTGAAAAAAAGTTGGATGCATTATTGATGTCGATCTAGACCTTAGCTGACACAATCACAAAGGGCAAGTCAAGGGAACAATCAGAGGCATATGCTTTTAATGAAAACATTGAGGGCGAGTCTAGCCATTCTCTTCACCTCTTTGGAAACCACCAACAATCCCAGTCGTGACCACCAAAGCTGGACATGTATAAATTTGATGGCTCTCATCCAGCCACATGGCTAGCACAAATGGAGCAATATTTCACATTAAATCACATTAGAGATGATGCGACTCAGCTAAGTGTGGGTAGCATGTACTTGGACAACGAAAGATGGAAATGGTGGCAGTGGCATCAACGTTGCTATGGAAGGCCCATGACTTGGCAGGTATTCTCAAAAGCCCTTACGGATCGCTTCGACCATGAATCTAATTTTTTGGGTCATCTTACTAAGCTCCGACAGATAGGAACAGTGCAAGAATATATTACAGCCTTTGAAGCCTTAGCCTTTCGCACAAGAGGTCTACGAGATGAGTTCTACTTGGAATGTTTTGTCAGCGTTCTCAAAGGAGCCATACAAGCCCATGTCCGACTGCAACACCCAATCTCATGGCTGGATGCTTGCAGGATAGCTCGTGAAGTAGAACGTGCGTTAGCGGCTCAATCGACTCGTCCAAATTTCATAGCCAAGGGTCATCCCACCCAAGCTCCAAGCACTACCCAAACACTTAAGGTTCAAAAGGTGTCACCAACAGAAATGGCGGAAAGAAGAAAGCAAGGATTGTGTTACTACTGTGATGAGAAATACTCCCCGGGGCATAAATGCAAGGAACCCAAATTCTTTCAAATTGATGCTACTGATCACAGTTCATCAGAGGAAGCCCCACCATTTGAGGAACCAGAGGAGGAAGATGAGGATAACCAGTTGGACAATGCGCTCCCAGCTACACCTGACGAACCAGTTATCTCGCTTCATGCTTTGGCAAGGATTTCTTCTCCCCAAACTCTCAAAATCAGAGGCTTTATTAAGCATTGCCCTGTAGTAGTCTTGATTGATAGTGGCAGTACGCATAACTTTATCCATCAAAGAGTCACTGAAGCAGTGCATTGTTTTGTCAGAGCAGTCTCTAATTTCCAGGTCCAAATTGCTGATGGGGGGACAATGAAATGTGAAGGCCACTGTGAAAATGTCAAACTTCAAATGGGGGATTATCAATTAAAGACCCACATGTTTTCCATACACATGGGAGGGTGTGACATTGTCTTGGGTGCTGAATGGCTCCGCACACTCGGCCCAATCACAATGGATTTCCAGGAGTTATATATGAGCTTTAAGCAGAACAACCACACACATACCCTCCGAGGACTCCAGGCGGGTGCTCCCTCTATCATCAGCTCACATAGGATGGAAAAATTGTTAAAAAAGGGCCACCATGGAGTTATAGCTGAATTTAATGCCATCCAGTCCTTCGAACCCACTTCTCTTCATATTCATCCTGAGATGCAACAGATCTTAAACAACCATCTGCCAGTCTTTGACAAGCCTCATGAGCTTCCACCCTCGAGAGGGGAACATGATCATAGCATTACTTTGGTCCCAGGGGCCCAACCACCAAATGTGCACCCATATAGATATCCATTCTCCCAAAAGAATGAAATTGAAAAAATCATCAAGGAACTCCTGGAAGCAGGCATCATTCATCCTAGCATTAGTCCTTATTCATCGCCTGTGGTCATGGTGCTCAAGAAAGATGGGGAATGGCATATGTGTCCAGAATTCAGGGCCCTCAACAAGTTGACGGTCAAAGATAAATTTCCCATCCTGGTTGTCAATGATTTGTTGGATGAACTAAATGGGGCTCAATTCTTTACTAAGCTCGACCTTCGCTCGGGCTATCACCAAATTCACATGAAAGAAGTAGACATTCCAAAGACTACTTTCCGAACTCATGAAGGCCATTATGAGTTCTTGGTCATGCCATTTGGTCTTTGTAATGCCCCATCCACTTTTCAGAGCCTCATGAACCACCTGCTCAAACCATATCTCAGAAAATTTGTCCTTGTTTTCTTTGATGACATCCTCATCTACAGCCGCACCTAGGCCACACATCTTCAGCATGTAGATCTGCTCTTGCAACTACTCTGGAAGCATAAATTATTTGTCAAGATTTCCAAGTGCTCTTTTGGCATGGAAGAAGTTGAGTATTTGGGCCACATTGTGGGGTGTGAAGGTGTCAGGGTGGACCCAAAATGATCCAGGAAATGCAAGATTGGCCTCAACCAAAGACCTTGAAGAGGTTGAGAGGATTTTTGGGTCTCACGGGCTACTATCGTAAAATTTTCCACAATTATGGTCGCATTGCTAGACCCCTCACTCACCTTCTCAAGAAAAAATCATTTCTCTAGAATGATGAAGCGCAACAGGAATTTATAGCTCTCAAACATGCCATGTGTTCCACTCCCATATTAGCAGTACCCGACTTCACCAAATCTTTTGTGATTGAATGTGATGCTTCAGGTACGGGTATTGGGGCGGTCTTAATGTAGGAAGGTCAACCCTTCACCTTCACTAGCCAACAACTAAGTGGGACAAATCTGGGACAATCTACCTATGAGAAGGAGATGATGGCCATCTTACATGCAGTAGATACCTAACGACCATACTTATTGGGACGGCATTTCCAAATCTGCACAGACCATCAAAGCCTTAAATATTTTTTGGAGCAACGCCTATCCTCGCCACAACAAAATAAGTGGCTCGCCAAAATGTTGGGATATGATTATGAGATAATTTACAAGAAAGGGAGAGAAAATGTCGTAGAAGATGTGTTATCACGCCAATTTGAGGAGGAAAGCACCCTGCTCGCAATCTCCCTTCCCATTCGGGAATGGATTGAAGAGGCTCGCAAGGAATGGTTTTCACATCCTTTGCTCTCCCAACTCATTAATAAATTATAGGCGGATCCAAATTCCACAGCGGGCTACTCTTGGCAGGATGAGATTCTTCGCTACAAGGACAGAGTCGTGATATCACCAACATCCACCCTCAAAAGTTGCATTTTGGCAGAGTTGCACTCATCTCCCACTGCAGGCCATTTAGGCTTTCAGAAGACTTATGCTCACACTCGACATTCATTCTTTTGGATAGGCATGAAAAAGGAAATTCTTACTTTTGTAGTTGAGTGCGACATATGTCAGCACCACAAAGGAGAAACAACCAAATCCCTAGGAACATTACAGCCATTGCCCATCCCGACCTCAATCTAGATGGAGGTTTCTATTGACTTCATTATGGGTCTTCCGAAGTCAGGCAAAAAGTCAGTGATCATGGTGGTTGTGGATATACTTTCTAAGTATGCTCATTTTTGTGCCCTACCCCACCCTTTTACATCGACTTTGGTAGCTCAATCTTTCATGGACCAGATCTTCAAATTGCATGGCATGCCCACTTCCATTGTGTCTAATCGTGACTCGATCTTCACTAGTAACTTTTGGCAAGAACTCTTCAGGCTACAAGGTACCCAACTACAACTCAGTACTTCCTATCATCCCCAAACTGATGGTCAAACTAAAGCAATCAACAAATGTCTAGAGACCTACCTTAGGTGTTTCACTTTAGAAAAGCAACATCTATGGGTACAGTGGTTACCTCTAGTTGAATGGTGGTATATCACTAACTATCATGCCACCGCAAAAATGACTCCATATGAAGTAGTTTATGGTCAACTCCCTCCTTCACCTACTTCTTATATCAAGGGATGCTCGAAGGTACAAGTAATGGATCAACTCCTACAGAACCGCACAACCATGCTGGCCCACCTCAGAGAGAATCTCCATCAAGCTCAAAACCGCATGAAGCAACAGGCAGATCAACATCGTTCAGAACGCCAATTTCAAGAAGGGGATCAGGAATTTTTGAGGCTGCAACCATATAAGCAAACATCACTCAAAGACAAGGGTTGTCAGAAATTATCTCCAAAATTCTACAGACCATATCAAGTACTTCAGTGCATCGGAGAAGTTGCCTACAAGCTAGCTTTGCCACCCACTGCAAAAATCCATCTAGTCTTCCATGTCTCATGCCTCAAGAAAGTGATTGGGAACCATTGCTAAATTCAAACCAGTCTACCAGAATTGGATGAAGAAGGTTCAATCTGGCTCCAACCTAAACAAGTTCTTGACACATGAGAACGACACCTGCGCGGCCGCATGATCAAGGAAGTCCTTGTCAAGTGGAAAGACACCTCTCCGGAAGATGCGACCTGGGAACTAGCCACTGTCCTTCAGCAGTTTCCGCAGCTTCAGCCTTGAGGACAAGGCTATTCTTATGGGGGATGGCATGTTAGGGTCCAACCCTAACCCCCCTTATTTATGTAATAGGGTCGAGTCATAGTTATAGTTAAGTAAAGAGTCAATAAAGCCCATATTAATAATTGTAAGTGGTTGACCCGCATTTAAATAAGGGACCATAGTTAGTTGCAAATGGGCCGTGGTATTAGATAGATGGTATTAATAAGAACCATGGTATTGCATGTATGAATCCTATATAAAGGATAGAGACTCCCCTCGAGGAGCATCGTGTCTTATTTTGTAATTGAGCCCAGCTCTATTGGAGGTTGCCCCCTCGAAGAGGCAAGTGAATATTGCTTTCCTTTCTGAATAATAAAATACTTGCTGTTATTTCTTATTGTTTTGTGTTCTGGGTATATTTCTTCACATATTTAGTATTCTGGTATCTTCTAGCAGGTCAAGAGCATAACAAAGAAAGGACAACAAGGCGTAATTACACAATTATGTTCGCTATAGGTTCCCACATCGAAATCATCTATTTCCCCAGATCTCCAAAAAGTATTGGACAATCATTCCAGGGTATTTGAAACTCCCAAAGGTCTCCCACCTATTCGTGATCATGATCATGCTATTCATTTGATTCCAAGTGTTCCTCCAAACATCAAGCCTTACAGATATCCCTATGCCCAAAAGAGTGAAATTGAATGTATGGTTGCAGAAATGCTAGAGGTTGGTATAATTCAACCTAGTCAAAGTTCTTTCTCTGCTCTAGTAGTATTGGCGCACAAGAAGGATGGATCATGGCGCATGTGTCCGGATTATAGGGAGCTCAACAAGCTCACTATTAAATGTAAATTTCCCATTCCTGTCATTGATGAACTATTAGATGAATTGCATGGATCAATTTACTTCACCAAGTTGGATCTTTGTTCATGATATCATCAAATCAGAATGAAGACTGAAGACATTCCGAAAACAACATTTAGAACTCATGAGGGTCATTATGAATTTTTGGTCATGCCTTTTGGCCTTACCAATGCATCTTCTACATTTCAAGGTTTGATGAATTCCATTTTCAAACCCTTCCTTAGAAAATTTGTGTTAGTATTTTTTGATGATATACTAATCTATAGCAAGTCTTGGAAGGATCATGTTCAACACATTGACAGGGTGCTCAAACTATTGGAGGAGAAACAATTATATGCAAAAAGATCTAAATGTTTCTTTGGAGTACAAGAGGTGGAATATCTGGGTCATATTGTATCTCATGAAGGTGTTAAGGTAGACCCTAGAAAAATTAAATCCATCAAGGAATGGAAAATCCCCACATCCATAAAGCATCTGCGAGTACTTCTCAAGTTGACAGGGTATTAATGCAAGTTTGTTAAGAATTATGGGAGAATAGCAGCACCTCTAACAACGTTATTGAAAAAAGATGCATTTTTATGGACTCTAGAAGCAATGAAGGCATTTGAACATCTTAAAGAGGAAATGTGCCGAGCACTGGTCTTAGCTACGCCGGACTTCACAAAAACCTTTATCATGGAATGTGATGCCTCAGGAAATGGAATTGGTGTTGTTTTAACGCATGAAGAAAGACCCATTTCTTTCAAAAGTCGTCCAATCAAAGGAAAGTATTTACACAAAGCTATTTATGGGAGGGAAATGTTGGCAATACTACATGCACTTAAGAAATGGCGACCCTACCTAATGGGAAGACACTTCAAGATAAAAACGGATCATGATAGTCTTAAATTCTTTTTAGAACAAAGATTATCTTCAGAAGAGCAGCAAAAATGGGTCACAAAAATGTTGGGTTATGACTTTGAAATCATCTACAAAAAAGGGACGCAAAATGTTGTTTCAGATGCACTCTCAAAAAATGATGAGGATGTGGAAGAATTGCTTTGTGCCATTTCTATTATCCAACTAAATTGGATAACCGAAGCAAGGGATGAATGGAAGAATGACGAAGAAGTG
The DNA here is from genome assembly GCA_031772625.1 of Pinus tabuliformis. Classification (NCBI taxonomy): domain Eukaryota; kingdom Viridiplantae; phylum Streptophyta; class Pinopsida; order Pinales; family Pinaceae; genus Pinus; species Pinus tabuliformis. Next base: position 1,168,029,129 of record CM062811.1, read on the forward strand.
TGGACACTCATTAAAACGTTGCTAGCAAAATGTTTCATTATGGTACAAAGATCGCTTATATCTTTGTAAGAATTCCCAACTCAAACAAAAGATTCTTTTGGAATTGCACCTCTCCCTTAGGAGGGCACTTGAGATTTTAAAAAACTTACCACAGGTTCAAGAAGGAATTTTTTTTGGATGGCCTTAAATCTGATATTCAAAACTTTGTGGTGGAATGTTTGGTTTGCCCAAAAAATAAAGTGGAAACAATTAAGCCCCCAAGTCTATTACAACCTTTATCCATTCCAAGTCAACATTGGGAGGAGGTTTCAATGGATTTTATCACAGGTTTACCCAAGTCCGAACGAAAGAGTGTCATCATGGTGGTAGTTGATAGACTTACCAAGTATGCACACTTTTGTGCATTATCTCATCCTTTTAAAGCCAGTACAATTTCTACTGCATTTATGGAAACAATTCAAAAGCTACATGGAAACCCAAAGATTATTATAAGCGACAGAGATACCATTTTCACTGGAAATTTTTGGACATATTTATTTTCTTGTCTTGGTACTCAATTAGCTCATAGTTCATCTTATCACCCTCAATCTGATGGGCAAAATGAGATAGTAAACAAATTTTTGGAAGGATGTCTTCATTTCTTTGTAGCTGATAAACAGACACAATGGGTCAAATGGTTGCCTCTAGCTGAATGGTGGTATAACACTTCCTTCCATACTGCATCAAAAATGACCCCATTTATGGCACTTTATGGATATCACCCACCATCCATCACATCATATTTAAGAGAAAATTCTAAGGTTCAAGCAGTGGAAGATCACATCGACCATCAACAACAAGTTCTCCAACTCTTAAAGGATAACCTAACTTTGGCATAGAATAGAATGAAACAACGGGCATATCAACATCGCAGCAAAAGAAGTTTTGATGTAAGTGACTAGGTATTTCTATGGCTACAACCATGTAAGCAAATGTCCCTCAAGCAAGCTAAGAAGGATAATAAATTATCACCAAAGTATTATGGTCTGTACAAGTTGTTGTAAAAGATTGGTACTATGGCATTCAAATTGGAACTTCCTACAGCTTCCAGAGTGCTCCCAGTTTTCCATGTTTCATGCTTAAAGAAGGTCATTGGTGACAAGCTCCCAGTTCAAGAAATATTTCCAGAACTTAACGACGAAGGAAAAAACATATTGGAACATGAAGCAGTCGTAGAAACAAGAACTTGACAGCTACGAAATCGACCAATTTTGGAGTATCTCGTCAAGTGGAAGAACTTACCCACTGACGATTCCACATGGGAGGATGAGAATTTTGTACAAAAGAACCCAGAACTACTCAAGCATTGAAGACAACAATTTTTTGAAGGAGAGGGGCATGTTAGGTCCCTATAATACTAGTGATTCCCCCATTACTATTGTCATTGTAGTTCTTATTGTTATTGTTGTGCCCCTATTGTCCCCATCGTGCCCCATAGAAGTCCACTATTGTTATTGTTGTGCCCTTATATTTTATTGTTATGTCGGATTTGATTATATTGTGACCCTTTAGACTCCTTTATATAGAAAGGAGGTTTTGTCACTTGTATCATCCAAGAATTGTTCATTTGTGTAAGGTAAAGGAGGTTGCCCCCTCGAAGAGGCTGCCTTCTAAGGCATTGATCTATCTTTCCTATCTTTTGTGAGCTGGTTTCATAACAGAAGGTGGCACAGATGGTGTAGGGATGAGTAAAGGGAAAGAGGTCTCCAACAAGGAAGTTGAACCATCCAAGTGTTGGGTGCAGTTTTTAAACATATCTTAGACACCTCTTTCCTTATTTTTGATCATTTTCTCTCTTTAAACCTATGAACTTTATGTCACAAATTCCACTTTCCTTGGCTGTAAGAGCAATCCTTTCTCCAACATATTATTTTTCCATTCTCTGTTAAATATCGAATGAAGTGATGTCTTTTTGGGATGACTAACCAGGGTAATTGTGGAAGAGGTCTTCTGGTTATTTTTCTTTTAGGTGTGGCCCATATACTAAGGACTAAGGGATGAACAGTTGTTGTCATTACTTTTTGTTACACTCTGAATATTTTTTGTTACATTCCAAAGTTTGTTTGTTACACCTCGAAATTGTTGTTGCATTGTGAGGATGTTGTTACACCACAACTGCCAAGGACTGTGGTTTTTTTCTTAAAGGACAATTGTTGAGAATCATGAAATTATCTATGGGCGGTTAAAGGATCTGAGCGTTTATGATTGTAGAAAATGGTGTACCTTTGATAGGGCTTTTATTTGGAAACTGTTTGTAACGATTTCTATTTTTCTCTTAATATTGATCAGCATGAGAATAGTGATATTCTCATGACTGATTTGTTCCCTAATTTTTGGGGCTTGTAAAACTTTATAAAAAGGGTCTGGTCCCATAAAAGGGGACAGAAACACAGGAACAATATCGGCATTTTGATCTTGTAACTTTCATTCATTTTCTAATACAAAACACATTTGGTGATGTTTAAACAGATCTCATGTTGAGTTTTTAGCTAGTTTTCATTCTATCCCTACACCCTGCTAGGGAGGAAGGGCCCTCCTCTTTAGCAGGGATTGTAGCAGTAGTAGATTAATTGTTTTTCTTTCTTTTGATTGTGGATTTATTATTGTCATTGTATAAATTGTAGCATAGATGCACTTCAGTTTTCAGATTCGTTATATGTTGTTACACAGGATTAGCTAGAACTACAATATTTAATCAACTGATACATTTTCATTAATAATGTGTAGTGTGCCTGTTCTCTGAGAAAAACACGAAGTGTGAATTGTTTTCAACGACATTTCTTTCATTTCTTTTGTTGGTTGTTAGGTATCGGCACAGACAGTGCAAACTCCTCAGAAATCAAAAGACTTACCCTGGTTGACAATTAAATGATTTTGGTTCAGTGAAATTAAAAAGTGGTTAAACCATATAAACATTTTGGCACCGTTTCCATGGAAGCAAGTTGACGATATAGTCAGCCAATGTGTTTTTTTTAGTATAATGTTTCTAGTGCATAGGTGTTGGATGGTAAGATGAGAGGTAAGAAACTGCGCATCGCTCTAACACACCTGAGCGGGCTCACTAATGTGATCATTAGAACACTTATAGGGTGTGTAAAAACTTTTGAATTTTCTTTTTATAAGTGTCCTCAGTTTTACAGACATTAGCGGTAAGACGAGAGGTAAGAACCTGTGCATCACTTTAACATACCTAAGCGAACTCACCACTGTAAAAACTAAGGCACTTGGAGTGTGAAATAATTACACATAGGTTCCATGTGTAGGGTGTATGAATAAAATAGACATGAAACATAGTAACTCTAATAAATCTACAAGAAAAACGGGTCATAAAAGGAATAAGAAAATCATAGATTTATGGAAGAAAACATTCATTTGGCAATTAATCTCAAAGCAAAGAGAGAACAGTAAAATTCGCAGAGGGATACAAGAAAAACAAGACCACGGAAAGTTGTTACCCCCATATTAATGTCACAAGTATCTGGTTCCTCCGTCTTAGGACCTCATCACCCTCAAACTAGTATACATACTCCCAAAACTATAGATTCAATTCGAGAACAGGAGGGATAAACTAATGGTCGGGACTTTGGATTCAAAGGGCAAGGGGAAACTAGTGGGAAGCACCAAGAGCCAGAATTGGAAGAATAATCTTTTACTTACCAATACCCAGATTTAGGCAGTGCAGTAAAACATCTAGCCCCGGAGAAATCTGAACAATCATCACAAAAATCTTCATCCACAGGACACCCACCTGAACAGTCTTTGGGAAGAGACTCATCAAAACAAGAATAAGGAGAATCTACAATGTGAGACAACAATAACAATAAAAATGATAGGATAGATGCCACTGTTACCACCTTTGAATTTCCAATAAGTGATATAAGGGGCGAAGCTCCCATGAAAAATATTCCTTTATCATCCCTTCCATATTTTCAATGATTGATTGTAGAAGATCTTGATACTTTTTTGTTTGAACTTGATGTCCTGTGTAGAAGTTATGATTATACTTCAGATGCTCAATAGTTGAAATTGTTCCCAACTACTCTAAGGGGAGCAGCATTAAGATGGTTCATGGGACTGGGCTCTGCAACTATTCGGACATGGGGAGACATGAAAACCACATTTCTGTCAAAATATCAGGACTATTTTCGGACCAGGGACTTGAGGGAAGAAATATTTAGGATGACACGGAAGGAAGAAGAAATCCTAGAGGATTATGTGGAACGATTCCACTATAATCTATAGAGATCTAAACATAGTGATTTGGATATGGAAATATTGAAAACTATATTCATACAAGGAATGAGAGATGATTGCCACGATACGTTGAATCTACTGGGGAAGGGAGATATATCTCAAGAATCATTTGAAGAGAAAATAACACTCTTCTTAAGATGCTCAAGAGGATCATCATGAGGAAGAGGTATGGTACGGGATGCCTCCATTAGAATACAAAAATCTTCAAATGGAGGTGTGACCAGAGCCGAGATCAGAAACCTCTTTGAAAATATTATGTTAAGAATTATCTTTTCAGTACTATATTTGCTCAGTTTATGACAGCACAAGTAAATAATGCACAGGATGAAGTTGCAAAGGCTCTAGTCATATTTTGCCCAAAGTGTAAAGAAAATCACTCCTTGAAAGACTGTAGAGTCAACATCATTAGCTTGTGCAACATTTGTGACTTGGAACATTCTACGGGACATTTCTCGGAGCTTCCGACACTAAAAGTAGTACTCAATGAATCAAACGAGGAAGTTCAGTCTTATTACTTCATTGGATCAAGGAAACATTGGCAACCAAGACCACCAGGTATGTTCCAAGAATTTTCTTCTACTCTGTGGAATAATGTGTATAACACTCAATAGTTTCCATGGCAGTACCCTACTCCTCCTCCAGCTCAGTTCCACTCACCATGGAGGCAGTGGTCTCCTGCTCCCTCCTTCCCATATCCTCCATCTCATCCATACCCTTGGCCCCAAAATTAGAGAGGAAATTCCTTAGGTCCAACCCCTCCTGCATTACCAATGCAACAACAATTACAATTTTCACCTCTTTCGACACTTGTTGCTACACCTCCCATATGACCCCAATTACCTGTACAACCTAACACTAATCCAAATAATAAGGCAACCTAAGATTAATAAGCTCCCACTTCCTCCCAAACCTACTACATTACCTCGTTGAATGCAATTAAATTCATCTACGATCGGGAAAAGTAGTAAAAACCTCTCTTGTTATTACTGAAGAAGAATGTGAATCTCCTAAGGATGGTCCTGTGGATTCTAACGGAATTACTACAACAAGTCAAGGTGATGCTGCTACACCTATAATAGCTAACCCAAATAATGTTGGTACATCTGTATCAGCCAACCCAGTTGTTATAGTAACTAAGGACCCCCCATATCTGCAAAGATTATCAGAAACTAGGATGATTTCACAACCTAAATCTGATTTTCTCAGAGAGTTGAAAAATATACACATAAGGATTCCCCTGCTGCAAGCTATCAAGGATGTTCCCATCTATGTGAAAATAGTAAGGGACTTGTGTGTTAGAAAACTTGGAAGAAAGCCTAAGGACCCTGTCACTATCCATGTGATGGGGAAATTATCAGAGTTAATGATTGGTCAGTCTCCATTGACTAAATATAATGATCCAAGGAATCCTACAGTTATTGTTTATATTGATGAGATTCCCATCCCAAATACACTAATTGACTTAAGGGAAACAATCAACGTAATGACTAAAGTATTCTTTACCACCCTAGGGTTTCTCGGGCTGAGACAAACACCTACAGTACTAGAATTAGCAGAAAAGTCTCGTGTTAAACCCAAAGGGGTGTTGGAAGACATACTTATTAGGGTGGATTCCTGTAAGTATCCATCAAACTTTCTTATTTTACAAACCAAATCAAATTTAAGGGGGCATCCCCTGATTCTGGGAAGGCCTTAGTTGGCCACTACAGATGCATTTATAGGTTGTAGGTCAAGATTTATGACAATTTTAGATGGATATGCTACAA